>OY783195.1:29574581-29757805 GCA_963678675.1 Xiphydria camelus
ATCCAGTAGAATATCTATCAAATTCAAGTAGACTTTTGTTCGATGTGGATATATTCCTATTCATATCAGATAAATTTTTCTATCACAGATTCGTATTTAATTAGACTTTTTTCCTGGGTGTAACAGCATTGCGCGGGGTTCTTCAGTGTTTCACCGGGGATAATTTATTGGAAGAAGTTACAATTGCATATTTTTTAATCAATGTTAAAGCAATTCAGTGTATTTTTGAGGGTTGTATCGTCATACGTAAGGCGTATCCCGTAGGCATCTCTGTAGGATAAAATTGCAGAGGCAGACGCTCTTGATAAAGAGGAAGTTTGAAATCGATTATCTTGAGATCGACTGCAGATGTCGAAGAAGAGTTTGAATAAAAAACGTTTACTTATATTTTTCACCTTAAAAAGCTACTTTACATTTTTCACGTATCTCTACTGTGTTTCCGGGGAGTCTTATCCCATTTTTATCCCATCAAAATACTTCATACGATCTAGCTTCCATTCATAAATATCGAGTATAGAAAAGAGTATATTCACTCTTGTGGGCTGTTCGACTCCCGCTTCCAGAATCGCAAAGGGACAGCCGACCGATGCATCCACGCCGCGCCGCCCTCACCCAACATATCAACCGTAAGGATCACCACGTGGATAAGGCCCGAAGTTCCGCGTCCGAGGCGGTGTTTATCTCGCCTGCTTATCTCGCTTTATGGTTTTTTAATCGTCCCTCCCCGCGGCAGGTCGATTAATGCTCGACCCTCGATTTAACGGGCGATAACGTTAATTTATCGTTAAACCCCGCGCGACGCGGTTCCGCGCGCCGCGCGTTTCGGACGCGCGAGTCTAATCCCCCGCTGTTCGAATTAAAGACGGTTAAGACAACTTCCCGGCGCGGCGCGCGCGCATTCCTGGGACGCCCGTCCGCTCTTCTCGCCGCGGACGTCCCGATAAACGTCGCGGGGGCACCGAGAGTCTTCCCACTGCGCGCGCGGCGGCAGCGGCGGGATGCATCCTCGTAAAAGATTGTTTTAAGGCCGTTATTTATGCCCGCGCGTGGGATACTCGACGGTGTACGCGCGGATCCTTACACAGCTGTGCGTACCACGGGATTAATTTATCGGGCGGCCGCTATTAAAACTCACCTTCTCCAACGTAGGGTAGCCCGAGGCAAGTTGGATCACAGAGCGCGAATCGGATGATAGATCTGTACGGAGAGAAAAATCGGTAATTTTTACTGCGTCATCCAGCAGCGCTGAAACTCGAGCTCATTTTCTAGAATTTGCACAGAGGAGAGTGTTCTGTGTACTATTTGCAATAGTAAAAATAGAAATGTCTCTTCGGTAGAAATTCTTGTACCAATGAGCTCGAATCTCAGCGCTACTGGATGAAGCGGTAAAAATTGCTGTTTTTTTTCGTGTATATTTCTTAAATCGTGATGAAATTGAGCATTTCGATCCTTTTGTATTATTTCATTCGAGAGGGACGAAATAATACGAACGGTCGAAATGCTCATTTTCAACACGATCTGAAAAATATGGATCCATGATTCGCGCGATTCGCCCTGTGATCTGATTCGTCTCGCCTGACAAAATGTATCCGGTTAAATGAGTTTAGTTATTCAAATCAAAATACTAGTAATTTGAATCAAATATCTAGTTATTCCAACTACACGTCTAATTATTCTAACTAGAAAATGGTCAGTCTAATCAAACTGATGGAGAGGATCCATATTTCATCAAACGGTTTGGTTATGGTTTCCAGAATTTTGATTACATTTACCAGGTTATTTTTCTCAATGTACGCGTACAAATATTCGTATCGAGCGCAATCGAGAGTCTTCGGCTTCTCTCGAGCGGAATATCCGTCTGAATATCCGTCCACGTGCGCACGGTTAAAGGTAAAAGTAACGAAGAGCGGGCCGCACCGAGGAGTGCGTCTAGGATACCGTGAGCAAGTTATCGGATCGGGTAATTGGTCTGAAAGATATGACGCGGGAAAGGAGAGCGAGTATACAGCGTAGAGGAGTTCCGCGGAACTGGGAAACATCAAAGCGATTTTCTGCACTCTGCAGATTACTTACTCTCTCCTTCTCCACGGTTATCGGAGCCGCGGCAGCGTCGCTCGCTATCGAGCGCAAAGGGGTACAGGTGTAAACGAACGAAAGTTCGAGTGTGCTCGGTCCGTGTTTGATAAAAGCTACGGGCTCTCTAATCTGTATACCTATCTCGCGCGGAGTGTAGTTACTTTTATGAAACACGTGGGTCTTTATCGGGGCATTTGATAAGTGAGGCTATCGCGCGGCTTTGAAATTGCACCCGATCCTCGTCGACGGTTGACCTCGATTCCACATGTGTGGTTTTACATGCACTGAGATATTCTTGATTGGGCTAATAAAATATTTTTGATGAATGCGAGCAAACCAAAGGTTTTTTTGATATCGCATAATTGTTTCGGCGATTTTACAAAAACTTTGATGGCACGGAAAAACAATTGGAAGATGTGACAAAATTTTTGTTCAGCTATCAAATTGACTCAACAAAATTATTTTGCCGGCAAATTTTGTTTTTCAGAGAGTGTTCATAGTTTATAGATCCATATTTCTGAAATCGTAGTTAAAATGAGCATTTCAAGTGTTTGTATCACTTCATCGGAGAGGAACAAAGTGATGCGAACGATCGAAATGCTAATTTTTAATACGATACTAAAAATATGAATCTATGATCTCCCATTCGCCTTGGTCTACTCTATATCCGTGGCTCTATATATATATATATATATATATATATATATATATATATATATATATATATGTGAGGACGAACAAAATCGGATAGGATTTGTTGGAGAGGAACTCCACCGAAAGAGAGAGAAAAAAATACCGAGAAGCAAAGATATCGCCGATCGATATCAGGGAGATTCGTCGTACGGGGTAAAGAAAACGGTTGAGATTGCTCGTTGGCTCGTAAATTCGCGGAACAAATGAGTTCCGCACTGAAAAAAATCTTTAGTTTTAACAGCAATACATTTCTGGCTGAGACTTTCTAGCCATTCCCCCCTAAAAATATTTTTATTACAGTAATTCTATTAGTTGTATTTGAGATACAGCATTGCTGTGTTAGCAGTCCAAGTATTGCTAACAGATATGTTTGATGCAGCAATATGGCATCTGATTACTTAATATACTAGAAAGGTTATCCTAAGCAGATGACGTATTCTTACCCCAACTGTATGATTATACGTAATATAGGTATATAGGTATAGTTAGCTGGACTATAAAACGTATGTTTACACCAACTGTAAACTTATGTGTAGTGTGACTGAACGGTATGGCTGGGTGGACTATACTGGATGCCTCGCGCAGTTCCACACAGTTGCAGGGACCCCTTCGGCCGGGCTTAGTCGGTATTCGAGCAATTTTTACCGGTAGAAGTGGCTCCAATACCGACCAAGCCCGGCCGAAAAGGTCCCTGCAACTGTGCGGTTCTGTGCCCGAGGCATACGAAATACCGGTAGAAGTCGAGTCGGTACCCCGATAGCAAATTAAATATTTATTTAAATATTTTTGCCGAGATATCTCAGTGTTGCATTATATAAAGGCCTGTTTTAGCTAAGACCACTTGAAGAGTCGGTGGCGCAATTGGTAGAATGCGAGCATTCCCAGTCTCGAAGCATCTCATCTAAGGAACGCAGGTTCAAATCCCGGTGTGGGCCCCGCGACATTGCACTTTCTCGTCGCGGGATCACCCGAGCTCTCCACACACCTCCGGATTTCTAGCCAAACCTGGGGATGGTGCGTAAATGCATTTCCCCTTCTATAAAAAAAAAAAAAAAAAAAAAAAAAATCGAATCCCGGAAGGGTTGGAAAAAAAACCGACACCCCAGTAGGCGGGTTGGCAGGCGGCAGGATAGGCGTGCGCGCCCTCTTTTTGCAAAATCCTACTTTCAATTTAGCAATACGGTATAGCTGACACAGCTATACTGCTTGTCTAAACGAACCAAAATTCCCGCGCAATTTAGCAATACGGTATAGCTGACACAGCTATACTGCTTGTCTAGATGAACCAGAATTTCCGTGCAATTTAGCGATACGGTACAGCTTACGTAGGCATACTGCACGTCTAAATCAATCAGAATAAATAACTGGCTCAACAGTACAGCGCAGCTTGACACAAACATCACGATATTGTTACTTTAAACATATTAGCTTAGCCATACTCGGCTGGCTGTCTTAAGAAAACTTCTGGCTGTGGCCACGGTGGCTAGAAATTCTGGTTGGTTCAGCCAGAATTATTGCTCAATTCCCTGAAAATTTTTTTCAGTGCGGCACCCCGGCTCGACTCGCGGAGGGGTGCGAAACCGACGGGAAGGAGAATCGGGGGATACCTTGTAAACTGAACTCGAGACACTCTCCTTGTCTGCTCCATATACAAAGTGAACCTTAGCATACGTCTACGCGTATTAATGGTTGCACGATCGAAGCGGCAACCTTCACAAAAAAAGGAATTACTTGGATCTACTGAAAATTACTTGCGGATTCGCACAAGTAATTATTTATTTGTATCAATGAAATTTTTCAATACATTACTGAGACATCTCTTTCTTACAATCATGTGAAACGGTATATGATTGTAAGAAAGAAATATCAAATTAATATATGAGAAACGATTTAATTGATCTAAATAAATCATTATTTGCGACCCTGCAAGTAATTTTTAGTAGAGCCCACTAATTTTTTTTCTCTGTGTTTACAACAGATTTGCAAAATAAAAACGAATAGTAGAACAAAAACGCACTTATTCACTTGCCCCTTCACTCATGCAACTATTGATATAATACATCGACGTATGCTGAGGTTTACGCAATATATCACCCCTGTATGAAACAAATTGAAAAGGAAAAACCTGGAATGCGCGTGTGCTGCATGGGATAAAACGTTCGGTTTGAACCGAACAAAATGTGTAGCGGATGCAAAAATATTTCTCGTCGCCACGATAACGGCAGTAACGGGATTAAAACAAAGCTGTAATTTTTAATACTCGATATTTATTCTCTTTTTTCTGCTACAAGAAATTTCCATTACTGGCGATACATTCGAATTTGACAGAAAAGAATTAGATTGGTCTGTTAGCGAAATGTAAAGAATACGACAATATGCATCCATTCTCGTTGCCTTCTTCTTCCTCGGATGGAGTTGGTCGTGTGTTGTCGTTATTCATCTTTATCGTCATTCCGCTATTCCTTTCTTGCTTGTCCGTCGAGCGCACCCTTGAGCCCCAACTATATAATGTACAAATTTAAAGAAGATTAATGTCAATAATTATTTAACGTAAATTTTGTGCACGTTGTATAGTCTTGGCAACTTGTCGATAGAAAAGTAATATGTAAACGTACAATATGAAATTAAATAACGCAACGTGGGAAGATGTTAGTTTAGCTGACAAAATTCTTTCCTACAGCGCGAGATAGCGAATCGAGCACACTCTTGAGTCCCAACTATATAATGTACAGATTTAAAGAAGGTTAATTTCAATAATTATTTAACGTGAATTTCGTGCACGTTGTATAGTCTTGGCAACTTGTCGATAGAAAAGTAATATCTAAACGAACAATATGAAATTAAATAACGTAACGTGGGAAGATGTTACTTTAGCTGACAACATTTTTTCGTACAGCGCGAGATAGCGAATGTTCGAGGGTTCACGAACCCAGTAAAGAGTAAAAACCGAGGGAATTTTGGAACTGTATTTCTCCCCGCATAAAAGTTCGAATGAGGAAACCGCTTTAATTGTGGTCGGCAGGTAAGATACACTGATCAAAATAACTTGTCGATCCAAGTAATCGTTGATGTGAATAATGCCGAGAACATATTTATTTAAGTTAAAGACATTGTCGGTCGTAATTTCGTTCAATTCAATGATCATGCACTTGTCTTAGATAAATATTTAGTGTAGATTCGTTCAATTCAACGATCATACGCATGTCTTAAATAAATATTTAGTGTAGATTCGTTCAATTCAATAATCATACACTCGTCTTAAATAAATATGTTCTTGACACTATTCATGTCGATGGTTACTTGGATCGGTAATTTTTTTTTCTGAGTGTAACTCAAATGGGCCAGAAGAATACGAAACATCGATTTTAATTATTTAAAATACAAGCTCGTTTATAATTCCGACGATAGTCAGACGCGCGACATGGGAATGGGAACATATTAAAACGACTGCGTTCGGCAGATGCGATCCTCTGGTGAGCATTCGATTTCCATTGGTTGTAACGTTTAATTATTATAACTGCCGAGTATGTCAAGTAAGCAACCATATCGCCGAAAAATGGCTACTTAAAACGATCGTACACGCATAATTAATTTGAATAAATGTACAACCATGGCCCAGAGTTTCATTTTCGTCAAAGCTCTCAAGCGGCTCCAATTTGAAGAAATGAATTTCAATACCCAACGAGTTTCGAACTCCTCTAGCTTGTGTAACCCGTTAACCGCCGAATAAAATAAAAGTTCAATTTGGTTGTACACCGGTAGAAGCAGAGACCAATGGTGCTCAAACTCGCCACCATGAATGCGATAAACGAGTGAATATTTATGGCGAGTTATTATTAATTGTCTACTTACCCCAAGAGATCCCAAAAGACCATTCACACCATTAGCCGGGCGTTTCGACTGGGTGGAAGCCCCAATGGGTTCAGCGAAAGCCACGTTAGCGAAGACCGCCAACAACGCAACGAGGAAGAAGAAGTATTTCATCTTGAAGAATTCTTTCTAGTGAGCTACTACTCGAAATAGAAGGATATAATCAGTCGTCGAACAGCACCGTCTTATATACTGCTCTTCGACATTGGGTTTCGATGTGGCATATTTAAACAGATGATATGCGGTCAGAATGACTGGCTTATATAATATTAATTAACTACATGTGCGTAGTTGTAACTATGTATTCAAGTCAAACGATGATTCTGTAAAATGTCCCGAGTCTTGCAAGGATGAGACTTACGCAATTTCCAAAGCGCGCAATAGTCCATAGATATTCGTAAAACACATTGGATAGCATAGAGATACCAATAGAGATTTGACGCGAAACAATCAACGTCAGTCGGGGTTTTACTCTTTCAAAACGCAGATTTGAACAAATTCATTTTTTTTATTGGTTTCTATTGATTTTTTTCAACAGAGATTGCAACAGTTACATTCGCGGAGAAAAAAATTACTCTGCAGAGGATCATCTTTCCCGTCTTCGTCTGCTATGCGTCTGTAACGCGCACCGATTCGTTACTAAAATCACTAAAATACGGTAGTAATTTTACTAAGCATTCGAATAGTAAATTTACTAAATATTTGTAGGAAGTTTTACGCATGTAGTAAAGTAACTTTACTGCGCGCTGGTGTATTGAAATTTACCACATTAGTGGAGTAAATTTACCGCAAAATTGTTTCGTAGAAAAAATAAAGCTTCCCATAAGTGTTTGGTAAATTTACGATCGAATTTTTAACAATATACGAGTACACAGGTACATTCTACAGACGGAAAAAAAGAAATCGTAGCATTTACAAATGTTGTGGTTCATTTCGGAACGAGGCCAATTTATTGTTACAATAACTACAGTTTTAGTAAAAATTATAGTAAAACTTGTAAAAGTTGCAACCGTAGCTGCAGATAGATAGATGGATATAATGATTTATTTCAGCTTTACAGACACGAAAGGAGGTTGTTTGTACAACTCTGCACACTCACTCTTCACTCTTAATATTACATAAGTTAACGCGAAGTATTTCATATAATATAATAGCTAATAATAAAATAACTATGATATAATAACTAATAATTTCATACAATAATAAACGCCCTTCTTCTCATCGCTTTGTACGGCGAAACCCCGTAGCTGTAATTTTTACTACAATTATTGTAGTTGTAACGATAAATTGGCCTTGTCCCGACATTTATCACAAGCTTTGTAAATTCTACAAGTACGATTTAGTTTTTTTTTGTGCATCTTCTCTACGATTCTCCATTGGTACCCTAGAGGCGGTACCAAACCCCACCGGGTTTTGCGCAAAGGGATCGATCTCCTTTCGAGTGCGGGGAACGACATCGATCCGGCATCCGCCGCCCAACCGTTTCCCCCTTTCGTGCGAGCCTATACTCCAGAGACAACGAAAAATCGGGAACGCGAATCGCGCTCGGATTTCGAACCCCTTGCGTCACCAAAGGCTTCGCGAGCGAGCGAGTCATTGAGAACCCCTGTATAATGAATGTGGATAAAAGAGATTAGACGGTTGAGCGGTTCTCCGCTTCGAAGGCATAACTAAGGTTTATTAACGACCCCTCCTCGTTCCTCCCTCCGCCGCGGTCTCCTACTCCTCTTCCTCCGCTTCCGCGATATTCCACGTCAAGCCTGTACACCGCACGCGCGTTCTCTCCTCTTCCCCCCCTCTCTTTCGCGTCTCGCACCTCTTTGCCCCCCCCCCCCCACCCTTCTCTCCGTTCCCAGAGGATACCAACAAGATCGTTACCCCTGAGACGTTTCCGCGCAACTGTCCCCGAGCTGTGCTCGCTTGCGTTCTCCTCGTCGCGAACTTCCGCCCTCGAGGCACTCCGCGAAGGGATATTGAAGTAGAACCAGTCGCGTGGAACCGCCAATTTCGATGTTAATGACGAAAACGGGGCGGCGGAATCGAGCGGATGCCGATGGGACTCTCGCAATCGTTCTTTTTCGTGATTATGAAAAGTTTTGGAAATCGAGCGTTTACGCGTCGTCGAATTCAATCGAATTTATGCAAAGAGATTGCTACATGTGCTTATTTATAGACAGGAGGAAATATAATAGCATTTTTTTTATCGCGCGGATTTATCACACAAGTGTCACAGGGCGAGGTGATTAAATTAAATTCGCGACTCTGGAATTAAATATCCGGCGGGCTACACTGTTTTAATCTCTTATCCCGATCCAGTTTCGTGCGATATTTCAAAATGTAGGTTATTCCGTTCCACGGCATCGGGCAAATCAATTTTGCAGCGTTATTAACTCGCATTGATTGCTCGTTCTCGCGTTTTCAATTAAGGTAAACATTGCAGAGAATTGAAATTTATGTCGTTACGCGAGAGCGCTGGACTCGATGCGATTCCGTATCGTTTGTGCAGTTAATGAATTTACAATCAGGGCAGTTATCGAATATTATCCTGATCTTCTCGAGTAACCCGAGCTGATTAACGCGATTCACCTGAATCAGAGATAATTGATTTAACGATTTCCACTGAAATTCATTTCCCTTGATAAGTATAATCCCTTTGAGCGAATTACGTTACACCGTGTTATAACTAAGCAGACGCTTACTTCGGCGATAACTTTTATTACGAGCCAAAATGTAATTATTATTCTTTCCCAAAAGGACTACACAGTCTGATCTTTAAAAGAGTTCTATACCGGTAAACGTGAAGAGTTTACACGGGAAAAAAATTATTTTGCATTTAAAAAAAAAAGTCAGGCTTTGCCGAGAATTTCTTGCCATTGCATCGTGACAAAAATATTATCCGTGGCAGCAAAAGATTTGCTCGATAATATTAGCCGGTAGCTGATATTTTTACCGAAAAAAATGTCACAAAAATGTTACATTTACAATCATTGAACATATCGTTTGCCGCCACAGATAATATTTCCGCCACGATAGCAAAAAGTTCCCGGCAATACCTGGTTTTGAAGGCGATTTCAAAATCGTTCTTTCTTCCGTGCACGGGAAACGAAATAATTGCATTTTCAAAGCAGAACGTTGTCGAGTCTCAAGAGAGGAGAGAAACTTATTCATAAAACAAATTTCTCCGATCAATCACGCAGATATGACGAGGTAACCCCACGACGGAGGACTCTACATTCTTTCGCAAGATCGAGATAATACCGGGGGGCGAAGAGATTTATCGAAACCGCACCACTCGGAACTCGCCTCCCTTCTCGCAGTGGGACGCGATATATTCGCATCCGGCTTGGCGAACGCACCGAATTTTTACGGCGCGGCACCGTGATTTCCGCGAAACGCGTGAAAAATGCCCGCCCGCGCGCGGTGGCTTTCGGGCCGCGCAAAGTGATTTAACGCGGACGCGCGACTGAGTTACGAGGGGTAACAAAACTCGGGGAATGCGCTCGACGCTGCAGTCATAACGCGGGTGGCGTTACGTTAGCGTCAACTTTATACGGGCCCGCCGCGTGACCGCGCGTACATGCATCCCCTCGCGACCCGCGCGCGAGCACGTTTGTCGCACGTTCGCGAGGCGGCGAACCACGACGGCGACGCGCGCCCTGCGGAAGCAGGCGAGGGTGGTCGGCGAAAATTTGCATTCTCGCCCGCAATCGAGTTGGCGATTTGTACGGGCGGCTGTTTTACGCGATCCTGCTGCAGCGGGCGAGCACACCGATCGAAGTGTATCGCGGTGCTGCGTCGAAGAGACTTTCTCGTACTTTGCGCTGGGGGAAATAATTGCCAGTGTCGACAAAAATATTTCTTGAATCAAGAACATATTGTAAGGAGTGCAGTTATATTCTTGACCGCAGAACATCTTCGTTGAGGCGAGAAATTCTTTCTGCGTGAAAAAAATACAATTACTCGAGCTTACGCGGAAAAGGATAAATCGTAGCATCAACAAGGTTTGTTGTAAATTTCGGAACAAAGCCAATTTATCGTTGCGATAACTAAAATTCTAGTAAAATTTGTAGTTAAACTTGTAGAAGTTGCAAGCGTTGCTGTAATTTTTACTAAAATCGTAGTTATCGTAACGATAAATTGGCCTTGTCCCAAAATTTACCAGAAACTTTGTAGATGCTACAATTAATTTTTTTCCGTGTATCAAATACTTTATCACATGAAGAAAACCATGGCTTGATCTTGAAATTATATCATGTTTTCGATTGAAGAAAACGTTTTTTTTAGCAACTAACAATTATTTCTCTCAGTACAGTGGACGAAAGTTTGCACAAGTCAGCTTTAAGGGTAATTTCTCGCGAGATATTCGCCGCGGGAAGTAGAATATATGATAATTCCCGAATTCCAAAATATACGAGATGCTCCCAATTAAGCTCTCGTTTGCGCGATAATACGGAAACTTTCAGGTGCAGCGACTCTCTCTGGCGAGGTGCAATTTAACCCTTTATTTATGCGAGCGCAGATATCAGATGAGAATAGCGGCGGTATAACCTACTAATGACTTACTTATGGGTACTTCCAGGGACTCGCGAGGTTCCGTGGAAACTCGAGTGTATGAAGATGCTTATCCGGGGTCTTTATAGGAAATTAAGTTGGCATTTCGCACGTAGGTATATATGCGAGCCGCGCGGTGCTCTCCGACGAAGAGATACGATCGCTCTGAAAACGCGGATACAAAGTTTCAAAGAGGCGAGCATACGCGTAATACGTGTATCCGGATCGATTCGCGATGTCGCGGTGAGATCGAGGCGTCCTTTCACCCTTACGTGAAATCCTATCGAGTTGGCGTGCCAAATTCGCCGGATGCGGACGCGAGGTGCAAGTTTAAGGATTCTCGGCTCATCCAAACATGGATCCGCCGAGTACATAGGCACCTATGTGCAGATCCACGGATACCTAACGGGAAATCGAGCTTCTCCCGTCCGGAATCAAAGACAGAGTTCTCTCAATCCAATTTCTATTCCGCTCTATGCGCGTCTACGAGACGCGGACGTCGCTAGCGACGCAATCCAATTAACGACACCGACGTTAGAGCGCGGAGTGCACTCGCGGCATACGGAATCGCGAATTTCAGACGGGAGGTATAGAGATGTGACGCCGAACCCCTCTCCTCGATCGGCTCCGAAATCGACACTCTCTGAACTTCTGCACCGAGAAAAAGAATTTGGTCAATCTAACCAAAATCTCGGAGACGATGACCAAACTATTTCGTGCAATATCGATCCTACATCTGTTTGATTAGACTGACCGATTTTTGATTAGAATAATTAAATATTTTGATCACGGGAAAAAATTATTCGTAGCATTTACAAAGTTTGTGGTAAATTCCGGGACGAGGCTAATTTATTGTCAGGATAACTGGAATTTTAGTAAAAATTACCAGCAACGCTTGCGACTTCTACGAGTTTTATTATAATTTTTACTAAAATTCTAGTTATCGT
This sequence comes from Xiphydria camelus, assembly GCA_963678675.1. Lineage (NCBI taxonomy): Eukaryota > Metazoa > Arthropoda > Insecta > Hymenoptera > Xiphydriidae > Xiphydria > Xiphydria camelus. Next base: position 29,586,719 of record OY783195.1, read on the forward strand.
AACCTTTTCCGGAAACTTACCGTAAATGTCGTGAATGCTACAATTTATTCTTTTCCCTGTCGGAATAACTAAATATTTGTTTAGAGCGACTAAATATTTAGTTCGATTGACCGGTATTTTGGTGAAAATAATCAAACGCGTCAAACTAGATGCGTTTTGTCAGTGTAACCTAATTATTTGTCTCAATGTATCATCTCGCGATTCCTCTGCCGATCATGATCCTTTAAGCGCGACGCCCCGCGGATATCGCCAAAGGAGAAAGGACTGCGGGTAATCGTCATGCGCTCTCCTCTGAACGAAACTCTCCCGCGCGCAACTCGACCGGTTTTCATTCACTCGATTCCGCGCTCACGATCGTACCTCCCCTTTGACGGACTCTCTCGCGCGCGCGGAATAGTCTTTCGCGGGAGTGCGACGTGCTCGGGATACGAAGCAGAGGCGACGCCGACGCCGCGGTCAACGTGGGCGCGCGAGGAACCGGCCGCCGCGGCGCGCCGGCGGCCGAGGGAGTCCCGAAGGATAGAAGCGAAATCGAAATACGAGCGAGCCGAGGCCGCGCGGCGCACCTGCCGCGGCCGCAGAGAATCTCAACCGCGAGAGAGTGAGGCCGACGGCTAGCCCGTCTAACCGGTACTGGTTGGCAAAAAATGCGCGAGTATGCACTTAGTGCGCCTCGCGGTATACGGGGTGTGTCGAAACGAAGCGTGCGCGCTTCCGTTTGGCGGAAGCGCTAACGCGGGAAAAAGACAGACGGACGGACGGACGAGGCATTTGATTGGCTCTGGGATCGGGGTCTCTCCCAAGAGCACCGAGAGTCCATGGAATAGGCAACACGAGTGATACGAATAACAAAAGTGAATGAGAGAGCTTCACGTCCTCTGAGAGCACAATTAACATGAGTAATACAGGTAATGCCATTAACGAGAGTAGCACAAAAGGTAGCACAAGCAACGTGACTAATATGAAAGTAATAGAATTAGCGAAGAGAAAAACTGTGAAAGGACTATAAATCTGCCTCACGCAGTGAAAAAGTGAAAGAGAGGAAGAAAGAGAGAGAGAAGAAGCAAATTCATTCGCTCTGGAAGAGAGCCTCCTCGGAGTATCCAACAGAAAAACTTACAAAGGAAAGATCGAACAAAATATATAAAAGAAATATAAAAACAAAAAAATGTAAACAACGAAGTAAACTAGCGATGGAACAAAATACATCGAAATTTAAAGAACTAAGGAAAATTAGAGGAATTTTAAACTGGAGGAAATTACAAAGAAGTGTGTGAGAGAAAGAGAGAGAGAGAGAGAGAATACCGTGGAAAGGGGGAGGGAAAATTTTCTGGTTATCGCCACCCCGCGCGTCCCCGAGCTTCCACGTAGTCACGCGCCACCCTTAAGTCTACGCTTCTCCCCGTAACTCGTCTCCGGACTCTTGGATTGAATTACTCGGGGCAGAGGAGGGGGGAGGAGTATACGTCCGCGTTCGGCGGTTTCCGCGAATGTCGATGAAAGTCCCGCGCGCCGAGTACCGGGACGGCGAGTCTGCGATAAGCGATAAGTAATTGAATTTGTCCGCTTGCGTACGACGATTGGGAAGAGCCGCGCGGATCGAAAGCGCGTCGATCGATCCGTTTATAGGCGGCGTTTTACGCGTTTCGCTCAAAAACGTGATCTCGCCGGGCGTACGTGCGCGAATATCCGTCGAATCGATATCACGTCGCGCACCTCACCGATCGATTACCCCTTCCGATTCGTCGGTCTGCCGAAGGAAATCCTATCAATCGCTACACGACGATATATTCGGATTTGCCGGAATATATATCGCGCATCGCCAGATTCGAAACGAATGACGCGAGGAGGTTACGACGAGGAGGGGGGGGGGGGGAGGGAGGCGGAAACGCTTCAGACGATATTCACGCTCCGGTCATGAATATAAGGAGAGACGACGACGACGACGACGGTGCGAGGTTTCGAAGCCCGCGATGCGGTATCGTAAACCATAAGCAAAGCGCGCACCTATATAGGACGCACCCACGTACGTGCATACGTACCCGCTGGTGCACCCCGGCAATAGACTACGGGGACCGGCGGACAAGACACCGCGCGGATTAATGCGCGTAAACAAGTTTGCACGCACGCCGCTGCATCGCACACCGACGCGCGGACACGCGCATAAACTCGGCCGCGCACACACCGACACGTGTAATCGCGGTGCCGACCGCGGCGTAACACGCCGCATGCGGCAGTCTGCACCGGGGATGCACGGTTCGCGGGATTCGCATAAACGTGTCTCCCATTAGAAAACGCCGCGGAGATCTCTCAAAGTCCGCCGACGAGGGCTTCGGCGAGGCGGTTGAGGGGAGGAAAAGGGTATCAAAAGAGGAGGAGACGGCCGACAGTTGGTCGCGGGCGATACGAGCTCATGAAGCGATCCGTTGCAGGAATTAATCGAATGTTCGATGCGATAGGTGTAAGAGGTTCGTTCTGCACTGAGAGAAGAAATGGCATGTTCGATTGAATCTGCTTTTACGGGCGGGAAATGCAGAATTACCTAGTTGTTTCGATCAATAAATTATCTCATCGTCTATCAGCTTTTGGCTCATATTTATATAATGCTTTTTGGAAGATTACATTTTAATCGACTACAAAGTCTTATACCTATCGATGTAGGCCAAAGTTAATAAATAATGCGAAAATGGTGATTCGAGTTCCTTGCCTGGCGAGTAAATTTACAGGGAAAAAATGATTTTACCGTCTCAGAGCAAAACTGAGTTCTGCTGAGAATATTTTGCTGTCATGATAAGAATATTATCCGTGGCGACGAAAGACGTGTCGAATGATAGTAAACGTAATAGCAAATATTTTTCCTGAAAAAAAAAAAATGTCACATACACTTCGCTGCCACAGATAATATTTTTGTCGTAACGGCAAAAAGTCTTCGGCGAAATCCCTTTTCCTCGTGTAGTTTTATATGGCGTATCCGCGCTCGCTTCTCCATCGGACACGCGGTACAGGTACCACGCAACGTCCCGAAACGAGGGTCAGGTGTATCCCCATTACGGCGCATCCGAACGTACGTGCGCGCGCGCGCGAAGAGTCTTGACGAGGAGAAATCGGCTCTCGCGTACTTTGTATGGAGCCTCTCTCGCAATCGAGACGCCGAAGGTGCATCGAAGCGTTCGGCGAAGATGCGTTAACTCGATAACGTCGCGCGAACGAAGCGAGTACTTAACGGCGCGTGATAGTCGTGGATATTTCCTCCGCGCCGCGCGAAAGCGCCAACAGGTCGTCGGCGCGACGTTAACTCACGGCAGAACGGCGAGGATACGGCGCGTTTTACTTAATGGCGTGTACAGAGTGGCCGTAGATGTGCGTACGGCGAGCGCGGAGAGACGAAACCGCGTTGTGCGCGTTTCTGCAGTTCGGCGCGACTCCGCGTCGACAGTATAATTTCACGGATACGTAACTCGGGTAAATATAGAGCCGCTTCTCGCGAGCTACAATAAGAACTAAGCGAGCGCTCGCTTGACTCGCAATTGCACCGGTCGTTCGTCCGGAGGAGGCAAATCAACCCTCGGTTGGCCCCTGATCAGCGCACCGCGTAAGCTCTCGCGGGGGCCAACCGACGGTAGACGACGCGCTGTTTTGTAAATTCGATCGTATCTCATCAACGGTGCATTTTTTGCCTGCAATGCTGTAATACTTTTTTAAAGATAACATTCCGATCTTCAAAAAAGTCTAGTACAAGTATCTCGAAAAATGTCGGGAACAGGGAGATAATCGCGATCGAAGTGAAAACATCCCTCAAATCCTTTATCCCCCCATTTTCGAGCAACGTTCAACGCCGAACGAAGAAAGGAACCAACGAGCGATTATACGCTCATTCAATGGCTTTTCGCCGCGCGCTCGATAACGCGAAGTGGCAAAGGCGAATCCTCTCCGTCGCTCCTTCCCCCTTCATCTTCCCCGAGGATCTTTATCTTCCAGCGCCGCGGGAACGATCGCCCCGCCACGAGGCTCCGGAGGAAGCCAAGTGCGCCGGAGAGAGTTCTCTCGTCGAAACGATCGTTGAGCGCCCGGGGGTCGTCGCACTCTTGGAAACGCTCAGGGCCGCCGACGCAGGGTCGGCGTTTTCCACGGTGCGCGCGGTATTTCCGTTTGAAAGAGGGCGATTCTGGGAGGGCGCGTTCGTTTTCTCCGTTGCCGGTCGCTCGCTACGGATCGCGTAAGCACGCGGGCGCGTATACGCACACGGCTTCCGCGTGTACTCTCGCTCTACGGTAGCTGTGTACGTGTTCGTGCGTAAGTGCGGCAAATGGCTCGCGAGACGTGCTTCGCGTGTTAATTCGTTTCGTGGGGACGCAGGTAAACGCGAGATTACTAGTTGACGGTAGAAGAGATGCTTAGACACGGCGTCGGAGGCCCCTGGATCTAATCGTCTTCTAGGCGCCGCGTTCCCCGACTCCGTGAGGATCTCGGCGCGTCGAATGTTTGCCGTTGTTTGCGATCTTGGATAGTGCTTTAATTCGACCGGATCGCGATATGACAATTTTACAAAATATTCAGCATAGATGCGTGCATCGAGAAAAATAACCCAGTCGATCGAAACAAAATCCTGGAGATCATAACCAAACCGTTTGATGAAATATGGAACCTCCATCCGTTTGGTTCGATTGATTATTTTCTGCACGGAATAAAAAAATCGTAGCGTCAACAAAGTTTGTGGTAAATTTTGGAACAAGGCCAATTTATCGTTACGGTAACTACACCGAGAGAAGAGTTAATTTGTAGTAGTCTCTTTTATTCGAACAAAAATAGAGTAATAGCTGATGAATGTTTACTCGGCCCAAAGGAATATTTCTTTTGCCATGATCGAGTATACGTTTATTAACTATAAATAAATTGTTTTCTCAGAGTGTACAATTTTAATGAAAATTATTACATAATAAAACTTACAGAAGTAGTAAGCGTTGCTGTAATTTTTACTAAAATTACAGTCATCGTAACGATAAATTGGCCTTGTTCTGAAATTTACCACAAACTTTATAGATGCTACGATTTATTTTGTTCCGTGTGGTCAATTTACCGGTATTTTTGTTAAAATAACCAAACTCGTTTAACCAGATGCGTCTGTCATCTTACCCGAGTTATCTTTCTCAGCCGATTCTCGATCTTCGACTCGCTCTCGAAATTCTTTCTCCCTCTCGCGCAGCCACAACGGCCGAGGGCGAGAGAGGGGGGGTCACGATTTTCCCCATTCGAGCCGGGATCGCATATACGAGTATGTATCTCGACGCGCGATCTTTCGCGTTTGCAGGTACAGCGCGCGGCCCGTACGATATTCCCTCCGGCGCACGCGAATGTATATCCTCTGGAATATATACCCGCACAAAAAGAGTTACACCGCGGAGAGGCATTTCCAAAGAGGCACGACCATCCTCCTTCGACGGAGTCCTCGTAAAGGAGGTCCGCCGAGTAAGTTACGGCCGCCGCTCTCGGGGTCGACCCGACGATTCTCCCGGAGCACGCGGTGGTGCGCGGCGCGTCGAAAAAGGACCACGACTTCGGGGGCTTCGACAGGGCGAATCGTTATGCGCCGGAGACTGCGGGGACCGTAAGTCACGGAGGAAAGCATAGAGCACGCGGTGAAGCAACGCTGGGCCATAAACATTGCACGGGAGCGGTCTCGTACGACGGCGTGCCCCGTGAAACGAGCGTTCGTGTACCGCGGAGCGCGCGGGGTCGATTCTAATCATCCAAAGCCATGCGGCGACGCCGAGTCGGCCGTGAAATGGGGTTCCAGGGGGAATCGTGCGGTATGGCGGGATCGTCCGAAATCTGCGCGGGGTGGCGCACAGCTGTTGCTCCTCGGCTGTGGCTTGGTACAGGAGGCTCCGCGAAGAGGCGTCGATCGTTTCGGGGATGTGAAGTTTCATTAAAATAACTGGAGGCTCGGCCGGGGGGGAGCGAAAGCGTTAGGAGGAGTTATCTGTTGGATTACTCATCGCTGCGTCCTGTATTTCTAATCATCGCGTTACACAGCGGTGCCGAGTCGACCGCGAAATGGGACTCGGAGAGGGAGCGTGGTACGGTCACGTGGGACAGTCTCTCTTGACCGATCGGGAGTGTTTCTTATAGATATCGATCTCAGTTTGTGGATACGAACGTTGATCGATAAGTGGCTACACTGATTGTGAGAGAAATAATTACTATATAGTGTCGAGATAAATATTTCTTGAATGAAGAACATGTGATTTTAAAAATCTTTAAGAATACAGATTCTTGCGCAAAAAGAAATAATGAGTTGGTGCAACATCGTTTAAGTTATTCCGACAAATATTTCAGTTAAAATAGTGACAACAGATTGATTTGTCGCCATAAAAAATTAATTTGTTGTGGTAACGGAAGAAAAAGAGAGAAAATCTGTAATTTTTATCGTTACCAAGAAAATCTGCCAAACCTTTTCATCCCAACAGCACACAATTTTTGTTACCGTGACAAAAAATGATGCTGTAATAACTGATTTTCGATTTTCGTTACCAAACAGAAATTAGTCTTTTCCGTGTGGTCGAACACTATTTATTCCGCGCGAAAATAACGATTACTCGAGCCTGTGAAATAATTTTTTGCACGAAGAAAATATTTGTTCAGCACCAGCAATTTTTTGTTCTCCGTGTACAGATTCGATGCCGCCGTGGAAATTAATTCTTCGATTGAAAGATGCCCGCGTTGACGTCTCAATCATTTTAGTCGACTTTAGGGCGTTCTCCATCGACGCACCGTGCCGCGCTACCGAGTTCGGTCGCTACATCCGCCGATGCGGCGATCGAACTCGCTCTCACCACTCGGGGGATCCCCGCGAGTCCGAATTTACGAGGCCGTCGCGCTTTGATTTATGAACGGACGAGGCGAGCGCCGCTCATCGATCGATCTCTACGAATCTCCTCGAGCAAACACGTGGCCGGGTTAATCGGTATTCCCGCGGCCCGCGCGGTATCGAGCGGCGTGGTCTTTCCGATAATTAATGGCCAATCAGCGAGCGCGCGGCACGAATATTAAGCGAAAATACGCGCGGGACGGAGCCCTTTTCTTAATGGAATATCCGCGCGGTCTTACAGAAGTCGTGAACACTGTATGACCCGCGCCTTTTATCGATTCCAGTTGCGTACACGAATGAATACAGGTACGCGGACGTTTAGATGAGCATCGCGAGCAGATAATGCGTTATAATTGATACCGGGGGAGGTCTTCCCATGAAACTCGTGGACCTCCCGTGAACTTCTCGATCCATCGCCATATGACTGATCGTATGGGAAAAAAAAAAACAAATTTATCAGCGTAACATTATTTAAATTAAAATAGTGACGGCAGATCGATTTGTCGTCATAACAAATCGACTTGTCATGGTAACGAAGAAATAGAAAGAAAAGCAATGTTTTTCATTGTAACCAAATAAACCTTTCGAACATTTTCATCCCAACAGCAAATTGTTCTCGTTACCGTAACAAAAAATGCTTCTGTAACAATTGATTTTCGATGCTGTTACCGAAAAAAATTAGTCTTTTCCGTGCGAAAGTCTCACCAAACCGAATATCTCGTCGAATATTAATTAATCCTCGTGAAAATAAAATCGTTAGCCCCCTTTGATAGGCGCGTGGAGTGTATCTTACACACCGGGCAACTTCTTTTTTCATTACTAAAACCAGACACAATTTTTTTCAAACGCTACCGCCTTCAGTATCTCTCGATAACTATTTTGGACGGCTGATCTACTCGTTTCCGTAGACATACGTGTACCGTGGTCATCGTATAAAACCCGTGTGAAAGTGTTCGGGGTGTCGCTTACACCCCACATGACCATTAGCGTCTCGGATATCCGACGCGGCCATCGAAGAGTTAAGAATACGTATCTAGCGATATAAAATGAGAAAAAATTCGCGCCCCGCATATCGAATACCACGCCGAGTACCATAAGGTCCTGCGAGACCGGACAGAATTTACACACACGCGACATAATCTCTCGCATTGTTAGATAGCTTCGCAACAATTCACCGCGTATTTAACTTAGCTTCGCCGCGAGAGAAACGAACCTGCCCCACCGTCAGTCGAAGGTACCTTGCCACGGTTAATGCCTGTTCCATCCGACATACCCGCACAGTTAATAACTTACATCCCCCCCTCACAACTTTTCCGCACGGAGCCTCTACTTCGCGCGCAAACGTTCGCTTCTACCTGCACGCGAGTCACTTTAGATACGAGTACGTACTCGCGCGCTCAACTCCGCGCCACCGACAAAGTATGCGGGAGATGCACCGAGCGGATAGACCATCCAGGGGGAAAAGTGTGAATTCTGAACGCCGCGGAAGACGATTCCCAACGAGACTGTAACCCACTTCGGTCGAGTGCGAGGCACGGTGAACGTATAGTAGGTGGTTAGGCGGGTGAACGGGCGGGTGCAAGCGGGTTATACGTGGTGCACATACCGGCAAAACATCGCGCCGACACAATGGAATAGCGCGCGCGACGACCGTATTCCTGAATAATGAGACGCTCTCGCGAGAGCTTCTCGGCGCGGTTCGTTCGTGGCACTGCGGGGAGCCGTTGCGGGCAGGGAGACGATTCGCGGACGGCACGGTCAGGGCCGGTGAGCAGCGAGGAGCGGGAGGAAAGTGGGGAAGTTGTGTATTTGTGTGCGATATCTGTGTACACGGTCGCAAACCTCGCGCGCGATAGGGTTCAACGGGGCGAAGAATAAAGTTGAGCTGCAGACGGGCTCGAGGAGAGAGAGTTTCGACGCGCTCGCTCTTATTCTCTCGTCCTCTCTCTCTCTCTCTCTCTCTCTCTCTCTCTCTCTCTCACTATTTCTCCCTGGAGTTTCGCGCGGCAATTGTCGATTGTTCTCGGTGTAATTATAACTTCGACTTCAGAGCGATAACTCGCCGGATAATTAATAATTGCGAGCTGTCGGACGCCCTTTCGTTGATCTTCCGCCTTTCGAGAGTCCTTTATTTTACGCTGCTGCATACATATACGCGTGCCACTGTAGCGTGCGATTACGAGCGAGTTGAACGCGGAGCGAGTTTCCCCGTGAAAGTTTATTCGGAATTATTGCCTCTGCGAAGCTTCCAGCGTTCGAAATACGATATCGAGAGACGGAGGTGCGGAGGATTGGGCTAGTTCGTTGTAGATATTGAGAGAAATAATTGGCAAAAAATGTTTTCTCTGATCAAAAAAATGATCTAATTTCAGGATCGAGTCGAGAATATATTTTCTTCGTGCAACAAAATATTTGATAAGCTCGAGTGATTGTTTTTTTTCGCAGAAAGAATTTCTCGTTCTCACGACGCGACGGTATCCTTGAATCAAGAATGCACTATATATGAGGCTAAACTTATTCGCCAGGAATACAATTTCAATCACTATTATCTCATTATCTATGAGCTTTTAGCTAATATTTTTATGATGCTTCTTTGAAAATTATATTTGTATCTACAATAAAGTGTATTATATCGGTGTAAGCTAAAAGTTCATTGATAACGAGATAATAGCGATTGTAGTTTCTTTCCTGGCGAGTAAGTTTAGCCCCATATATGGTATACCCTTCGTTCAAGAATATGTATTCCTAAAAATTGGTAAGATCATGCGTTCTTGATTCAAGAAACATTTTTTGGACTAGCACTAGCAATTATTTCTCTCAGTGCAGACCGGTAGGGTTTCACGGAACGCCGAATCGCGGGGGTGGCGCAAGGGGAACCACCACACGTGCCAGAGGGTCCCCGTATATCTGCATGTAAGGGCATCGATCACACCGAGCACAATATTGGCATGATAATCGGAAGGGATTCGGTACGGTTCGCTGCGTGGTCCAAGGGACAGCCACCCCGCGTATGTATCCACTCCCCGTAAGTATATACGCCGCTTTGCTCGGGTAAGGGAGCGTAGGAGAGAGAGAGAGAGAGAGAGAGAGAGAGAGAGAGAGAGAGAGAGAGAGAGAGAGAGAGAGAGAGAGAGAGAGAGAGAGAGAGAGAGAGAGAGAGAGAGAGAAGTGAAATAGAAGAGGGTGCGGCGTGTAGTGAATCATGCTACTCCCGAGGGTGTATCTACGAGTAATTCCGACACTTTACACGACGCGTGCTTTCGCATTGCAACGCGCTTCTGGCGCTGTCGCTGCACCCTTCGCTCGACGTTGTACCGATCATCGAATGCTCTCGAACGGGCATTGTCGGGTTCGGATAGCATCTATAGGGATTAAACCTATAGGCGCAAAATGAGGTAGATAAGTATCTATAAATACCTATGGATTGTAGGATCGTTTATTGTTTCCGCGACCTTTGAATACGAATAATTGATATATCGAAACTCGGTAGATCTTTTGTTTCTGATTTTGCATCTTTTTATTTGATAACAAAGAGGAAATGTTTTAACATTTCAAGGCATTCTTTCTATATGGTATTTTTTCAATTAGTTCTTCATATATATGCTGATGTCAAGTACAAAAAGTTGATGATTTCACGAGAAAAGAGAACAATTTTCTCGTATATAAAATTACTGATATCTTGTATTTTCTAATAATCGTGCTTTTTCAAATCAACACGAAAAAATACATAAGATGGATCGGTCGAACGTTCGAATCCAGAAATGTCGATTTTTGCGAAAAATCTAAAAAACGTCAAGGGTACATTTCCCCTTGATATTTTCACAAAAATCGAAATCTCTGCAAATGAATTCTCGACCTTATGTATTTTTTGCGCTGATTTCGAAAATCACAGATACCGAAATTGATCAAACCTCAAAGGAAGCACCGAGAAATCAATGATTCTTTGAGGAAATCAACATTTCTCGTACACGAAATCGCCGATACCTTAGATTTCCCTCGAGATATCGACCTGCGTTTCGTAATCAGCACGAAAAAAAAGGTCCATAAGCCAGACTAATCGAGCGATCGAGATCCGAGAGATTTCGATTTCTGACAAAGCGTCAAAGTGTGTACGCAACGACGACCAATGCGGTTTCGCGACCGCGTCGCGCGTTATCATAACTGTAACGAACGCGGCAAGGGAGACGCGCGAGGGGAAGCTACACCGCGCGCAATCGGGGGCCGCGGCGTATCGAAAATGCGAAATTGGACGCGGCCTATAAATCACCGTCGCGCAACCCGACACCGGTCGATGCGGGGGGTCGAGCCGTCGACCAATACCCGCCCCGCGTTTCCGGCTTAATCAGTTTAAGTGATTTCCAAAGGCAAACTACCTGCTGCCCGCGACCACCGCGCAGGGTGGTCCATCGTCCCTCTCCTTTCCGCGTGGGTGGACGGCGAGCGTGTGCAACGCGTCCGTCTCTCGCGCGCGTTGTCACGCACACGCGCGATTGCATGACTCGTGTATGTACTACGCCCCACCGCCCTCCTCCCCCCGTCCCGCTCCTCATTACATTACCATACTAATTGCAGTCAAAGTTCCAACGGGCCGATCTATCAAAGGACAATCGCCTCGAAAACGCCGCGCTGCGGAGCCACGGATCGTTATTGCCCCGCGCCGAACGCGGCGACCCTATTTTTCAATCGACCGACGATTACGACCGCGCCGCCGTTCCGCGCTCGGTCCATTTCCGATATTAAGTGCAGCCGCGCGCGCGGATAGAGGCGCGGTGTTTCCGAATGCGCTCCTGCGGGAGTCGATAACGGTAACGAGGAACGCCGCGGAGTCGAGGGGTGAGCAGGTACCCTGCAGCACGGGGATGAGGGAGCGGGTGGCGAGACACTATAGAGAATCAGACGCGCGCGGATGCGGCGAGAGAATTGCCGCGTTCGTGGGACGCGGCGAATGTGTACACGTGTGTAATACACGCGGGCACGTCGAGTACACACCCCCGCGCGAAACGCGAAGCAAAGTTCGAGCGCGATGGGCGCGCGCGCGCGTGTGTGTGTGTGGTGTGTGTGCGAATCTCGGGCGCGACTCGGTGACCCACTTCGAGAGTCGCATCAGAAGCGACCTTCTTACGCGGGAGGCATCGCGGGGCGGTCTTGAGACCCCTGGCGCGGTGAATCCCCTCGTCGGCGCGTCCCCCGCGGGGGATGTCCCGGGAGTCGTCGGAGATCCTCGGGGGAGGCGTTTCGAGACGGGCGTCGGGGAATTAGATTAAAAACATTAAAGTCCACCCCTCTTGGTGTCGCGAATGCGCGGACGGACGCTGGAGGGGGGTTCCGCTGGGCACGGGGTTGCGACGCGGCAACCCCCCCCCCCCCGCCGTCGTTTCGTGATTGCGTTTCGGCAAAGTGCACGCGCGCCCGCGCGCCGGTTGGGAAATGAAATGAAATTAGAATCTTAAAGACACGCGCGGAATTCGGAGGCGGATGACGTTTCGGCCGGGGGTGTCTCGATTGCGCGGTGCGCGAAAATTTCTCGGGGTGCGAGCTTCGTTTTGGCGGCGGGGGTGGGAGACGGATCTCGTGATTACTTTATGATCCGTGTTTCTCTTTTGAGAAAAAAGTGGGAGCTTTTTTTAGAGATTTCGATGGTTTCTTGTTTAATCCGATCGCGAGTTTATCTGTAAAACAAATAAGAGCTTCCGCCACGTAGAATCCGGCTTTTAAAAGTTTTACCGTCGCGCAATATTTCGAATTGAATTCGGCCGTCAGAGGACTGATCGATGGAAACTCATAAAATCTCGTTTACGAGTGTATTCGCGCGTATGCGACGCGTCCACATACGAGTACGTTCCACATCGGGTGTGTATACTCATTGCAAATGCACCGTGGCTGTATATCACGCATATGACTTTCATACCTCTGCGTTTTGCGTGTCGGTAGGGTCCAAACGCGTCATATTGGCTTGGCAGCCCGATGCATCGTGCGGTCGAAAATCACACACGTCACATTTCGCGCGCGGAGAGAAAGAACTGATATCCACACACGGAGAAAAATAACTTGATTGATCACAAATCAAAATCCCGGAGACGATGACGAAACTGTTGGGTGAAATATCGATTCTCTCCATCTGTTTAATTAAACTGACCACTTTTTTGGTAAGAATAATTAAATGTTTGGTTGAAATGATTAAACTAACATTTAATTAAAATAATTAAATGTTTAGTTCAATTGACCAGTATTTTCGTTAGAATAAATAAACGTGTTTAATGATAATAGATGCATTTTGTCATTTTAACCTAATTATTTTCTCCATGTACTTACATTAAAATGTCCAATTATTTCACCAAGAGACAATGAAAGTGTTTCGAATTATCATACCTTTTCCAAGCAGCCGAGCTTAGCTTCAGATTTCATGCACCGTGTATGCATCGTCGCACATGCATAAATATACAGTGTTATACAGTCCGATCGATGCGCCCTTAATCCATTATATAACTTTGTTCGAACAAATGCTCTACATTCCGCACTCTACTCACCTTTCTCTATAATCGCGTCATAAATATTTTCTTCGCCGTCGTATCGTTCTGCCGCGGTTGCAATCGTACCGCGTCGAAATTGCCCTTACGAAGTCCTTTCCTTCCAAAAGTCAACAAATACCTACAATATTTCGTCTCGCAAATGTAACGCACCGCGGAGAATTCACTATGAAATTCAGGATCAATGGAAGTACATAATATGGAAGGTTGAGTGCCCAGTTTACGAGTGCATCCATGCGTGTACAAACACGGGGCGTACGTGTACAAATAAAAGCTCACATTCGATCGGGTCCAATGGTCGCCTCCAACATCAGAATCGTACATCATTCACGGTACTTTCGTACGAGCCCACCTACGTACCCACGGTGCGCCAGTATACGCGCGCGGTTTGTGCTATGTACTCGTACGTCGCATCGGCGCCGCGGCATGACGCATCGCACGGCCGAGAAACGCACACGTGGGAGATGCGCGCGCGCGCGCCACGGCGTATACTTAATCTCCCGACTCCCCACGGATTCGGCGGAACATTACGAGCCCCCCGGAATATTTTCACACCCCCGCCCTGTATTGCATACCCCCGCCCGTTCTTTCCGTTCCGCCAACCCCCGCGACGACGTCTGTTTTGTAACTATTTTTCCGCCAGCTCCGCTTCTGACGCTCTCCTCGTACGGTATAACGCGCGGAGGGGGGCCCCCCCATCCTCTTCGGCTCGGTCCCCATGACTATGTATTTTTTTTTCCAAGGGGTCGTCGTCGCGTAACCAAGGAGGAGGGGGCCGCAGCTCGCCGCGTGGGGTTCGAAATATCGAGACATACGCCCTGGGATTAAGCGAAGGGGCGCCGTTAATGGGTACGTCGGGGGCCCCCCGTCCGCGAGCCGACGCTGTATACGCGCGGCGACGTCTAATCCGAATGTATGAATTTTGTCGCGATTCCTTCATCACGGCTCGCCTGATTTCGTATTCTTTTCACGCGCCGCGTCTGGGGAGTTTAATCGATTTTCGGGATCGCTGCATGGAGAATGGCCAGGAAGGGGGAGGCCCTTTCTCGAGGGTGGTCTCTCAGCTGATGCTACGGGCGGAGAAGAGATGCGATGTGATCCTCGACTGGCTGATTTACACTGATTGTGAGAGAAATAAATGTTAGTGTCCGACAAATATTTCTTGAACCAAGAACGTACCTACGATCTTAAAAATTTTTAAGAATTCGTATTTTTGGTCGAAACGGGTATCAAATGAAGCTAACTTACCCGCCAGGAAAGAGACTCGAATCACTATTATCTCATTATCTATGAGCTTTTGGCTCATCTTTGTATAATACTTTTTCTAAAATCACATTTTTATTTGCAACAACGTGTTATATCGATGTAGGCTAAAAGTTCACTGATGATGAAATAATAGTGATTCGAGTTTCTTTCCCGGCGAGTAAGTTTAGCCCCGTACGATATATTTTTGACCCAAGAATACCTTCGTCGAGAAGAGAAATTCTTCCTATGCGAAAAAAAAACGATTACTCGAATATATCTACACCTGTCAAATATTTTCTTACGCGAAGAAAACTAGCGGTGATCTTAAAATTATTTCACGTCTTTAATTGAAGAGACACACTTTCAGACGCACAGAGAAAAAGAATTAGTTGGATCTACTGATAATTAGATCTTGTTTCATCTTAATTTGATATTTCCTTCTTGCAATCACATACCATTCCATATGATTGTGAGAAAGAGATATCAAATTGATATATATTAAAAGATTTCATTGACATATATAAGTTGATAATTACTTTCGATCCCGCAAGTAATTTTTAATACATCCAACTAATTCTTTTTCTCTGTGTGCCTAAAAATTTATTTCAGAGACATCGCTTATTCGGCTCGCTGCCGAACAAATTCTATAATTTTTCCTGACCGATTTCTACGCAAGTCCCGCGGCTACCCATCCGTACAAACCGTTTCTCCCCGTTCCGCCATCGCGCTCTCTAATTCCGCTATTCTCTCGACGCCCCCTCGACGCTCGCGCCTAAACCGATTCCCACTTTCCGAAAAGAGGATTCCACGACGAGAGGAACCCCCTCGTTCGAGAATCCACTTTTCCCAGGAACAAGACACCCAGCGCGCCTCGTCGTAGCTCTTCCGCGCGACCATTCGCCGATAGCCCAGAACCCCGCGCGCACGGCACGTCCGCCCGCCTAATTCAATACCGCGCGGGATCGTGAACGCGCTGCGCGGGTCTCGGGCAACGCGGCCGTCCCACGTCGCGCGTACGCGTCGCGCGCGTGAATCATCCCAGAATTATCCGGCTCGTTTATCGTGAAAATTGTAGCGCCCGGAAGATATGGTAGCACTATTGTGCCGTGATTATGGCGCTGCATTATGTATCAGCCGTGCTGTGTATTCATGTATTCATTGAATAATTGTGGGATGCGTATCAGAGGGCGAAAGCGAGAGAAATAGAGGGCGAAGAGACGAGGCGTTGCGGTTGTATAAGAACGACACGCCCCGTCGATCGCGAAGAAGTCGAGGTTGGCTCTGGATCTCTTCTCTCTTCTTCAGAAACTCCATCAGAAACAGTACACTGAGAAAAAAGAAGATTAAAATGTATTCTGTTAGAAGGATAATCTGAACACGCGCGAAAAGTAAAACAGATCAAAAATTATCCTTCCAGGGTATAAAATTTAACCTTCCTTAGAGTAATTTTCGATCTCAGACTACTTTCGTACTCAGATTATCCTTCTAACAGAATAATTTTTAATCTTTTTTTTTTCTCAGTGTATGTAGAAACTGGTTTGGTCGCTTTTAAACTCGAATAAGGCCAAAAATACGAGGTAATTGATTTCGTCGAAATTTTTCGAATCCGCAATAAGCCAAATTGGTGAGAAACCCAAATTTAGTTTGACGGATGGGATATTATATTTAAGAAGCATTATGAATGAATGTTGCTCATGATCTCGTCGTGGACCGAATCTCTAAAATTATTAAGATCTCGACGAGTTTTAAACTTACTTGGCTGGACGTCATACCACGAAGATCGGTTAAAATTCAAATTCATCGCTCCTAGTTTTACAAGTTGTACAAATTATATATCTCTTGCTCCCCTATACGAGGCACGTATTGAAATTTGTCCTGTGTATAGAAAATCCAGGTGAATACCGTCTACACATGATATATCTACGCCAAGTATGTGGATATACGTGGAACGCGACCGAAACGGGGATGACTTCCGTTAGAGGGAAGCGACGACGTCCACGTTTCTACGCATCGCGCCTCGACCTCCCGACGCTATATGTCCCCGTCCCGTGAAATCCTTTGTGGCCGCGCGTATACGACCCCACGAATGCTTCCATTTGGAATGTCGTGGCAAGCGGGACACGTGTTAAAGCGTTCCGTGCTTTTGTGACATATGTAAGGGCGGTTTCGGTGGAAAGGGGTGGCGGGCTGGCGGAGACAGGGCGGGCTGGAGGTGTCGAAGCGACCCGGTATAATCTGATTCGAATATATGGGCACTGACTTTGCTCGCATGGCGCGTGCACGTACATATATGCGGACGAGATGGAGATGGAGATGAGTGATAAGCGTTATGCCAATATTGCGACGCGAGGAGCCTCCGCCGTGTGTATTTAGTGCCCGTATGAATTGTATTTCCGTGAATTGTGTACAGGGGGGGGGGGGGGATGGTACGTGTAGATAGGTGCCGAATGCGAGGGTGAGGAATGGAGGGAATGCAAACAAAGACGAAAGGATCGAGCTTGGTTCGATGAAGCGTCGATAATTGTATTTAGTGTCGAGGAGAATAGGTCGAAAGTTCTATATAATTTGTACATGTGGTCCGTATGTGAATTTGGTCATATATGAATTATATGTATATGACTTCTATGATATATTAACCATATAAAAACTATATTGAACATTTTCAATGTTTCTATAATCCATACATAGTCACTATTTATGGTTAATATAGAAATCATATATAATCCATATACGACTAAATCCACATATGGATCGTATACAAAATATAAAGAACTCTTAACTCATCCGTCCGGGCTAAGAGAAAAATCTATTAAACTCGACTAAATCGGCGATTACGTGTGGGGGAATGCAGGTCTATTTACTCGGAGTAATAATTGACTCGAACGGACGTTTCTTTGGATAAAAAGAATTACAAAACTTCTGCGATCCTCTCCACATGCACGTTATATTTCACACGTTTCACGCTTACCGAGCTCTTTAACCCACACAACATACGTAGAGCCGTTATCTCTTCCGGAATTACTCCCGCTCGTACCGAATAGGCAGCAAGTGCGGTCATTAAATTCGGCGAGAGAAAACGAGAACCGGCGGCAAAGTCGAGGCGGCAGCGTGGAGTTTTGCACTTTTGGCGCGCGGGGCGAACAAAAAATCCGCATAATACCTTAAACCACGACCGTTGGCAACGCTCCACATCGCGACCATCGGCTCAAGGATAATTCGCTCGGTTTTGCTCCGGTTAAATCCGCGCGCACCGTTCCGGCGTTGGAAATGCCCACTCGCGTCGCGTCCAACAATTCGCTGTACGCGCGACGGCGAGAAATATCGTCCCGGGGCGCGCGAAGTCCCGCCGATCCGCCGGTGTCCCGTGTCCGGTGGGAGGGAGGAGGACGATAAATCAAACGAACAGGGGGGTACGTATACTCGTCTCCGCTTCGAGTGGCGCGGGATCCCGGAATCGGATCCCGAGTCCCGTCACGTAAATTCAACGCCGAAAACGTACGGGACGTCGTGATAAACGGTACGTATGATTTCCGTAATTATACGGGTGTAAGGCGGGAACTGCCGTAGCCGTGGAACGCGTACGCACATACGGCAGGCGTCCAGCTTCACGCGTGGCTCTCGTCTTCGCGTGACGAAAATTCGAAAGACGACACCGTGCGCGGTGCGTCGAATGTGCTTATATTGTACATGTGCACGTGCGTGGCGATCGCACGCGGCTCCCTTCCATCTTCGACGCGACCCTTTGAACCGAGTAGGTTCGACGGAGGATATCGGTTTCACGTTCGGTCGCATCGATCGGGTTGAAATTGTTAAATTTATGGAGGGACGATGGATCCGCATTTATCTTTTTTTAACTCAATCACCTAATTATCGGTCTATTTAGAAAAATTCGGAACATCGCTCCGTTATGAATGGAGATCGAACTACGCGTATACGAATACCATTTCTACATACCTTATGGTAAGTGTCGACGATTCGCTTTCCATCGGCTCTTATTTATGGACTTATGAATAAATGCATACGGGGAACGCGTCGCTGCACCGAACGCGACACACTCGAGCGAGCTTTGTGCCCGGGACGACGGGATGAACATTCTACGCGGGTGCGTCTTGGTTTTCGTATGCGCTCGAAGTGCCGCCCACAGGCGGAAAAATTCTATATATTTTCTATATAATGCATATGCGGTTTTGTTCATATACAACTTATATATGATTTCTGTATTAACTATATAAGGACTATATGTGGATTATAGAAACATTCAAAAATGTTTAAACAGTCCTCATATGGTTAATGCAGAAATGACATATAATCTATACACTGAAAAAAAGAATTAGTTGGATCTACTATAAATTTTACTTGCGGAGTCGCAAGTAGGTAATTATTTATTCAAATCAGTTAAATTTTTTCTCATATATTAATTTGATATTTCTTTCTCGCAATCACATATCAATCCACGTGATTGCAAAGAAGAGATATCAAATTTGATGTAGGTGTTCAAAAAATTCATTGGTATAAATAAATAATTACTTGCGACCCCGCAAGTAATTTTCAGTAGATCTAACTAATTCTTTTTCTCTGTGCATACCTATGACCAAAACCACATATGGATGATATACAAAATATGTAGAACTTTTCCGCCTGGGCGGACGATACATAATATAACGATGCTTAGATGAATGACGCGGTAAGATTAATAAATTAGAGAAACGTTTCCCATGGCACTCTTTGAGCGAGTTGGCGTCGGACGAGAGAATGAGGAAATCTCTAAATCTCTAAATGGGCCATGTTCGCCACTGCCGCGTTCCATTATTCGCAACTCGTATCGATTTCGCGATAGGTCGCCAATCGAACGTTCGGCGTTCATCGACGCTGCTACGCAGCTGCACGCTACGCCGGTTGAAGCTTTCCGGCGGGCGTAGCGTCGGTGCCGATTAACCATGTCACCGTAAATAATCATCTGTTTTCGCGTAACGCGGCTGAATAGCATCGCGGGAGCGACTCTACACTTATACGGCCGTCATAAAGCTTTGCGTAATCGGTGCACCGTGCTCGTCCGGTATGCGCCGATCGAACGTTATTCAACTGGGCACATATGTGTGGGTACCATGTAGGTGTGGTATTCCGCGTGTCGAACGATCTTCACGCTCGGCGGATCGCGTTCGACGAGTGCACCAGGTGCCGGACGGATATACACTGAGAGAAATAATTACTAATGTCAAAAAATATGTTTGACGCTAGTTTTTTTATTGCAGATTCGAAAAATTTCAGCAAAATTTATGCTGTATTTCTCCATTTTTCATTTTCACGATTATCTCTCTCGCGCTCGTTGCTTAGAATGAGTGCGGCTCGCTGGTTTTTTCGATGACGTCACATCTTGCAGAGAGAAACGCACTTATAACTCGGCGAATAATTATTTTCTCGAACCGTTGTTTTTTGTTATTGAATGTGCATTCGGATTAGATGCTAATTAAATTAAAAAGTACGAATATTTGTTTATGTTAAGACCGAATGCTTTCTGCGCGAAAACTAACAGTTACACTCCAGCTTATTAAATATTTCCTTGCACGAAGAAAACCATGGCTTGAACCTGCAATTATATCATGTTTTTGATCGAACAAAACATTTTTTTAGCACCGGCAATTATTTCTCTCACTGTAGATCCTCATATGTATTGAAGGAAATAGTCTCCTTTTCCCGATCTCCCAAGCCCTTTTACTTTTTGCCCCGAATAGCGCGAGAAGTGCCAGAGGGATTACAGAACTCGCTTCCGAGATCCTCTCCTTTGCCAAATTGCAACTCCTCCGGGCTATTCTTCGCCGCGCGCATCTAATTCCTACCGCTCTGCCGTTCCTACCTCTCGACACCGAGAGAAAGATAGATAGAGAGAGAGAGAGAGAGAGCCTCACGGCGCTGCGTATCCCCCCCGCACGCAACGCGCGCGGGAACGACGATGTCGGGAGGGAAATTCTCGCGCGCAAGTTGCTCTCGAGACACGCACCGGAGGCTCGTATAACCGCTTGAAATTCAGCTGTTAATTCCTGCGGGTTCTCGTGTCCTCGGGCCACGCGTCCCGTCGTTCGACGATTGGGTATAAACCGCGCGGTGCTCTCGTGTACGGAGAAGTGGGTGTGTATGTGTGTGTGGCTGCGAGTGTGGGCGCGGGTGTAGGCGAACACGACGCTTCATGAATCCATTAGCCGACGGCAGCACTTGCTCCTCTCCCACGGCGAGAGGGCGAAACGTCTCTTCCTCTCTCTCTTTCGCGCTCTCTTCGCCTCCCTCTCGTGTCCCTCCGCGCCTTTGATCGCATCTTTGTCGAAGTTTCTGATTTGCAGCAGCTATATACGCTCGACGGCGGGGTTGTTACTCGAGTTGGATCGACTTGAGACACGGTCTTCCTTTATCGGATTCGAGCCCGTTATCAGAGTCCAATGGTCGTTTTAGCGGCCAGGGAACGATTCGCGTCGTGTCTCATACACTGAGGGAAAAAATGGTACCTATACATTCAATTAAAGCTGCGTTTACGGGTCTTCAGTGCAGAATTATATAGTTGCTCCGAATAATATATTTGATTATAACGATTAACGGTTATTTGCAGGAAATAGGTTGTATTCCATTCGAGTCAATTTTATTAGTCCAAGTAACTTGATCTGCATTCCTTCAGCCGTAACCGCCGATTTAGTCAAATTTACTACATTTTTCTCTCAGCGTACAGAAATCCGTCTATAATTTTGAAATACTTATCGATTCACGTTCCGTCGACTTGATCAAAGGAGCAGCGATAAGAAAAAAGGGTAGTTTCATTCGTAATTTCATCCCTTCGCTTTCGACATCGCACAACACGCGCGCGCGAGTCTCGATTTTACGTCGCACCTTTCAACGCGACAACGAGTCCCATTCGGGGCGCGGAGAAAAAGGAGCATCGAGGTAAAAACATCGGCGCCGGCGCCGCGATTAGGACGATACGTCGCGCACAGGTCGATCGACGGTGGGACGCGGCGGTGGACACCCCCCGCGGAGCGACGATCAGACCTCGACGCGATGCACGCGTTATTCCGTGAATGGGGGGTGCAATCTCCCCCCGGGATCTCGGAGCTGCGACGGCGGCAAGTGAACAGTTGGCGAACACGCCGCGGTTGCTCCACTCGCGGCAATGCAAGCTACCGTTTGAGATTAGCATCTTTTATGCATATAGAGCCTCGCTACGCCTCTCCTCGCCTCTATTCGCCTCTCGGCTTTATGCCTTGGCTGTCAGAGGAGGGGAGGAGGGAGGGCCGCGCGCGGGCTTTGATTTTATCTCGAATCTGTTCGCCGACTTGTCTCCGCTCGAGAGGCGGCTAAAGCCGGCTTAAATCTGCCCCCGCGCGTCGCGCACCACAGCGAGTGTCTCTATTCCGTTTCCAGGACAGATCTTGGTATTCCGTATCATATACGGCAGGTGGGGATGGAGAAGTCGACCTTGATCCGCGTTTCTTCCAGCTTCAAATTGAAGGCACCGCCGTGCTTCTTACTTGAGCTTTTAACGCGAGGATTACGCGTACTCGACGAGTTCGCTCGAAATTTCGTTAATTTAAGAATTTTTCGGCGTCTATTCGATTCGTATAGCTCTGAATGTAGGAAGTCTGAACATTTTAACGAGATCTCCTTTCGCTTGAAATTCTGGTTATTATAGTTTCCCGATGAAAGGGAGGCGAAAGGGAAAACGGAAGATGGAAAAAGAACTCGCCCTCCGAGAGACGTCAGTTTTGCGGCTTATCAACCGAAGCTCGTTACACGTTCACGTCGCTCGTTTTCCCGTGGATGATACTCAGGTATTCCTCGTGTATGGGAAGTCTTCACATCTTCCCCGTCCGCTTATTCAATTTCATCGTGGCGTCGTCGTCGGGCAATCCGTCATTTATTTCAATCGATTTTGATTAATCACCTTGAATGGAAACGTTACACTCGGAAAAAAAAAAACAGGTCAATCTTACCAAAATCCTGGAGACCATAACCAAATCGTTAGGTGAAATATGGACCCCCCTCGTCTGTTTGGTTTAACTGACCATTTTCTGGTTAGAATAACTTGATATTTGGTTCAACTTACCAGCATCTTAGTTGGAATAAATAAACTCGTTTAACTAGATACGTTTCGTTGTTTCAACCAAGTTATTTTTCTCAGCGTAGTTTCCTCATTTCTTCGCTATGACCGTTCCTATTTAATTTTTCCAACAATATGGAAAAATTCACAGTTTATTCTTTATCAAGAGTACCCGTTACCATCCAAAGACCGATGTAGTACCCGTTACTCTATTATCCCCGCTTCGATGCCCATAAAGTGACTACGAACCACGCTCGGATGACACCCCACACCCTTCCCTTCTACAAATTCTCCACGCATCGTCACCGTCGCATCTCTCGCGCGCCAACCACACGCGCCCGTCATTCATACTCCCCGTACCTGCGGCTAGCTTCTATCAATTTTTTAACGAGCCTCCCAATACACGTATCATCATCGGCCTACGCCTATTTGCGATCTCGTTAATTCCAATTCGAGGAGATCGAGAGGGAAAGAGAGAGAGAGAGAGAGAGGCGCACTGTCAATTCAATTATTAATTGAAAGGCCTTTCACGTTCCCACGCCGCGTGTGCCGCGCCGCGTGGGCGTGTATACGCGCCGCGCTCGTAAAGGGCTAATTTATTAGTGTACCTGCGCCGGTGCGATTTGTCGAGCCGGACAAATGCGGCGTCAAACTCTCGTCGCGTTGTCGGATCGTCTGGCTCGGTGTACAACTGCAATTAGCGCCGCCCAGGCGCGCGGGCGGGATCCTCGTTTCCTCGCGATCCCGGCTAGTTTTGACGCGCGCGGCACGTGACAGTGATACGGCACGGGCGCATTAACGAGCTTGACGGGTGATCGTCGCGATGAACGGTTGATTCGGGAATAACGAGGTATTTCGTTGGGAGTTCGCCGCGGCGGCTCTTGCGCGGTACACGGCGCGCGGTTTGTTGCCCACATACCTACGCGTGGAAATGCGTACCGAGAAAAAAAGTATCCATTGCCTCGACTGAATATCAGTTGTCAACTGCACCGCGATGTTAAATTCGCGACATGCAAATGCGAAGTTGTCCCAATTGCACGTTGCGGTCGGGCGATGGTTTTCCGTAAATCTCATCGGTGCATTGCGAAAAATAACTTGGTCAATTTCAACAAAATTCGGCAGACGATGACTGGACCGTTTCGTGAAATATGGATCCTCTGTCTGTGTTCGGTTAGATTGACCACTTTTTAGTTGGAATAACTTGACATTTGGTTATAACGACTTGACAATTGGTTCAATTGGCCAGTATTTCGATTAGAATAACTAAAGGCGTCAAACTAGACGCGTTTTGTCATTTTAACCTAATTATTTTTCTCAGTGTCGTCGAGATAATTCGTTTAGAAACTTACGGGGAGAACGTATCGTCGTTTGCATTTAAAGCAGTCACGCGCGGCTGCCAATTATCGTCGAGCAAATTATCCGTACTTGGGTTACACGCACGCTACCTTTGCGGGGCACTCAAATTATGCGGCTTCTCCTAGACGAGTTATAATCATCGCAGAATTTTGCTAATCCGCGAATGTACAGTCGTCCGCGCTATAGCCACAGGATCTGGACTTACCTGAAACAGAAAAATATCAGGATCGTTAGTCCAGGGAAGGACATGCATCGGGAATATAACATCGCCGTGCAACGACGCACACGCGACTCTTATTTCGTTACCAAAGGAATGCAGGCACTGCAGTTCGCCGCGTATACTTTACACGACGCGCACGAGTCGCGCGTTCCTCTCGAATTACAAAAAGCAATGCAAATAATGACGCGCGCGTTCGTGTAATAACAAGCCCGCCCGACTATTGCGCGCATCATCCCCGCTCGCCGATGCACACGCAACTGCAGCGACGAGGAAACTGCAGCCAAGAGAGAGAGAGAAGAACGCACGCAACGCCGGTGGCCGGGCTCCGCTCGACTAATTTATGAACTAGTTAAACAAACAATGAATGTATGAGCGCCGTCGACCCCCGCGTCTCCGCTCTCCACTCCAATTAATTTATGATTTTTAGAGCGGCCTGAAGTAGAGCCGCGCGGAGGACTGCAGCGTGGTGCATCGCCGCGCAAAGTGTATTATTCTTATGTCCGAGGTCGACTGTAACCAACGGGAATACAGCTGGGTAGATATCTGCTCGTTTCTTCGCGGCGCAATTATTGCGCACGGTGCATCGCGGAAGGGAACGCTTGTAATCTCCGCTAAAAGACACGCATTCGCAAAGGCGCATATTTCCTCGCGCGGGAGTTTCCATTTATTTGTAGGGTTTCGTTTGACGAGACTCCATATTTATCTTGAATTTTTGAATTCCATCCTTCTCAACTTCTCATCCATTCGATCACGACTCGAAACAATTGCAGGACTTCATCGATGAGCGCAACGGACGGAATGTCGCGGAGAGGCGCTGCGACGTCTAAAACTATTTTACGAAAACGAGAAAAATCTTTCCACTCTGAAATTACTACCGCGCGAGCACCGCTCATTTATCATCCGTTAATTCGCTCGTTTCTACGCGGGAAGCGAACTGCATTACGGAGAGACTCTTTCGCCCTCGGCAACTCTTTTCGACTCCCGCGAGGATGACATCCGAGCTGTTTACGCGAGCAAGGATAATTCGTCGTCGTGGGCGAAGCGCTTCGTTATTCCCGTCGTACACTCCGAGGGCTGACGTAGTGGAAGCGATGCCGCCGGGGCAGCCCACTTTCCACATATGGATCGCGGCGCGTAGATAACTCCTATTCCTCTCGCGGCCCGCCCGAGTGCAGCGTTACCTCGTGCAGCGTTGCACATAAAGTACGAGGAAGCGCGCGCGTGCTTCGTGGAAACGTCCGGGGACGATCAACGGGGCGCCCCGATTCGTTAGGCCTCTCGATTGAATTGTCACTTAAATCGAATCCTCCGGGGATTCGATTCGATCCGCCGTAAATCTTCGTGTCCCGCCGCGAAAGGAAGCTCGAGAGAGAACCGGGGATAAATCATAATTAACTCGGTGCCTTTTCCGGAGAGTCGTCGCCCCCTGGAAGCGATTATTTACCCGCTCGTTGCAGTCGATTCCTTTCTTCCCCGTTTCTTCGTCGCCGTCGCGGAACGGCCGAGTTGCGCGGGATTATCGAGGGGTCTCGTCGCGAAGCGAAAACGAAAATAAATTCGGACCGGGGCTATCGCGACTGCTCTATTGATACGGAACCGCGTAAGACCGACGCGAACCTCGCCCCGGGGAAAAACGAGGTGACAGACCTCGCGCGCTGCACCCCGCGGAACTCATTATCATCCGACAATCGTCCGGCCGGTGAAGCGAATCACGTCCCGTCGCAGGGAATATAATCGAATTGGTGTCGCCGCTAACAGAGCAGAGTTTCGACGTATCGCCGCTACATCCGAGGGTCCAATCAAGGCGACATTGAATGCGCTTGTTACACGCGAGTCTGGCCCTCGCTCGGCTGGATAAGTGCATTATCGAAACGTATCTACGTGCTACGCGCGCGTCGATATGTGCCGCGTAGACGTACGTACGTTTACATGAAATCTCTCTCTCTCTCTCTCTCCATGCGTCGGTTCTACGCGACGCGTATGATTACGCTCTCTCTGTACGGGCATAAATATTTCGTTCGAACGGTTGCCCTAAAGAGTTTATTTGTGCTAAATGTTATAAGAGTTAATGAATGTTTTTTTGGTTCAATAAAATAAAATGTTTAACTAACATATTTAAAGAAGCGCTTATTAACTATAATACAAATAAGTACGGTTTTCTTGGTGTGGCACAGAAAAATCTGAGCGGAGAGTCGAGATACGTATCAATCTTTGATCGAGATATAAATTAAATTATTCCAAAGAAAAATTAATTAAATTATATTCTTATAAATTAAAAATAGAAATTTTAACGGAAACGCGACTCAATCGTATCGCGCATCCAAATAACGACGACGCCGACCAACGGCGTCAAAAGAGCCTCGCTAACAACCGCCGAACCGATAGCAGACCTTCGGTATCCCGCTGCGATGAGGTATCGACGGTATCATCGATACCGCACCGAAATTGGATATTCTTGCGAAGCTATATTCGACGCGCGCGTCTGCCGCCCAGTTTCCCGCGGAGTCAGCGGCGCGCACACCACGCTGGACCGACCGACCCCTCCGGAAAAACGTGATAACGTTGAGGCGACCACTCGCCGGATTCGCTGTGGCATTTTGCGGCGAGCATCAACGCTCGCGTATAAATCATAGGGAATATGCACATAGCATCGTTCGGGGATCACCGATATACGTCACGAAGCAAATAATTCTGCATTCCTTCACCCGTAAACGCTGATTTAATTTATTGAAAATATACCATTTTTGTTCTCAGCGCAGGAATGATAATAATACTTCATCGCTGGAATACCGAATGATTATTAGAATTTTAAGTCGAACGTTTCGATAAAAAAAAAAGAAGAATATTTTACAGTATTCGAAATACCGCATTCACACAAGGGGATGCACCGAAACTCGCCGATCATCGCGAATCCGACTGTACGTAAATTCGAACCCGCGCGTCCGTCGCCCGCCCTGGTAATTCGACCGCGAGCGTACCTTGTCAGTTCGTTGCATATCGACGAAAGGACGTCCGACGGGACGCGTAATTCCGCGCGCGCGCGGCGGAGAAAAGCCACGTCGAAATAGCGGAGCCGAGAGCGAAAAAACGCGCGCGTTTGAAATCCGTGAAAAGAGGGCGAGGGAAAAAACGAGAATTTCTCCCGCATACACGCGTTTCGTTTCCACGGGACATCCGTTTCCGCGGAGCGCTTCTCTCCCACGAGTCGCTCCCTCCCTCTTCACGCCAGGCCCCCAAGGAATTCGCGCTCGCCCCGCCGAGCGCGCGAAACGCGCCGAGCGGAAATTGGAAGTCGGAACGCGTTTCGAATCGCTCGGCGATCAGCAACCACCGCGCGGCGTTCCGCGATCTCGGGCGCGTAAAAATCGCCGAGTCGGATACACGCACCCCCTCGCATCCTCCTCGCGTGCGCGCGGCGATACAGGGTGGCGGGAGGGACAGCGCGCGCTCTCTCGCTCCCTTAAAATGCACCCTTCTAACGGGCGCGCCGCCCGAACGGCGACTGATACGAACCCCCGCCCCGGGCGCGGGAGTGCCGGATAATTCTGTTTTAGTTTCGCATTACATCGGTGTACGGGGTAGCACTGTACATCGAAGGGGGAGAACTCCGGAGAGAGAGAGAGAGAGAGAGAAGAGCGAGTCTCTGGTTCTTCTCCGCGCGATCACCCTTCGCTTTCCCCCTCCGCGACACGAGTCCCGTACGTTGTTACTGCTGCTGCTGCAGCAGAGTCGACTGTGAATAAGAATTTGACTAATGCAATCACGGATGCTAAGAAGCCACTCTCCCCGGCCATTGTACGCCGTTATTTCGTTACCTCGCACCTTTCTCGAGACGCTACTGCGAGAGAAAGGGGGCGCGGGGGAGGAAAAATACCGAGAGAAGGAACCACGGTTTGCCGAGTTGCTTCTACCTCTCGCGGGAGATCCGAGAAGGCGACGCTCTCCCCGTATATCGACGAGGGAGATCCTCGCGGGCGATTTGCATCTTTTCTTTCGAACGTCCTCCTCGCTTCCTAGTCCCGACGATTCTCGCGCCCCGCTTACTTTCGCTCGCTTCATCCGATTAACGCTCGGGCGCGGGAGGGTGGGAACATTTTTTTCGTTATCCCTCGAACTGATATCCCCGTTGATGGCGCCTCTCCGCGAGAGGAGAGTACATTCGGGAGATGGGGTACTTTGTTACACGCGAAGCGAGAGTTATGGATTGTATGTACGAAGATTTCCCTCTCGGCCTTACAGGTACGGGAGTCCGTTACGCGAGGACGATTTCTTTTTATTTTCTCGTCTTATCGGTCGCCCGATTTGCGACGACTTTTTCTCCCGGCTTTATTTTCCGGCGCTTCGCACGCCTGTCCGCGTGTGTATACGGGGCGGCGTGCAATCCGCCGCCACGGGGAAACCCGGTCCGGCGCGAATCGAATCGAATCGAATCGCTCGAGCGAGCCCGGCGCGCCGTGTACTCGTCACGTCTCATTTCGCAGCATCCAAATGAGTTTTTACTCGAGATCTTCCCGCTCCGCTCGTAGCCACTCGCCATCGGCCGCGGATTAGGGCGTAATCCGGGGGCCGCGTGAGTCACTCGCAGCCCTGGAATTTATGAGGCCTTCTTCGAATAATCCCCGGGATTATCTCGGCCACCCCGGCTCGAAAATAACTGCGATTGTCGATTATTATTGCGGCAGCGGGAGAGCGTCGCCGCGCGGGGACCCGTCGCGCTCGATCCTTTAATTATTCGGTTGATCGATCGGGTGTCGTCGAAGACGGAGCTCCACCTTGCCCCGTTGTTCCCGCCGCATCGCGTGGGGCTCGTCGAAAACTGTCTCGGCGCTATACGTCTCGTTTCCATTATCAGGTATTGCGTCCATTTCATTAACGATACGCGCACAATGATGCGTGACGATTCGTATATATGTATCGGCGAAATACCGAGACGAATGGGCGTACGTGTACGCGAGAGTGAGGAGGGTTGCATAATATATTATATGGGAAGAAATGATCAGATATATGTAAGTACCTACTCGTAACTACACTGAGAGAATAGTTTATTTTTCGATGATACACGTATACTCGATTCTGGCGAAAGAAATATTCATCAGCCGTTGCTCTATTTTTGTTCGAATGAAAGAAACATTTTCAATAATTAATATATATTTACTCGGCCTAACGAAATATTTCTTTCGCCATAATCGCGAGTATGCATTTATCGACCACAAGTAAACTCTTCTCTCGGTGTAATCGAGAAAGAACAGAGACGAAGAAATGTTACGAGAAAGCGAAACTCTCCGACGTATATCTGTATCACGCACCGACGCTAACTCCTCGAGGAGTCTGGGCGAGATCTACGACGACGGGCGATGGGAGTCTCGTGTGCACCGGAAGGGCTTGTTTCACGATAAAGGAGAGCGAGAAGAAGGGCCCCTCCTTATCTCCTCAGGGCGATAAACTCGGGAATAATCCTCGCGACGGAGCGCGGCAGCCCTCCCACCTCTTTTGCGTTCCTAATGGGATATCGAGCGATCTTCTTTGTATAACGTCTAGAGAGAGAGTGAGAGAGAGAGAGGCGATGGAGGGATGAAAGAGCGACGCGGAGAGTGAAACAGGAAGATCACGCTCGATATACTCGAGGAAACGCGATACCGCCGCATTGTAATATCATTTTGCGGTAGGTACGGACGCGGCGGTACCGCGCGCTCTCGTTGTTGTCGCCCTTCCAACCCCGAGAGAGAGTCCCAGGGGCCACGTTCCCATACTCTCCGCAGCGACGCATTATACCGCGGCAGTGACGCATAGGCGGTCCGCATAACTGCGCGGAGTCCCATGGAGATTCACTTCGGCGCGGAGAGCCCGGCTCGTCCATCAACCCCGGCTCGATCGAAGGGGTGGACGCGACTGGAAGAGAGGAGGACGAATTTTAATTCCATTCTCACTCGCGCGATAAGTCGACGAAAGGGGGGAGGAGAGGAGGGTTTGGAATGGGCGCCTTGCGCGTCTCCCTTCTCCCATTCATCCGCTCGTATCGCTCGCGGGAGATCTGTCGGAGATCTCTTTCTCTTTTTCAGCGCTTTCCAATTCTCGACTTTGGCCGCTTAGCGGAAAAGCGCGACGAGCGTCGCTGGTTGATCTGGGTTGCAGGAACCGCACAACCTCTCGCAACCATAACCAGAGCTCTCTTCGGTGTTTAAAAGAATCATGGAATTATGGTTGCGCGAAAATCGATCATAATTTCCATGTTATTTAAATTACGGTTCTTTTAACCAGTGTTTCGATGATCGCCTTCCACGCAACTACAGCATCTCCGACTCCGGCTGCATCCCCCCCCCTCCCCCCAAAAAAAGCGACCGCGATAATCCATTTATGCGCCACGACGCACAAAGCGCGTCACCTACTCGCGCGACGCGAAATTAAGAAAACATCGCATCTCCTAATTCGACCCGCACGTGAAACCAATTTCCACGCGGGTTACATACAAGATTTAATCGTCCGTGCATGGAAATCCCTTTACAACCTCCTTATCTACCGGAGAATCTTTTCGACTATCGAAACAACTTCCACCTCTCGTCCTCTCGCTTCGTCCTCTCCCTCGCTTCCTTCCCACGTACCGTACGCTCGTCCCTTCGACTCGACGAACACGGCGGCGGCAGCAGCAGGTGCTGCGAAAGTCGGAGCTCGCCAACGGATGCCCATACATATACCCATATATACCGTTACACGGGGAACGTTACACCGTAAAAGATAAGAGTCGACGTCGCGGCAGCGGCAGCAGCAGCAGCA
Organism: Xiphydria camelus; assembly: GCA_963678675.1. Classification (NCBI taxonomy): domain Eukaryota; kingdom Metazoa; phylum Arthropoda; class Insecta; order Hymenoptera; family Xiphydriidae; genus Xiphydria; species Xiphydria camelus. Next base: position 29,617,786 of record OY783195.1, read on the forward strand.
GCAGCAGCAGCTTTACGACCGATGAAAAGTATCCGGACGCTCCTATACGTACGCGTACACGTTACGGGACGCGTCTTTCCATAGGTCCCCGGCGTTAATAACAACGGGGTTTCCGAGCCCGACATTGCTTCCTATGCAAATCAGACAATCACGCGTGATACGAACGCCCCCCGCTCGCCTGCACATCGGTAGTTTAATTAGATTATCCTCCCTCCGGTGTTCCCGGGCTGCAGTCTGGCGAACACAAAGTGACACGGCGTACGGGTGGCAACGCGGGGATGAGTGAGCGATGGGGGAGGAGGAGGAGGAGGAGGAGGGCAACGGCGAGCGCGAAGAGCCGGTTCGACGATACGCCCCTGTCTCCCGATGATTGGACACATTCTTCCCCGTTGCCGTCACTCCGGGACGTCGTCATTGTTTCGCGACAAATTGGTTTGTCAAAATTGTTGGCTGACTTGCAACTTCCCCGCGAGCCCGCGCATACCTCGGGTGGCGACGAGGACGGAGGGCGAGAGGAGGCATCGACACGGGAGGAACTCATTTTCGAGACGGGCGAATCGAGAGGTTTTCATTTTGTCTCTTTCTCTTTCTCTCTCACTTTCTCTCTCGTTCGTTCTGTTCCTTTTTTCCGCGCGCGACGAATCACGACGACGCATTGCGGCGCCCGTCGACGGACGTTACGTTAGCATTACGCGGCTTGTGCACGCGACTATAAATGTTCTAATGACAATGCCTTTCGAAAGTACCAGCTCTCTGCGCGGCAAAAGGAATTTTATTAAACTTATAATACAATTGCATTGTAAAGCTTTTATCCGATATGTAATTATGAAAATTAATATACTCGGTTATGAAAATCACAAGGACATATTCATAAGGAGATATGTTAATTTTTATAATTACAGAGTACATTAATTTTCGTAATCACGAATTGGAAAAAAGCTTTATATAAAGGTATATTTAAGATACAATTTTTTTTACAGTAGGTATTTGTACATATAGTCGAGATTTATATACATACGATTAATATGGCTGAGGAATATTATTATTCGACTCGAGTTTCTCGGGAGATACGTAGCATTTTATGAAAAATACGACGTTACAAAAAGATGAAAGGAGATCCCCCCGCGGTCGTACTCAAGAATTATCCCAAAGAGGACTCGCGAACGCGTGCCCTGCCCTCTCCCCGGCGAATCCAACGCGCATCCCCCCCGAAACGCGACGAAAACCATTTTTATCGCGGCACATCGTCGCACGGCGAGTTCGTCTTGTCCCCAAAGTTTTCCCCCGCGCCGCGTAGCGCGGGGTCCTTATCGCGGTCCCCGCGGGATACGTGACGTTTTATGACAAATACAATCCACGCCGGTCCGAGATGAAAGGGAAGCGTTTCGCGAGTGAAAAGAAAAACTCCATAGGACCGTATTATTTTCGGGAGAAGTTTTCGAGGGGCGCGAGAAATATGAGACGATTCCGCGGGGGACGGAGCTTTCGGTGGATGCGAAAAAAAATTCTACCCGCTCGCTATAGATTCTCGGGCGGACGGATAAAGTTCCTCGAGAGTTCAGAAAAATGACTTTCGGTGGCGCGACGCGATTCCGAGACGCTCTTCAGCAGCCCACGACGAACTGTTTTTCTTTTCTTTCGTCACGCGGAAAGTTTCCCCTCGCTTCAATTTTGAATTACCCAACCTTGCCGCCCGATATGCAGTCCCAGCGGGATACGCGATGTTTCATGACAAATACAGTCCACGGCGAGCCGAAGATGAAAGGGAAATGTTTCGCGAGTGAAAAAACTCCATACGCTCGCATATTATCTTCAGTAGGAGTTTTCGACGATGGGGGAAAGGCGAAAGCGGGGAGGGTTTAGCTCTGGATGTAAGAAATTCAACGTCTTTTCGTTCCACCTCGCGAGACGCGCGTCTCGACATCAAAGTATACCGGGCGCGGGTAGAGGTCCCGCGGGACATCGCGCCGGTTCGCTCTCTGTCTCTCTCTTTCGTCGGTCCTCGCAATCCACATACTCACCGACCATTTCCGACTACCGGTTGCCGGCGCCGGAATGTGTAGCGTCCGGAAAGGTGGCCCCTCGGAGGGCAATTTATTTATGGAGTTCGGAAAAAGGTCGAAAGACCGAGTGCAGGCCGGGCGGTGGGATGGTTACGGGGAGAGTCAAAATTGAGGGGTGTCGCGAGGGTTTATGTTGTATGGAACGAGATGCTAAGGGCGGAAAGAAATTAGACACATTTCTAACGACAGTAAAAGGCTCCCTGCGCTTTGATTGTGATTATTTCTCTAGCCGTTAACTTTTGGTAAAAATTGATACTACGCTTTTTTGAAGATTACATCTCGATCTACAAAAAAGTTCTATACTGATTTCTGCAAAAAGTTCACGGGAAGAGAGATAATCGCCATTGAAGCCAGCGCCTCGCTCTGAGCTGAAAACGATCTTATATCCTACGAATTTCTTTGAAAATCGACTCACGTCATTTCGTACGCTTCTCAGGAGGCGGAGAAGTTTATCTGTACGAGTGAACGCTGGAATTATATGCACGTTCAGCCGTGGAGCTGCAGTGACTCCTGGGAATCGCTTTTACGGAAAATCGCGAGCGTCGGAACCGTTCGAGCGGTCCCGAAGAAATTGAAGGCCGAAGATCAAAGGTCGAATCGGCGAAACGGCTTTGCTCGTCATCGCGTACGCTCGCTTTGCTATGCTGGATTTTCCATATAACGTAGGAATGATTTTATTCTGACCACACTGCACGACGGCCACACACCAATGCGGACGATGATTTTAGAATTCGAGTTGAATTTTGGTGCAGGGAAAGCGCGAGGAACTCTTATACTCAAAACTTTTAGAAAAAAAATGTCATAACTGGACAACTGCCGCATAAAATTAAATTGGGCAAAATGTCCGGAGTTCAAAGTTTGGCGTAACTCGAGAAATACACGAGGCAATGCGTGCTTCTCTCGTGGAAAGCTCGGTAATTAAATATTTGAAGCGTGCGCGTTGAAAAGTCTTGCCGTTACACTTTATAGCGGCCGTAACTTTCGCATTTACACGCAACCCTAACACTCCTGAGTTATTACTTATTATATTATACCCACCATCGAGGTTACGACTGCGGTACTAAAAATGTGTAAACTCCGTTCGACTATGAAGTTACGATGCCACTGAAGTTCTTTGCAAAGAGTTTACCAAACATTTTATCGCCGTATTATTAATGCGTCCGGCGTCGTGGTATTATAATTTCGGAGCCAAGTGGCTTATCTCCTCAGAGACTTTGCAGCCTGCATTTCGCGCCAACGTTCGTGGGTTTCGCTTACCTCACGATTCAGCCGCTCGAGCAACGTCGAAGTCAGTGGCAAAAATAAGGAAGAAAGTCACGCAACGGTACCTACTCTTCCTGAACTCTTGAAATAAATTATCGCGCAACTGCTTCTTTCGACTTCCATTTCGAAGCTCGTTGAGAGGCTGACGCTATTATTATATATCATACTGAAAATCGACTCTCCTCTTTCATTTCCGTATGTCATACTGAGAAAAATAATTCGGTTAAAATGACAAAATGCATCTAGTTAAATACGTTTAGTTGTTCTAACCAAAATACTGGTCAGTCGAACCAAATATCAAGTTACTCTAATTAAATGTTTGATTATTCCAACAAAACGTTTAGTTATTTTATTCAAAAAGTGGTTAGCCGAACCAAATAGATGGAGAATTCGTATTTATCCAAACGATTTGGCCATCATCTCCTAAATTTTGGTTTAATCGACCAAGTTATCCTTCTCAATGCACGTACCATTTCACCGCTTTTTCCAGAAAACCCGTCGAGCACTCAGCGTCGCGCGCTGCACGTAGCACCTCTCCCGAGATATACGTAACATATTCTTCCCACACGACACAGCCACCGCATCGAGTCTCCTTCGGCGCGCGCCGCCCGCGCAAGGCGTCGCGACGCGTCCATACGTGTGTACGTAATTCGCCGAGCGCGTTCGCATTATGGCTCGGCGGAAACGCGAACCGACCGGGGGACTGGAAGTGATTTATTCGCCGAACGGTTTGTCGAAACTTCGTCGAGCGGAAGTGCTCCGGGATTTATAGGCCGAGACCTTCCGACTCGATTTTATGGTTTATCGATAATTTTCAAATAAAAGTAACGTCGCGACCGAAGGAAATCGCCCGTCGGAGGAGTCTTCCTCCACGCTTCACGACTCTCTCCCCCGCCTCGTCGGGAAGATCTCCGAATTTTCGCGACGGGGCATCGATCACGTCGGGAGGAGGAGGAAGAAGAGGTTCGTCCCTGCGGTACCCGTTGGGGAGGCCGTACTTCACGAAGGTGAACCGATCGAGGGGTGAGACGCGCGGAAATCGGGGCGATTTCGCGTGGTCCCGCTACATCCGTAACGTCGCTTCCGCGCGGAAACGTGGATACCTTCAGGTTGCGACGGCGTAACGCGAATTGCTGAATTATTTAGCTCGGATAGGCATCGATCATCGGGGGTCACGCGACGCGAACCCTCGCTCGTACCCAACCTATGGTCGGAACCTTCTTTATGCAGAGGGCAGGCGCTCGAGGCGACCTTCCTTCTAGCGAGCTGACCTTAATCGTTCACGGGACGTCGTCTTCTCGTTATCTGCGCCCACGGAAGCGAGGAGGAACTCCTTCGCGAGGTGTGGGGGTGTCCGGGGATTAATTGAATACCGGTTGAATGGGTCGAGCGAGGCCGTGTGCCTCTTAGCGTGGGCATTGCGAATTAGCTTTACCTGCTGTCGTGAGATTTCTCTTGGGGGGCTGAGCGCGAACGAAAATGCGTGGCTACTTGGTATGGGCAGTTGTAAGATGACTCGTAAATTACAGGAATAATCATACTTGTTTGGCTTATAATATAACAGAAATACGGATTAGAGTGTGGCGGCTACCTCACGACACGGGCACCCGAACCTATCCCAGCGGACGACTGTACCGATCAACCGGCTAAAGCTAGGAATGCACGGAGAGCTATACTATAATATATATTATTACAAAAATATCGCTCGACATTATAATGAATGAGATAAAATGTACCGAACTATAATATACAGGATGTAACAAAATAAGTGTAAAACATTTCAGGGGGTGATTCCTCATCGAAAAGGGGATAGGGTCTTTCATATAAAGAAACTTCATTTGAGCATCCCTTGAGCACCGTCAGCCAATCAGCTCTTCCACGTGCGTACTGCCTGCCTATCCGCACCGATCCGCATGCCGCACTCCGCATGCCTTCCGGACGCATGAGAACCCGGTGTTACGGTACTCAGGAAGCGCTGCGATTGGCTCGGGAAGCGGATTATGATTTCTATATTAACCATATAAGGACCATGTATAGATTTTTGAATGTTTGTATTGTACAATATTAGAATGGGTATTGCGGGAAGCGGTTCATTACGGCTTGCCCGGCAGTTAATCCTTCCGGGAAAGGTGCGGGGCTGCGATCTCATTAGCAGCCTAAATTCGCCGAAACATACCGCTTCGCCATTGTGGCCGATTTACCAAATGTATCAAGTGTCCTAAGTTTGTGTTAATATGTCTTCCCCGTCGCAAGGGGACTTTTACGTCATTTTTTACCGCTCACTATTATTGCGACCTAAGTAACGCGCTAATCTAGATCTAATCTCTACATCGGTCGCAACGGCGAGGCGGACGGTATGTTTCGGCGAATGGGGGTTGCGAATGCGATCGCAGTCCCGTACTTTTCCCGGAAGGTTAATTACCGGACAGGTCAAAATGAGCCATTTCCTGCAGTGCCCACGCTAATAGATACCGCTATATTTCGAATTTCAAGTCGGCTCTGTAAAAGGGAGCAATGACAAATTCCAGATGACCGATGGGGAAATACGACAAAGCGAAAATTTGGCAGTATATGTAGCAGAAATTGATGAAATGTATGCTGCTCGATGAGTTTTCGACAATGCTCAAACAATTTTACTGATGGCCATAGGTACGCGATCATTTTTGTTGTTCCATTGTCTGTGCAGATGTAGAAATTGTTTAAAGGCATAGGTGTGATATCTAGCTTTCCCCTCGCGACTTCGTCTGCGTGAATCATGAAATAATCTCACTCTCTATTTTACCCCCTCAAAGGAGCAGATATAGGTATAGATGGTAAGTATATTCAAAAAACGCGCATATTCGAATGCAACGTTGTGTCAAAATTTCAAAGCAACCGGTGAAGAACTTTCGGAGATGACAAACGAACATTTATATTTTTCTTTATTTACCTCCTTAAGGGAGCGGGTATATAAATAATAGGTATCTAAAAATACGCTCGTATATTCGACTGCAGCCTTGTCTCAAAATGTCAAAGCAATCGGTGCAGTACTTTCGGAGATCTTAGATTTTGTACAAACGAACAGTTACATTTTTATTTATATAGATAGATATCAGAAATTGTACTTGAAAGGATTCCCGATTCTCGGGTAAATAGTCTATTTGAGATTGGAATACTGTTCACGTAATTCTACAAATACAATTGGCTGTATTTTGTTAAACCATGTAGTATAATTATGAACTTTCCGATGGAAAAAAGCCAATGCTTCCAGTTTGACCCAAGTATTAAATATTTGTGGTCCTGAGAAGGACCTTTTTTATCCACCAAATTGGAAAAGATTTAACCTCCGAATCCGTAAAGTGCTTTGCCCTGACGTTCCAAAGCACAGACAACGTCCATTGCAGTCACGGCCTTCTTTTTGGCGTGCCTAGTATGAGTAATTACATCGCGAATGACATTCTCAAGAATGACCTTCAGAACACTGCGAATTTCCTCGTATATCAGGCCAGGAATTCGTTCTACACCACCGCGGCGAGCCAAACGACGAATCGCCAGTTTCGTGAGACCCTGGATATTATCACGCGACACTTTCCTATGTCGCTTAGTTCCTCCCTTTCCCAATCCTTTTCCTCCCTTTTCTCCGCCAGTCATGTTGGATAACGACTCCGAAACGGTCAATCGAGAAATCGAAAATGAAACTGATGAACTTCGACTCAGAGACGGCAGTTTTATAACTTCAAGCTGACCCGACTACTCGTACCCCCACTCTAACGGCGCCAGCCAATCAACATCGGGAAAGGCGTTCCATGAAACTATAAAAGAGAAGCCTAGCCACCCATGGATATCATTCGGTGTTGCTCTGACAAGCGGGAGTGTTATAAGATAGCGATGCGGGTTATAATAATTATTGTCAATCGAGAGTTTCGACCAGTCCACGTGCCCGACGTACGTGGTACCTAATTATTGTATAATCCATGTATAGTCCTTATATGGTCAATACAGAAATCATATATAATCCATAATTATGACTAAAACCACATATCGATTATATAGAAAATATATAGAATTTTTCCGCCTGGGATCTCTTTCGCGACATGAACTTCCGTAGTCGTACAGACATCGTCTCCGCTTCGCCGGAGTACGTAGCTCTACGTGCGTGTCGCGCATATAGGTGTGTATCCATTGAATTTTACATTTACGAGGTCCGAGCACTCTGCATCCCACGTCCCCTCGGACAAATTTTACGTCGGGGGTGCCGCTTCGAAGGGACTGCATAATTCAGGGATACGATAAACTCCTTTTTTACTCGAAAGCTCGCAGTTGCACGCGGCGAAGGGACCGCAAAATAGGGGAAAACGTACGGCAAAAGGGGAGATGATATTCGCGACGGTCGTTCGAGTCTCGCGTGCAGTTCTCCGATGTCTTCGCGGAGAACTTCGACGACTCTCGAGAACGACACACACGACTCTCGTAGAAACGGTATAACTCGCGAAACCCGACGACGGCGATCGCTACTCGAACGTAACGATGACTCGTTTCCACTGCGCGCTCTCGACGGGAATGCTGATTACCTGCATTGCTCGAAATTCCCCGCGTATAGGGGAGAAAATGAATTTTCAACGACGTGGAAATAAGTCGCTCCGTTGCAGACGATTCGTCTCGTTTATCGAGGAATTTAATCGTCGCGCTGAAGTCTGAGAACGCGAACGACATTTCTCTCGAATTCGGTTTTAACGTAAAAAAATATTCACATTTTTAAATTTAATCTGTAATTCGTACGCGTACTCGTTAACGAAAAGGAAATTCGTTGAAAAAATAATTATTCGCTGAGTCATCAGTGTGTTTCTTTCTACAAAATTGTAACGTCATCGAATCATCGAAAAGCCAGAGAGACGCACTTGTGCTAATGCGACAATTAGTGCGTTGACGTAGCTGTATTTGTAAATATCGTTTTTTTTCAGCTTTGATAAAATGAACAAATACAGAATACATAATTTTGTCCGCATTTGTCGAATCCGCGATAAAAAGAATTGATGATGAAACCGAATTAAATCACTGCGAAACTATTACAGCAGTCGCCACGCGCGTTGCATCGACAGTATCGGCTTAATCCTCGAAAATTCCCGAGCGACGCTTATCAATCGTCAACGACATCCGTCCATTAGTCAACAGCCGTCCGAAATTATTCAAATTACCGCACCAAGCGCATCGACGACGCGCGTGCTCTCTCTCTCTCGTCTCGATTGTCGTCGATGATAGCGAGCGACGGGGCGATCCGACGAGGGACTGTCGAAACGGCAACTAAGTCCCGGCTTCGAAACTCAATTAGATCCATTGTTTGGAGATGCTTTTAAACTCGGCGCTGTTCCCCCTTCCGCGTTCCGTACGCGCGACGGACAAATCCAATTTCCCGTGAAGAAGGCGGACGTGCGGATTGGATGGAAATCCCCTGGCTTCGGCGTGGAGCATATGTTGGCGCCGGGGGGTGTCGGTAATCGTCGGGTCACCCCGGCGAAGCGGATGATAAAAGCGAGCAGGATATCGCGGATCGTCCTCTCGTCGGGCGGAGAGCGATGTTCGGCGAAAGAGGGGGGAGGAGTGCTCGAGAGAATAGGACTGCTAACGATCCTCTTGAATCCCTGTTCTCCTCCTCCTCCTCCATCTCCTCTTCGTCTTTCCGTTCTCGGCTTGGACTCGCGCGCGAACCAAAAAAGCTGAGGAGCGAACGACGGAATATGTTCCTCGCGGTGGATCACGCGTATTAACGCTGCATTTTGAAAGTCGTGGGAAAGGCGAGTCCCTTGTGACTGCATACGGAGAACATTGAATGGTAACGATTACTACACGGAGAAAAAGAATTAGTTGGATCTGCTGATAATTAGGTATTCTTGAATAAAGAATATATTATGTATCCTCGACCAGGTCTGTCTTCTTAAACATTTTTTAAGTCATATGTCCTCGATTCAAGAAATATTTTTTTTTGATACCAACTTGGAAGTTTCACCGCGCGCTATTCCCATTCGATTCGCCGTTCCGTAACGCCGCTCGTCCACCGCGAGGAAAATTTATTATTTCGTACGTCAGGGGCTGCGTGCCCCGATACGCATTTACGCGCGCGTGCCACGTAAGGTGGCGGCGCCCGCGGCGTTATGGAGGCCGTCACACACGCTCGATTTGGGTTAAACCGATAACCAGAAATGCATTAAATATCGTTACACGTCACGGCCTCGCACGTCATTCGCGCTTTAGCGCCGCGAAATAGCCGCCGGTCGCGCTCGTGCGGCGGCAGGGGGATGGTTCGCGTTCCGGCGGAAGTGATGAACGACTATTTTTTTGTTCTATACGTCCCTCGCCTTTGCTTTCTTCCGTCGCAGCGTCGCCCCGTGTGACCTCGTTTCTCCTGCCTTCTCGTGCACTTACTTACTTACTTACTTACTTATACTTACTTACTTACTCACTCGACTTGTCCCGCGCGCTTACTTTTCTCGCGCCCTGCATTCGTTTCCTCACCGCCGACAGACACGCGACACACGTGACGCCGCCGCTACCCCGGCGAATAACTAAGTTCGAAACAAAGTTCCTCCTCCGCGGGAGGAATTTCCCGGGGATCCGCGCTACAGCGGGCCGACGCTAAGTGTGTCCCAGTTACGTCGAGAACCGCTTGTCGAGGTATTTTGAGGGACGGGCGCCTCGCTAACTGACTTTTCTCATCACGATTCGCTCGGCGAGAGGAAGCTTACGGTCTTTCCGCGCGAGGTGAAGGTGCGAGAGGGGTAAGGGAGCGTGCAAGTGGCTCTTCGTGCGTGTAAATACGAGCGCGAGGGTACGGCGAGGATTGAGAAGTTAACGATCGGGGGATGGCGAAGATGGAAATGTCGATGCGCGACGCGCGTCGTTACTCGACTGATCCATCGTGCGGTATAGGTGTTGCTGTTATCTTTGGAAGGGAAATAGTGATCGATAATTGTTTATAAAAAAATCTATGGATAATTGCTTACAGAGGCGAAATTCATTATCTTTTCGTGGCGAATGTACATGCCTGCTCTCGCGGTAGGCGAAAGAATATGTGTGACACGGTGAGTCACTATGAAGAGATAATGAATTTTGTTCTTATGAGTCAGAGTGGAACTGTCATTGCTAATGACGATTTCGTCAGCATTCTTGTATGTAGAACAACCCCGCGCCCCGTATTCTTGGTAGAATTAGCGCGGCTGCAGGACGCGGTGACTTTAGGACGACTAACACTTCACCTACATATCGACTCATCCAACGAAGACTGTAGTAGGTAACTCATTTGTTGTACTTTTGAGATACGATAGTTTCCGACGGAAGATGCTCATAAATCGGAGATACTATTAAACATTACTATTTTGTGAAATACGACTCTTTTCTGGGGTAGATATCATTATGTTTTACTGTTCTGTACTTGTAATTCAAAAAGTACAAAATTTGAGTTACTACAGTCTTCGTTGCACTGAGAAAAAAAAAGATTAAAAATTATTCTGTTAGAAGGATAATCTGAGTACGAAAGGTAAAATAGATCAAAAATTATCCTTCCAGGGTTTAAAATGTAACCTTCTTTAGAATAATTTTGGTACCTTTCGCGTGCTCAGATTATCCTTCTAACAGAATAATGTTTAATCTTTTTTTTTTCTCGGTGTGGACGAGTCGATATATTCCCACTCCTTTTCGACCTCTGACTCTTTTTTAGCGCGTTGAATGCCTCGACAATTTCAGTTTTTCCCGAACTCCCTGACCGCCACAGTCAGCGGCGTGCCTCTCCTCGCTATCTTTCACCCGCCTTCTCCCCTCGCTCCGAGATAAACTCCGAATACAAACCCGCTCCGCGGGTGCGATACGCGGGCACGCGCGCCACGAGGGGCGCGACGCGAATAAAATATTCCGAACGATTCCGAAAAGACTCGGCGCTTAAGCGCGAACTCGAATCGTAAACCGTACGTACCTATAGGATGCGCTTCGAGAGTGGGAAACGGGGACTCCTCTCGCGAGCTCTAAGTAAATGCACGATGAATAAGTAAAGAGCGAGCGTGAGAGAGAGAAGAGAGGCGTTCCGAAGGGGCGAACGCCCGTTACGATATTTGCAATCCCCCGAGGCCTCGCTTCGACGGATAGTCGATGTCGTTACCGACCCATTCGATTTTCCGAGGGGCGGGGAAACGTCCCGCGATGCGCGCTCCACGCTCCTTACCGCCGCGACGTCTTTCGCCCGAGATAGCTTCGACGGGATACCGCGGCGTCCGTCGGTCGCAGGAGTGATCAATCGACGAATTAGGAAGTATCGAGCAGGCAATTAGGCGGTCTCTCACGGTCGGGGCGAACGGGAATTAATTACATCGTCAACCTCGCCGCGAACGGCTACCCTTCGGTTTAGGCCACATCGTCATAATTAACGCAGAGCGCAACCATCGTATATCCGACCGCGTTCACACCTACGCGCCTTTACACACGCGCGCGCCTTCCCGTGACTATAATATATCGCGTCACGAGGGACTCTCGGACACGGCGGTATCTACAATCGGTGCGAGTAATTACACGAGTCGCGCCGTGCGACGGCGCGGGAACGAATTTAAAACGCGATCCCCCGAGATTCGACCGCCGCGACTCGTTTCTCCATTAGGTAGTCGCGTAATCCGGTTGGATTTCTCGTGGGTACGGGGGGCCGGTCGTTCGATGAACTTTTATTCGCGTTGGCTGAACTTTGAAACGTGTGTGGTCGTTGATTAAACTCTCTTTTTTTTCTCGCCCTCTTTCGGTCAAGAAAATAGGCGGGGAAATGAATTATCATATACAGGGAACAAAGATTAGTCGAATCTACTAATAATTACTTGCGGGGTTATAATTTATTGCGGGATTGAATCTTGGCTTTTTTTCACGCCAATTAAATATTTCTTCCTTTCAATCGTACCATTCCACATATGTAATTGTAACGAAGGTATATCACAAATCGATGTATCGAAAGACTCGATCGATATGAATAAATAGTTACTCGTGCCTCCGCAAGTAATTCTTTTGTTAGTAGATTCAACTAATTCTTTTTCTCTGTGTACTCGGAGAGAAAAGTATAATAATCACTGTTATATTAAATAACAGACTTGATTTTTCGGGGGAAAGTATCGTGTCCATCGCTTTACCGTACAAAAAAAGTTGACATTCATCTAGCGAATAAATATCTGGTATAACAGTTATTATTATGCTTTTTTCTCCGTGTAGAGTCGTAATGCTGCAATTTTGCGGATGATGGGAATGTAGGTATCGACTGCGCGGCTATTCTGAATAATTCGGCCAGAGCTTAAGCGAGATCGTGTAGATAGGAAACGCGCTGGGGTTATTATTTTTTTCCTTTCAATATATAAATAGCCCATCCAGAATTCATTCGCGGACGGTTGGTTCGCGGAAACCTTTATTCGAGTTATGCCTACTTCGTCGTATCGTCTTCGGGATCTCGGGATAATAACAGGAGTTATTTCGAGATTTGATGGGCTATATTATATGATACGGAGAATAAATTGGACGCGAAGGACGAACGTGACTTTTACCTTCTCCTTTCTCGAATGGCTTTACGCGTGCGGAGATTTCAAGCGCTACGTTATATCCGGGTAGCTCGATCGTTAACTTTTACTCGCGACTATTTCCTTGGGGTTGCTAATGGATTTTGAATAATTGAAAAAACAGGTGCGCAAGACGAGTGTGTGCAATTGGAGATGCATATTTTAAAAAGTAGGTCATCCACGGTCGGTTCACGAGAGACCATTTCGTGGAAATCTCCGGATAATAACGGGAATTACCGCGTTATTTGACGACCTACGTATGTTATGCGAACAAATTGCGAATAAATTGAATGTCGAAGACAGGGGTAAGAGTTTTCCTCGATTGTTCTTTTTTCTCAATGGCTTTAAGCGTGTAGAAATATTGGGCGCTCCATTTTTATGTTATGTTCATAATTACCACCATCGTCGACAAGTCGATTCTCGTAGATTTGAAAACACAGATAAGCGTAGCGTCGTCTTAATGGATTAATGCAATTTTTTTATTGAAACACACATACACAGGTACATATATGTAGATCACTACGAGTAAAGAGAAAGAAATGATAACTTTTAATATTTTGCATTCGGATTTATTACTCTTCAGCCTCGAAATCGTATAGAGCAACGTTTACGCGGTAGTGCTATCCAAACCAGACGCGGCATCTGTACGGAGCGACTCCGCGCTAATTAATTTGCTGGATTCCTGGTCGCGGCGGCCCATTGAATTCACGCCAGGGATGCTGTAACAACATGGGCGGTCTTAACCGTCGATGACTGATCTCATTATGATAAACTGCGTAACGCCAACGTAGGCAGGGAGAAATCCATTAATCTCTTGAATCATAAATTAGTAAACTTCTGATTGTAAGTACGGCGTGAGAAGGATGCCGTTTGAATCCGTAAACTACAGAGTTTAGCCTTTTCGACTGAAATTTAGCGACCAAAGCGATGCAGATGAGAAGAGATTGAAATATTTTGAGAACAAAGTAGAGTCTTCCGTTCATTAAATATTTTTTACGCGTTAAAGACTTTTGTTAATGTATATATTTACGTGTTAGAAGAGATCATCGACCTTCTAAGCGCTACTGGAGTTTGATTTGTCCTCACTGAATCCTGCAGATTCGCCAAATTTAGGAGCAACCATGGCAGCGTTATCCTATGATGGAGTTTATGTGAGTGCCGAGATAAGAAAGCTTCTAATAGTATAGTATTTTCATATATGAAATATTGTGAGATCATATCGGGCCGAAAATTTGATCTCCGTTCAGATTGTATCGAGTTCGTTTCTTTTTTTATTCTTCGACAGTAACATATTAGCCTCTCTAATGTTACGCTACGAAGTAGTTAGCGGAGAAATTGATAATTCCAAATAATAGTATTTTCGCGGAGATTAAAGAGATTAAAGACAAGTGAGAGTTTATACCAAATTAGAGCGAGGAAGAACATCCGCCGTTGGTTTTCCACCTTGATTTTGATTTTTAGATATATATTTTGATTTCGGCAGGGCGTCCTTGGGAAGCTTATCCTGCGAAGTTAAAGCGTATGTCAGTGATATAATTTTGTAAAGCTTCGAATAATAATAGTTTCCTGATAAGGATAAAGAAACGTGAGGTTATACCAAATGATATGAACGTAACGAATTTCTGAATGCAATTTCCCGTTTTTCTGTCGGAAAAGCCGCTTTTTTCGTTTATTACGCTATACGAAGAGAGATCGTTGACAAAATTAGCGATTTCGCGATGAAGACGACACTTATAAATTATAATGATCTATCATTTTATCTCATTATCTTCGCGATGATCGTTTGAAAAAAAAGTCGAGTTTACATACCCCTTTTGAGTTCGGACTGTTAGCAGAATTAATATCTTCAGACTTTTCCGTATCGCGACGACCGCGCTACGAGGAAGAAGTTTACGTTAGTCACACGAAACTGAAGTTTCGAATGATGCTATAATGTTTTCATATTAAGACGACATGAGATTATACCTTCACAACGACATTCGTTGCCACATTGATATTGGGACCAGAATTCTACGAAGAGGAAGACCAAATTAGGGACTACATTATCGATGCAGACGCGTTTATGGGAATTGTTTCTAATAGATTTTAATTGACATGTCGTACAAAACATATTCTATACGATGTGTCTAATGTTATTCTTACGTACATGACGCGAATGTGACTTTCTTCTGGCCTTTCGACTCTTGCGCACCTGATAAGAAATGTATCGATAGGAAAATTCGAGTTTAGAATAGAATTAACTTTATATATATATACGGTAAAAATATTACTTCGCATACCAGATGGGGTGAAACTAGCGGATTAACCATTTTTTTGTCAAGCTCTCGACGCTCGCACATCTAAAATAAGTTTATCGATGAGCAAATTGGAGTTTTGAATAAAAATGACTTTCCACGTTAAAAATGTGAGATCGCGTACCACATTCAATGTTACATCTTCTTTTTGCCCAATGGATTGTTCTTCAATGGTGACAGCTCGACCCTTACGCTTCGAATAAAAGTTTATCAATGAGAAAATTGGAGTTTCGAATAAAAATGACTTTCCACGTTAAAAATGTGAGATCGCGTACCACGTTCGATGTTACATCTTCTTTTTGCCCAATGGATTGTTCTTCAATGGTGACATCTCGACCCTCACGCTTCGAATAAAAGTTTATCAATGAGAAAATTGGAGTTTCGAGTAATAATGACTTTCCGCGTTAAAAATGTATAATCTTATACCTACCCGTTGCGATTCGTATTCTTGTTTAGAAATAAATAACCAGGGATAAAGAAATACTTTTTCAAAATCCATCTATTAAGGCGGATGCTGTGGGTATTAACGTTCGCAATCATCGGCAATTACTCTATTTGTCTCGTTATCTTTACGATTGAAAGTGTGGACCTAGTGATGATGTTTCCGAAATTTAGGTAATTCGGTACGAATCGCCGAATGCGCTATAATGAGACTAATTGTTATCCGCTCATTAACGATAGATGAAATTGGTGCATATCTCCAGCGCAGCGATCAGTGAAACACGAATTTGTCGGTTCCGTTCTATGGATCATTACGAAATTTGTCAAATAATCGCGTATTTTACTACTGACATTGATTCACCAAAATTTTTGCGCCGATAACCGATCATTGCGAAGTAAAACATTTCTATTTTAGCACCTCCTATATCCAGAATAATTATATCAATTTTAACTCCAGTTAACGCGCAGTCAACACACATTATTACCGCGTATTCCACGGTCTGTACTACGGTAATATAAGACAACATTTTACGTACAATTTTGGAACGATCGAACAAATTCGCCACTTGTCGATAAACCCTGCCGTGGGCTAATGGACCTCGCACCGGAAGACGTAACTATCAGTAAAGCAGAAAGTACATCAGATTTATCACTCGCGAGCTTTCGCTATTTCGACGGATTTTAATCTTCGTAGTATACACGTTCGAATAATAGATTCTAACGTTTTTTTTACTTCTTCTTTTTATACCTGATTTTTCGAGACGGCATTAAAATCGTTGGTATTCGGGAGGGACAACGCAACTATTAAAGTTGGCACGACGACGACGACCAAAAACAGGATAATTTTCCCCATTTTACTCTCCGTCTGCAAGCAATCAACCAGATTGCCGTGTTTATCTCTTGCACAGATTAGATTATACCGGCTAACGACCAAAAAACTCCCATTCATGTTTGTCCAAGTATTTCGGTTTACTTTCGGAACGGTAATAAGGCGTGGTGGACGTGACGGTCGAAACAAAGCGCGACAACGATTCGAGGAAATTCAAATTCAGTAAAAAAAAAGTTTCAAGAAACGAAGAAAAGTCGGAATGGAGGGAATATTTAATTCACTGAAGAGAGAGAGAGAGAGAGAGAGAGAGTATGGATTTTAGTGACTTTGTAAGATCTTCGGAGCTTCTATTTTGTAATATCCTCTGTCTCTTTCTCGGCCGAACTGAGAGATGCAACATTTTTCAAGCGATTTTCCAGCGAATTATAGTAAGTATGGAAAGATCCACGTTCCCTTTTTCTTGCTCTACTTATAGTAAACTCTATAGTATCGAAGTTCTCCGCGTGTACTTACCACTTTTTTCTTTTCCTCCGAAGATCTTCAGAGGAACTGGTACCTCCCATCTCGATGTACCCGTTTTTATACACCGTATATCGTCGTGAAACCAACAAATGATATATGTATGTCATACGGCAGCATTCAATTTTCAACATTCTTGGTCATGTTCTTCATGCAAAATTTCGAACAGATAGCAATACTCGTTTTCACGAGCGTTGCATTATTCTCTCGGGAAATATAATATTGCGGGGTGTCGTTAGAAATGCATCCGCGTGTCGCGTATAAATGGGACGATTGCAGGCGCGGCTGACATTGGTCGCAGATGATGCAACCTTGCCGATAGAGACGGAAGAACGAACGACAGTCTTTATCTGACGCGAACGAGTGATATTTATTGCAGTAACTACTCACGCATTCTAACGTTAATAAGTGCGCAAAATGCGGAATCGTAAAACCTCTCATTTCTTATCCGTTCTCTAACGGAAGTCGCGCAGTCCTACTGAATATTGGTACCTATCCGGGGTATACGTCCATAAAACAAAAACGATAATCAATCGTCACTTTTCTTCATAACGATTTTCCGTAACGAACTAAATAAATATTTCAAGAGTAATTGCACAAAGATATATACGAATTTCAGTGGACGATAATATTCTATTCGGGTCAAAAGTTCAGCTCCGTGAAGTTGGCCCTCCATTTTAAAAAATTTAGAAAAAGTATAAGAGTTCCGATATAGCCTTCCTAAGAGTGCTGAAGTGCTCAATCGGTTTTAGAAAAAAAGTGCTGGCTCGTAACTTCCAAAAAAACGGATTTAAAGATATAGGGGGCCCCAGTTCACAATTTCCAGAAATCAAGTCCCCGTAACTTCTCCCCTCAAAGAGCTGGCACACAAAATGTTATAAGAATTTCTCGCAACACTCTGAGGGAGGCCATCGCGAGTTTTTCACTCACCTTTCCAGTAACTACCGAGCGCGACTCGCTCTCCGCTCGAAAATTTTAATTAAATATTTCACACGGCCACGATGGCCGTGTCCGCGGTCGTTACGCTTTTCAGCGGCGATACGCGCTCGAAATAAAATTACACCCAACACACAACAGACGCGCGCGCGCCGCAGCGTCTCGTGTCGCACGGCCGATCGAGTTCGCTCTCCTCTCTTATACACGCCCTGAACATTGATCGAGAAGCGAGCGCGCGCGTTCCCCCGCGCGACGAAATTAGAAATTATATTAGTTTCGCGGTTTTGGCATCGAGCCACCGCCGCCGCAGCCGTCGTCGGGGCGTCGTAGGCGCGACGACGGAACCGAACGAAACGAATTAATAACGTTTCGACGCGCGCGCCCCGACGACGCGGCAACGGGGGGATATGTTTTGACGCGCGGTCGTCGCGGGGGAATAAATTAAATTTCCCAGACAATCGCGTTTCCCACCCCGCGCGAACGCGCTGCCGGCTCATTAATTCGTCGCTCGCGACGCGAGAGTCGCCGTTGCGCACGTGGGACGCCGCTCTCTCGCCTCCGCCGAGTTTCTCGTCGCACCTTCCGGTGGAGCTCTCCGAATCGGCTCGCGAATTTATTGACCCCCGATGCTCATCGAGACGAATAACGGGTCATTTACGGGCTTTGGCTCTACGCCGTAATTCGATTAGCCGCGTACAGTACTCGGCGCTCGCAATCTGTTCGGATTGGATTAACGAGAGAGTCGGATGCATCCCGTAGCGCCATGCATCACTGCCCGCGTAATAACTCGAGATTGTAATATCGAGGGAAGTAACGCACAGAGGGAAAACGTTCGAATATTACTACGTCGGGTTTGTAGTTCCGCGAGAAATGTCAATTTAAGTTAGCGCCGGCCTATTGGTATTCATGATTGTCATACTTTTTTTAAATATCGATCGAGGCACTTCTCTCCCGTCATCGAATCGACTTACGGATCGGGTGACCCCGATGCTTACCCACAGATGAACGGAGATAATAAATACCCACGCGCTGTCTATCCCGCGGTTCCCTTCGATACAGCTATACACGCATTGAAAACTCGTAATCCGTGGTCGGATCGGATCAGCGAGGGCGTTGAACCAATTACATGGATATACCGATGCGCACGGAAGAAAATGATTTTGCAGTCTCGGCAAAATTAGGTTCTGCTGAAAACTTTTTGCTATTACGATAAAAATATTATCCGTAGCGGCAAAAGATACGTTCAGTTATAGCGAAAATTGTTGCCGAGATAGCAAATGTTTCTAACGAAACAATTTCTCGCCGCGATTGCAGTTACATTTGCCGTTATCGGACTGCAAAATCATTTTTTCCCGTGCACTTACGGCCGGAATTCGCCGTCGAGTGAAATGCCCGGGAACGAAGGCACGCAGATGCGTATCGGATTAATCGCGCGATTCCTAAAGAGTGCGAGAGGCGCGAGATAAAAATGATTATAGACGGGTCCGCCAAAGTGGCAATTTAATTAACATTTCGCTATCTCGAAAAACGCGCGAGACATGTGCGCCGCATACGTAGGAATACGCCGCGTACGCGAAGGCATTCGCGAGGGAGGCGAGATCGAGGAGGGGGAGAATTCCTTCCCCGGCGAATCGAGTGCAACGCAGAAGCAGCGGGTTTCGACGCGGCTTTATTACGGCAACGCTTCGCCGCGAAGCGACGCTGTCCGATGTCGGTGGGTATAATCGAGAATCGAGATACCGAGCGACTACCGTGTGATAGTCGAGCAGCCCCCCTCCTCCCCGATCGACCGGTTCCCTCGTAAATTTCCCGTCCTCGACCGCGCCGCCGCGGCATCCCCCTCGCCCCGCTCGAGGATGTCGATCGAAACGAGGCGGTTTATCTCCGCGCGAGCGGGACAGCCGCCTTTCGCGCCCCGTTAAAAATACTAAAGGGAGCCTAATTGTATTCATTATCGCGTGTCCCCCGCGTGTTTACGCTGGCTCGTTACGGGGACATCGTTAACTCGGGCGTTTGTTTTTGCTCGTGGCGCGCGCGCGCGTAAAACCGCCTTTACAGCCCACTAAATCTCAAATCAGCCACTTTGTTTGCCGGAGATGAAGTCGCGCGGTTGATCCTTCGCTCTTTCGCCCGGCTATCTCCTCCGAGCCGGCGCGGGGAGTCGATTTTTTGCCCCGCACGCGCATATAGGTGGACCGGCGCGGCAATCTCGGCGGCGGGAAAGGTTTTTCATCTTGGCGAGGTTCGAAGGGAGGGGCGTTTCGCGAGAGGAGCGCGAGGGATGCTCGCGCGCAATTACTCGCGTGTTGTCGGTGATAACCCGGGCCGTATATTCTCGACGGCTGCGTTAAAACGTCGCGGGTATTCTTGGTATTGGCGTATACGCGGGAAGACGGGGATCGGTGCTTGTAACTTGAGATTTTAAACACAGGATTCGCTCGTGGGGGGGGGGGGGGGGGGGGGCGTAACTTTTAGGCGGATGGAGCTAGAGCTTCTCGCGTCACGGCATCAGATTCCCAGCCCCCGAAAACCTAGGAAACGAGTACCCTCGAGCCACTCCAAAGCGCTGCGCTGCGTGGTCCATCGAGAGTACCCAGCATCCAAATCTCGGTCCAGAGTGATCGCCGCAGGCGCCCGTGCGAGGAGTCGATTCCTACGTTTCGGCGGTCGCTGAACACGAAAACGAGGCTCGCGTGAGCGAGAATCTTTCCGGAAAAAAGTTAACGGCAGCGAGAGCCTTCTGCGTGGCGTAATCTCGAATGCGCATTCGGCGACCTGTAGAAGTCACGCGAGCACACCTAGAAGCGACACCTAGGGCCGACAGAAATCTCGCCTATCTCTCTCTCATCGCGCTGTATATTTTTTTCGACACACGCGCGGTACAGCGCGGGCGCATGCCACGCATCGCGCCGCGGTCTCTGCTGTGACAGCATCCGATCCGATTTCGTCGACACGTTGGACGCGGTTCGTCGTTCGCTCGGATCTAGATTAAGAGGTCGATGCAGCCGCGCGATACGGGTGTTGCATTTTCGTCGGCGGCTGACGGTGGATGTCGTTATCAAGACGATCGCGACGATGCGGAGGCAAGTCCTCTACAGCCGCGAACGCTCCGTCGTACACTTTCCACGTAAATCTGGTCGAATTAAGCCAGCAGTTAGTCGCTATCTTTCAAGTTTAACACGATTAGTTAATCCTCTCAGACTCTAACCAGGCAGTCCCGCCGTTAAAACTCCATAAAAACGCGCCGCACTCAAAAAATACCTCCTCTCCCTATCTAGATCTTAACACATTCCATCCTCGCCTCTTAATTCCTCTCGTGATTAGCTGTAGCAACGTATACAATATAATGAGGAGCAGGTACGGAGATCGCTTCCGCAGATCAGTCGCCACGCTACGTCTCCGCGGGGAATCACGAAAAAGCGTGATCGCTCGATGGGACGGGAGGGGGGAGAGAAGGCCAGCTTCTCGCTGGAAGCGCGCGGCGGTAGTTCGTTAAAAGTTCATTAGCGCGCGGCGATATCCCCGACACAAAAAGCAGAGGATAAAGTCCCCGCGGGGTTCTCCTCCAGGAGACGCGCGGCGCGTCGCCCGCTCTACGATAATTTATGTAATCGGATCCGTATCGCGCCAACAAATCGATACCGGCGCGTCTTGTCGATACACCGCGGCGCACGACCAACGCGGACGAGATTACATTCGTGCCTCTCCGGTATATGTACCTCGTTCGGCATTCCGTGAGGTTGCACGCGGCGCATCTGCATCGTTGCGCGTACAGAGGCGAGCGCACACGGTATGAATCTGATCACGGTACGATCGGCGGCGCGCACTCGAGTCGCGAGACGCTCGACGTGTCCGACTTCACGACCGCGCGCGACTCCTCCGGCGAGCGATGAACGCACGACAAAGACGAATGGACGCGAGGGAGAGCGCCGGTTTCTTTTTTCCAAAACGCCCCTTTTTTGGACCTCGCGGGAGAAATCGCAGGGGCGGGAAAAGGAACGCGTCCCGAAGGAGCGTACCTTCGCTCTGCTCGGTGAGAAGTCGCGACGGCGACGACGTTCGCGGGACGGGAGAGCGGGAGAGAGACACGGGCGAAACGCTCGGCAATTTATTGCAATCAGTGTCGCGCGCGCACGAGTCGCGCGTGTCCGGGCGGAGGAGAAAATGCGTTCGCGGCGGTGGTGGTTGATACGACCGCTGTGCGGCGCGGGGGAGACGCGATCGTGCGACGACGGAGGTAGGGGGGAGGGGGAATCGTGGGTGGGTTCGCTGCGCCGTATATGGTGACGGGGGGTCATTCCGAACGCGGCGTGCGTGACCGACTGCGAGAGCTTGTATCGACGTCGATTTTAAAAATAATTGAAAACCCCTTTGAACGAACGCGAGGCTGTGACTCACGGAGGCGAGCGATTTATCGGCGGCCTGATCGCGCGGCTCTTCGACGTTGGTCCGGCTTTGTGAATTCGGACAGGGGAGAGTTGCCTATATTGAACCGGCACCTAAATTGAACCTCTTGGCTATTTTAAATAAAAATGAGCATTTCCGCGTCATCTATCAGTAGAAATTCAAACCTTTTAGTACCGATCAGTATGCCTACAAAAATACATAAGATAAGAGATTTTAATCTTTAACTCCCTTGACATTTTTTCACTCAAACTCTCACCGCCCTATTTGATGTATTTTTTCACGCTGATTCCGAAAATGGCAGATGTATTGACGATATTTCAAAGGAAATATAAGATATCGGTGATTTCATGTTTCAGAACATTATTTTTTTACAGAAAATCATCGATATTTCGGTCTTCCTTTGAGATATCCTCGATATATCTATAATTTTCGTAATCAGCATGAAAAAATACATAAGATAGGATGGTCGAGAGTTCATTTTTTCGCGAAAATTGAAATCTCTGAAATTGATCTCTCGACCACCCTATCCGATGTATTTTTTTACGCTGATTCCGAAAATGGCAGATATATTGATGATATCTCAAAGGAAATATAAGATATCAGTGATTTCATGTACCAGAAAATTACTTTTTTCACGGAAAATCATCGATATTTCGGTCTTCCTTTGAGATATCCTCAATATAACTATAATTTTCGTAATCAGCGCGAAAAAATACATAAGATAGGATGGTCGAGAGTTCGATTCCAGAGATTTCGATTTTTGTCAAAATCTTAAGGCATACAGCTTAAGTTTTTTCAATTTTTCGCGAAAATTAAAATCTTTGAAATCGATCTCTCGACCACCCTATCCGATGTATTTTTTCACGCTGATTCCGAAAATGGCAGATATATTGACGATATCTCAAAGGAAATATAAGATATCGGTGATTTCATGTACCAAAAAATTACTTTTTTCACTGAAAATTATCGATATTTCGGTCTTCCTTTGAGATATCCTCAATATAACTATAATTTTCGTAATCAGCGCGAAAAAATACATAAGATAGGATGGTCGAGAGTTCGATTTCAGAGATTTCGATTTTTGTCAAAATCTGAAGGTATATAGCTTAAGTTTTTTCAATTTTTCGCCAGAATTAAAATCTTTGGAATCGATCTCTCGACCACCCTATCCGATGTATTTTTTCACGCTGATTCCGAAAATTATGGTTATCAGGTCCATATCTCAAAGGAAATGTGAGATATCGGCGATTTTATGTTCGGAAAAATTATTTTTTCATAAAACAGTCATGGATATCTCGGTGTTCCTTTGAGATTTTCTCAATATATTGATGATTTTCGTAATCAACACGAAATAATACACAAGATAGGATGGTCGAGAGTTCGATTCCAGAGATTTCGATTTTTGTCAAAATCTTAAGCGCTGATTCCAAAAATCATGCACTCTTATTGACGAAATCTTAAAGGATCGCCGAGATATCGATGAATGAAGGACAGGGGGGAGAGGGGTTAATTCGAGCGTCGCTGACTGTCGGGCAGGGGGATGGGAGTGGTAGAGTCGACTGAAAAACGCGGCACGCGATTTGCGTACAACCCCTGAAAGCGCGAAGAGACGAGGCTCCAACTCGGAACTCCCGAGAACTTGTAATTTTCCCCAACTCTATATATCCACACATCGCCTCAATCCACGAAGCCTCAGAACAAACACCCTGCGCGTAAACGACGCCAGTTCCTAAAATATTCACGCGCAACAATATCGCCTCCTATCGGGTCACGCGAGTTCAAACGCCCGCGAGTCGGACGAGACGATAGATATATCGCGCGTGGTGCTGACGACTGTACCGGAAATCGAGGGAAACGCCGCACGTGTCGGCGTGTTTTTGTAAAGACCCGTTAAAAAATGGTCAAATACGAGCAGCGGTCCCGTGGTTTCGCCATACGAGAGACGCCGAACTTGTTCTCCGTGACCGTGTAGCGTCGCAGTCGTTACACCTCTTCTTCACGACGGGCGGATCCCGCGCGCGCTCTCTCTCCTTTACAGCGGATGCGCTCCCGTAAAAAGCCGAGTGTTTACGAGAACCCAGGTTATACCTAGGTGCGACCGATCGTAGGACGAGTTACGAGGCGGTTTCCGTCCGCGGCGAACCGCGCCGTAAAACTCTTGACGAAGTCGTCTCACCGCGTCTCTCGACGCTGTTCATTGAAAAGAAGAGGGACGCGAGCCGCGACCGTAGGGGGGGGGGGGTGGGGTGGGGGGATAAACTCGCGAGAGTACGTATATACCACGAGTTGCAGCAGAGCGCGCGGGGAAACGGGGGGAGGTTATTCCGACGAGGGGAAGATCTCTCGTTCGATAAGACTAACGAAGAGCATAAAGAAAAAAACGTAAGTAAACCCTCGGAGATGGCCTCCATCTCGTTTCGTTTATTCGTCACGGTGTGAGCGGTGAGTATCCACCTGGTTTTATCCCCTTCCCGCGCCCCTCGCCCCACCGGCATTTCCTCGCTTGCATTCGCAAATTGCGACTCTATGCTGCAATGCGGCTACGCCGACCGAGCTTCGTTAGAACCGTCAATTAACGCGAATCGAATTAAGCTCTGGCTCTCTATCTCTCTGTACCTCTCGCTCGCCTCTCGCCCTCGCCTCGCTGCATCCAGAGCCGTCGAGTTTTGCCGTCTTCCTCTTTCTCGAGGCTCCTTGGCACGCGCGAAAAGATCTCCTTCCTCCTTCCGGTTCCTCCTCCGGCGGACGAGCCGACGGGGGTTGAGTCATTGGCGCGTGCATCGCGTCGTAACACCTCCGGGGAATTTCTACGAAGTAGGAGGAGCAGCGCGGCGGAAGGCGGAGTGGGACGTGGAAGAGTCAAACACATTTCTTTTTTTGTATTCCCTTTCGACGCGCGCCGCGTCCTTACGCGATGTTTCGTTGCGGAGCGCGCCTGCTGCTGTGTTTGCTGTGAAAACAGCCGGGGCCTCCGAGCGTGCATAATATTTCCGAAGCACGCTCGGGCAGACGGCACCGTAGGTACGTCCGCTCTGGCGCGTTTTCCTCTTCCCGTCGCTGCCATCCGTGCGCACGACAAGTGTGTGTCTGCATCACGGGTGAAGAATTGCATTCTTCGGTCTGCTTGATCTTTCGAGCGAAGAGGACTCAACCTCTGTCGTAATGCGGTTTTTTCGAAAAACAATTATTATTCGTACCTGTCAAATATTTTCTTGCACGAAGAAAACCACGTCTTGATCATGAAATTATATCATGTTTTTAACAAAAGAAACCATTTTTTCGGCACCAGCGATTCTTTTTTTCCGTGTATCTCTGGCGTTTCGATGACGCCGCGATATTGTAGACGCATTTATAACTCTGCGAATGATTATTCGTTCGGATATTTTCTCTTTCGTGTGATATCGAATATGCATGCAGATTACAAAATGAATTTACATTTGAATATTTTTTTATCTGAAGATTGAATAGCGTCTGCGAGTTTCGCGCAATTGTTCGACGATAAGAGGACGGAGAGGCCTTCTTCTTACGCGACATCTCGGACACAGCCGGCCCCCAGATTTTATTCCCGCGTCACAAACGAGAAGAGAAACGCCGTCGAAATATCCTCGCGACGAAACTCCGTTCCCCTTCCCCCCGTACGTATTTAATTATCGCAGCACCAAAGCGCACTTCTCCGGCATTCCCGAAGCAAATAACGCGCGGTCCACTCGCAACCGCGCTTTTTCGCGTACTTTTTTACCCCGAATAAGCTGCACCACCTGAAAGACTCGGATCTCTTTCATCGCGTCTGATGCACAGCGGGCACGCAACTGCAAGAGCAATTTCAGAAAATGAATTTTCCCGTCTCTCGCCGCCCGCGCACAGCTGCGCGTCGGACCGTCCCGAATGGACGGCGCGGCGACCGCATTTTTCACGTCGGAAAGCGCCTCGCGACGCGCGGCTGATTGCGCGGGGCGTTGTCGAGATGCCAAAACTAATTCAACCGCGGCGAGCTCTCGTTCGTACGTAAATCTAGCGAAATTAATTAGCCCGGGTAAGCCGCGGTTTGAGTAGCGACGCGCGGATCTGGCACGCGGAATATCGGGGACGGGGCTGCGGGGCTTCCCCGGCAAAGCTCACCGTATAATATCCCTTATTAGAACGCGGCGCGGGGATGGCGCGGAAGCGGAGCGAGCGCGCGGAGACGCGAGGAACGCGAATCGTGGGACGGAGCCGGTTTACTTGGCAAGTCAAACATCCTACAGCTCGCAATATCCTGCCGGGGTGTAAGATAGCGTTAAGGGTGGGTCGAACGCGGCGTGGGAGATGGGGGAGGGGGGGGGGCGCGGGTGGAGCGGCGCGGGGAAGGGATGAAGCGCTGCCGTGACCACATCAAATGGACGACGGGCTGCGGGGTCGTGTAAAGTATCTCTTCTGCGCCGGGGCCAAAGCGCAAGGCCAACGTTTACTCACTCTCGCGAACGTAACGTATCTATGCGCCGCCGCTCGCCGGGGTGAATACACGTAGGTATAGCTATGCGTCCGCGATGCGGAATATCCTGGCGCGGCGCTGCTCTTTCTCTCGCGATTTCGCGTGGTTGCACCGCGCGAATGTCCGATATTCCGTATCGCTCGGACGCATTCCACGGTTTCTCGTCCTCGATTGCACCGCGATGACGTCGGCACGCGGTATGCTCGGGTACGCGCACGGGGAAACAAATTATTTTGCGATCTTATCAAAACTTTATACACTGAGAAAAAAAAAGATGAGAAATTATTCTGTCAGAAGGATAATCTGAGTACGAAAGGTAAAATAGATAAAAAATTATCCTTCCAGGGTTTAAAATTTAACCTTCTTTAGGATAACTTTTGATCTATTTTACCTTTCGTACTCAGATTATCCTCCTAACAGAATAATGTTTGATCTTTTTCTTTTTCAGTGTACACGGACAAAAAATTGTGGTAAATTTCGGGACGAGGCCGATTTATCGTTAACTACAACTTTAGTGAAAATTATAGTAAAACTTGTTAAAGTCGCAAGCGTTGCCGTCATTTTTACTAACAACGAATCAGCCTTTTTCCGAAATTTACCTAAAACTACTGCTACGATTCCTTTTTCCGGTTGCGTTCACCGTTGTCGCCGAAACGCTCCCGTTGCACAGGAGACCGAGGTTAAAACTCGTCGAAAACGCAGAGAAACGATATCGAAGTAAAAATGCGGGCAATGAAATTCACGAGCAAAGGGGTCGAAATTGCTCTCGATCCTCCCGAACCCCTTATAAATCGACTACCCGATACAGCTACTCTCCCGCGAGTAGCCACTTTCGCATTGCAGACAGCCCGAGAAACGAATCACGAGCTTTGCCTACGAAAGCACCGGGGGAACAACATACGAAAGAGGCGAGACCGTTCGTGTGGGCAAATGTGGGACGGTGGCACGTGCGTGCGTTGTTACACGCACGGGTGAAACCACACACGTCCTCCTCGCTCCGCGAAGGAGGGCGTCGCGCGGTCCCGCGCCACTTGGATGAAAGTAAAACGAAAAATTCCAGGTGCCCCGCCATGCGTGCCCGGGGTCGCGCGCGTCCAATTGTTTTCGCTTTCCGTGCAATTTGGCAGATGGCCATGCTCTCCTGTTTTGACCTCCGCCACGTCCACGTTTCTCCTCCATTGTTCCTCCGCCGCGGACCGGACGAGGACTGACTGTCGAATCGCGTCGGCGGCGCGTGCGAATACGTTTTCGCTATCGTTTGGCGTTACGTTGCGCGTTCGTTCTCCTCGCATTTTAAGCGCTGAAGCGCGATGATATGCATATATGCGCCTTTGATAAATCGTTGTTGTCTGCTGTCCGAAACTATTGCGGGAAAAAGTACGCATATTGTATGTATTTTTTTTTTCATTCTTTTTTGTCGCAGTGCTAACGTAATTTTTTTAAAGCGACGTCGCGACTTCGACAACATTATTTAACGAGTCCCTGGCGAATTATTTACATTATCACAGACGACAAATGAATGTAATCAATCGATGAATTATTCCTCGTCTTTACCTTCTCGCGCCTCTCGCCTACAATGTAACGCAATAACGGAGATTTCATTAACGAGCGATTGATTATTCGTCACTATACCTACTCATTACGTTTTCAATTCCCCGGACCTTTGATTAACGTCGATCTATTTTCTCGGCGACGAGCTACGGACGACTTTAATCGGGAAACGTCCACGGAATCAACGCAACGTAAATTGGAAGACGACAAACAATTCGAAAGATGATCCTTACCCTCGGAGGATCCCCGTTATTTCGCAGAGAGCGAGCGCACCCTTCGTTCCTCGCAGTTTCCACGATCCCCTTCCTGTGAAAGGACCGCATAGAGAAAAGGGCGGGGGCGAGAGGGAAGATTGGAAAGCGTCGCGCGACGTTTGTCAGAAAAAAAAAATAAATCGTCTCCCGAACGACGAGACGTCTTTACCCCGTGCGCGATATAGCAGCCCGGATACCCCTTATTGATTCCCGGAAGCTCTTCGGGAATCGCTTAATGGATTCTTTGTATATGCGCGCGGCGGGGAACGTCTAAATATCACTTCCACGTTGGAATCCCATGGCTCATCCGCGGATCTCACCAACACCGTAGCAGCCAAGCCGCGCGGCGTACAGTTGCTCCGCCACCCCCGAGAGTGGAAGAGAATCCGCCGCGGGAAAGCGTTGAGGGATGGGCGAAGACGCGCGAAAGTGGGGTGAAAGCGAAAGCGAATCTCCGTACAGGGATCGCGACGGGCGAGGATCGCTAATTCCGAATTTTCGGTTCTGATGTCGAAGTTTGCTCCTCAAGATCCGATCGATACCGAAGGAAGAGAGCCTCGCGCGGCGCCGTGTCTTGACGAGGAAGTCGAACTTGTGCTTCTGCCGTGGAACGACGAACTCGGGCGCTTAATGCTCGGGTTTTTTTTTCCCATTATACCCACTTAGGCGCGAGTTTCGAAATATCGGAGATTTCAGGAGGAGATATAGACCCGCGCGGCAGCGTTTCGATCGTCGTTCAAACGCGTTGCGTTATGCCCGCCGCTGCGTGGGTTAGCCGCAGTCGCACGAGTGTTTGGTACTCGAGATTGTACGCAGCTTCTGAGTCTCTCAATGTTTGTACACTCGCGAAGGAAATTGTAAACGCCGCGGGAGAGTCTGTATGCATCTTTCTTTTTTCCGTGCCTGTCTTCCTCCTCTTTCACCGATCTCTCTCCTCAACTGCGCTCTCTCGGGTTTCTTTATCGGATAAAGAGGAGCGCGCGCGCGCGCGCGTTTGAAGCTCGACAACGAAACTGGCTTCGACCACGGATTAGTCGAGTGTTTACGGGTATCCCGCAAAGTTGACGGTTGCACTTGAAGCGTTACAAGGTTGTCAGGAATTTCGAAGGGTATCTGTAACTGTTATTCAGCCTTTTCCCTTTTTTATTTCACCGCGAGTCCGTCGATTCGCTCGAGAGAAACATAATTTTGTGTTTCCGTGCAACCGTTTTCCGTATCGCGGTACCACTGCTGTGCGTGGGGTTACGTAGGTAGCCTGTTGCCTAATGCTTGTCTAATAATTTACGTTTCTTTCCATGTATCGAACTAACGACTGTGATTTTCGGGACGAGCGTGGAGAAACAAAATAGAACGGTCGAGCGATTGATTCCAGAGATTTGAATTTCCGACGAAATCCTGCACGGAAAAAAATAATTAAGTTGAAATGACGAAACGCATCTAATTAAACGCGTTCAGCTATTCTAACCAAACGTTTAGTTATTCCAACCAAAAAGTGGTTAATTTAACCAAACAAATCAAGAATCCATATTTTGTCAAACAATTTGGTCATCGTTTCCAAGATTTTGTTTAGATTTCTCAATTATTTTTTTCAGTGTAAGGATTAATCTTAGGCAGCCCTTAAGATTTATTCCCCTTTCTCTCTCCCAAAATCCCCTGACCGCTCAGACATCTCTGTACAAGAAACATTCGTCGCAGACTCGAACGTAATACCCCAAACTTTCCTCCCTCCCTCCTCGGTCCGTCGATTCGTTAAAGGGAAGGACGTTCGAAGTGAAACGCAAACGTGTCCTCCCATTCAAACCCACCGGACCCCCGCAGAGCCGCCTAACCAGGGGGCATTAATTTTCGGCAGACTCCTTCGGGCCGACTGTTTATTCAAATTTTACTAAATATCCTTAATACAGCCTTCCTTGAAATTCTTCGTCGTTATAACGGCTTTCCCCCAACGCCCGCTTTTCCGCAGCATCGCACCGCGCTTTGTATTTTCCGTTTCTCTCCCATTTTACCTCTCCACCCTATCGCTCTCTCCTTCACCTTCGCTCTCGCTTCGCCGAACGACGGAGTCGGACGGAGCGCTCTCTCTCTTTTAATGAGATTCTTAAAATACACCTTTACCGCCCGACTACATTTTTCCCGAAGCGCACCACCCGCGCCGGGGCGAACGAGGAGAACGAGAAAGTTACAAACGTTTCTAATTGCGGACACGCGGGGGGCTCGCTTCGACGCGCGGGGCTCTTCGTCAACCGCGCCGCGCGCGCCCGCCGCGACGCTTGCTAATGATTTCGGGCTGGAAATTATCGGAGTTGCTCTCTCCGGAGGAGACTCTTTTTTTTCTCGCTCAAGAGCGACGGCGCTGATTTTTTAAAAGAGTCGACTGCGTAGGCGGCGACGGCGGATGTAACTACGTTTACCGTCGTCGTCGTCGTCGGTCGCGCTGCGAGATTTAACTTCGTGAATGCGAAATGCTCGCGGACGACGGAGCGACGACGCTTCCGCTTTTTTAGCGCTTAAGATGCGGGCTGGGGGCGCTCGGAGGGATGGTCGGACGCGGATAATCTCGGAGGGAGAATTATTCAGGGGACGCGAAATGGAAGCTCGCGAGTAAATTGTAGGGTTGTTTGGCCGCGGCTTATTTTCTTCCGGGATTGATAGAATTTTTTGTCAACTTACCAATGAGCGATGATCGAAATCGCACTGTTTAAGGTATAGGTAGACAGTGTATTGGGAGATTGATAGGAACTTACCTGTAACAGAAAAACAATAATTCTCATTAGTACGTATTTTTAATTACCGTGCAAAAAAATTAAACTACTATAAATTGCATTTAAGAAATCGACCGTTCAACTGCAGACTCGATCCACCCGCTGATAAATCCAGATGGGATAATATCGCGAGGAGAGTTACTCTCCCACAAAGGAAACTTTTTACATCGACCAGATGCGCTGATTATTTTAAAAAGTTCGCCGCGCAGGCGGGTTACCGCAAAATTTAGCCTCGCAAAAGTATTCGTACTAAACGCCGCGAGAAAAAGCTGAAACTTATTTCCCCGGATATTTCGAGCTCGGGCCGAAAGTTAAAGAGATAGACGCGAAGCGTTCGCTCCACTTTATTCCATTCTCCTTCCGCGTCCGCTGAATTACGGGAATAGCAAAGTTACGAACGCTTAATTGCAGAAACACACAGCAGTTAGTTCGATTAGTTCGACACGTCCTCCTCTCCCTGCCACTCGGGCGACTCCCTGCCGAATGCTCGGTTTACTTGCTGACGACTCGGGATTGGTTGCGACCGACGATGCGCGTCCTCTCGGAGGGAGCTCGCTCCTTTCTCAATCAACGCTAATTTTTGAAAGCGTCGAATAAACGGCGGGTCATTGATACCGATCGTGCTTCGTCCGAATTACAAATTACAATTTTCGGATTTTCACCCTGAAATTTTCTTCTCACGCTGAGAGAAATAATTGCCAGTGTCGAAAAAAAATATCTCTCGAACCCCAAAAACAGACGCTCAAAAAAGAAGTCGGCAATTTTTACCGCTTCATCCAGTAGCGCTGAGATTTGAGCTCATTTTGAAGAATTTGTACAGGGGATACACTTTTATTTGCCGTTTACAACTGTACCACAAATACTGATTTAATTCGATATAATATTTGTTTACACGGGAATTTCTATCAGTTCCCAAGGAAAAACGCCTGATTACTATGTGATTCCGTATAGTTTCCAGGGCGGAATCGTAATATAGTTTAATGCTAGTCAAACTGTAATTCGTTTAGTTTCTTTTGTTCTTAAACGTTTTCCTATATTTTCGATTCAAGAATACCTTCGCCGGGACAAGAAATTCTTCCTGCGCGAGAAAAATAATTATTCGAACCCGTCAAACATTTTTTTATACGAAGAAAAGCTTGATTCTGGTTTGCGAGAATTGAGGAACAATTTTTTCAGCACCAGCAATTATTTCTCTCAGTGCAGCGTCACTCATTTTACCAAACGAAACCTCCGTTGTCCTTTCCAATTCGCTCGCGTTGCCTCCAAAGCTCAGTACGTATCCGCCGAGTGACGCGAGAGCGCGCGAAAGTTACGCCAACTTAATTACAAACGAACGCGGAGATTCGGTTAGTCGGACGTGCGAAGTCTCGCTTTACGTAGTTACCACCGTCAACCGTGGAGCGCTGTGTATTCTCGTCGTCCGTGACTAACGATTTTACGCCACAAATCATTAGATTCTCCGAGATTCACATACATATCGCAACCTCGCTCTTGGCGTTTCCCTTTCGAGCCGCGCGAGAAGCGCGACACCGATGCTCGCCGTTTCCCGTTGCGTCGATCGTTATTATACGACGCGTTCGCTCGGATCACAGTTTCGTTCGCGAGCGCAAGAAACATCAAACGCGACTTCCTCGCTCTCGGTTGTATTACGGCATCGGTCGCGAGAGACGGAACGAAGAAGACGAGAGGATGCGTGTCCAGTTTCACTTTATGGTCACGTCCAGCCTTTCGTCCGTCGCCCTTTCTCTCCCCGCTCGCCCCTTCGTGTCAGTCTTGATCGATAAAAAGCTTGCTTCGGGAAACGAGACACGATGGTCCGCTCGTGGCTTTTTAACGGGGCTTCGCGAGGCGACGCCGTCGCTCGTGCGAATAAGTAGGTTAACTCGATTATAACGCTGAAAGTCCGCGCGACGCCGCACGCAGGGGTATGCACTGAGAAGAAAAAAGATTATAAATTATTCTGTTAGAAGGATAGTCTGAGTACGAAAGGTGAAACAGATCAAAAATTATCCTTCCAGGGTATAAAATTTAACCTTCCTTTTTTAGGATCATTTTTGATCTATTTTACCTTTCGTACTCAGATTATCCTTCTCTGACAGAATAATTTTTAGTCTTTTTTTTTCTCAGTGTGGGTAAGTGGGTACTAGTCTCGGAAAACCTGGAATTGTCAGGGAATTATGTAAGTCAGGGATGAGTCAGGAGAGAAAGAATTTTCTGACATTTAAAAA
This sequence comes from Xiphydria camelus, assembly GCA_963678675.1. Classification (NCBI taxonomy): domain Eukaryota; kingdom Metazoa; phylum Arthropoda; class Insecta; order Hymenoptera; family Xiphydriidae; genus Xiphydria; species Xiphydria camelus. The sequence continues at coordinate 29,651,352 of OY783195.1, forward strand.
TAACATTAAACGAATGTCTCGCAGCTTTAATCGATCTTCCTCGCGAAATGTGCGTCATTTATTTCCGGCATTAATTTCGAACGAATCCGAAAGGAATAATTCCGCTACTTCGTCCTGGAAACGAGCGAGTCGAAGTTTTCTCGTAAAGCTCCGCAGAAAAATAATCGACGGTGGTTATTTGTCACCCCTGGTCCAGCCGGGGGGAGGATCTAAATTTATTCCCGCAGCCTCCGCGATGTCGGTCCAATTTGGTGGAGCCGAACACAGGTAACGGGTCCGTGGGTCTCGATAGCATCTCCTAATGTATTCGACTGTTGTGTCCTTCTCTCTCTCTCTCTCCCACTCTACCCTCTTCCTCCTGCTCTCGCTTTAGCTCCCCCTCCCTCTCTCATTCGAATTCCTGCTCTCTCCACCACCGCGAGGCATTCGCCCGTGCGATAAGGTTGGTAGCTCGGATCCTCCTCGTCGACCAAACTAGGTATAAACGTTCCGGATACCGACTTCCCCTCTCCCTTCCCGCCTTTCGTTTACCTACGCAAGATGGACCCGATAAGAATCACGGCTATCCTCTCTCGACGTGGCTTTGGATTTCTCCGAACCTTCGTCATCGGAACGCGGTGTCATCTTCGTCCCGTGGAGCAGCACGTAACAGACCTGCGTGCACGCGCGTTTCCCTCGGACTAGTTTTCGACCTTTGTCAATTTATCTCCGTAATTTAATCGGTGCATTATTTTTTACCTCATCTTCGCTATTTCTCAGCTTCTTCAAGATCGCGTACCCGGTCACCGGGACGATATTCTCTCCTGGTTTCATCGTGGAATACGTAAACCGAGAGAAAAATGTAGTAATTTGGCTAAATTCGCGGATAGGGGTTGAAGAATGCAAATCAAGTTATAATTACTTGAACTAATAATTGACTCGAATATAGACTACAGCCTGTTTCCCTCAAATAACCATTAATCGTTATAATTAAATGTATCAATTGGAGCAATTAATTCTGCCTTCCACCAGCCACAAACGCGGGTCTAGTTAAATATACCATTTTCTCTCTCGATGCATTACAGTTTCATTAATCTAATACAAACGTTCGTCACAAGAGAACACGTCACTTCCTCTCCATCGGCATTCTAAACATATCAATATGAATCTACGCCCTCCATATTCTACCATCAACTGCTCTCTCCAACCACATCGATCGTCTATTCCCTTTCGCGAGAGTCCCTCCCGCAGCCTCGTCGATAGCCCCGTGCCTTTGTTAATTTATCATCCATAATTGGGCCCCGGCCCCGGTATACCAACATATCCGTGTCGGTCGCAGGGCACGATCTCAGTCAATAATGTTTAAATGTAGCCATATAAGATACACCGTAGAGACGTAGGCAGGCGGGCACATACGCTTCGTAGCCACACATGTGATGTATCCGCCCGGGTACCGGGCGCACCGACCATTAATATATCGCCGGACGAGGACTGTCATGTTCGTCACACTTTCATATATATTTCACCGGAGGAGCGGATTGACGAGTTCGGCTTCGCGTTTTATGCCTCTCCGGGTACCCTTAGCGTGTTTTACGACTCGTCCGAACGCATATAATTATGGGGCTGCGCACGCAGCGGTGGGTCCCCGTGATCCGTCGGCGAGATAGCCGAGGAGAAAGGGGGAATCTTCCTCGAGATCGTCCCGATCCGGCGGAGATCTCGATCGCCTTTGCGGAGGATGAAAAGGAGTAGGAGGCCGAGCGGAAGGAGAAGAGGAAGAGGAGGATGAGAGAAGAGGGTCCTGCCGGGGAACTCGGTAGCTACCGTGCGTCGTCGCGTAGGCTCGGGGGCAGGTGTGCCACGCGAGAGTGTCTTATTGTTCTCGCTTCTTCTTCTTCTTCGTTTTCTTCTTGCTCTTCAGGGTCTTCTTCTGCCTCTTCTTCATCGTTGCCTCTCTCGGATGCGCGCGTCAACGCCTTTCCGACGTCTCGTCTCGAAGCGAGAGAGAGACGCGGGGGAAAAAGACACTCGTCGCCCTCTCGCAATGACTCGCGGTTGTCCTCTCCTCTCGTAAATATGTAGAAGCGCGGTAAACGGCGGCGAATGTGAAAAAGAGCGAGGCTCGCGACGCGTCAACGAGGGCGCAGCCGCTGCACTTTCTCGCGAGCGGGAACAAGCGCGGAGAGAGACGGAGAACACCGGTAGCGGGTCGTCGCCGTGTTTCGAGTTGTGTTTCAACATTGATTCTCCGGTCGTGTGTTTGGACAGCTCGAGCCTCGGACGGCTTAGCTCTGTTCTCACGCCTACGAACGATTGTCCCTCGCTTTAGCGCTAACGACGCTCTTACTACTGTGTAAAGATAAGCCCTTATTGCTCCCCGAGAGGAAGGATTTACCGTTCGGACCGTTTCTCACAGCCGGGGATCTTGGCGCGCGTAATTTGGGGTGAGAGGAAAAAATATTTCGCGCCTGCGGGGGTGCGGGAGAGTGATGCTCCCGCGAATGGGGTTTGGAATCGTCGAATGCGTTTTAAAGGGAGGTTTTAGAGTTCCGATGTGGAAATGATTCGAAGGCTTTGAACGTTTAACGTCCTAATACGATTGTGATGACAAAGGTACCTCTAATTTGACAGGGTACCATGTGATGGCATAATATATAAATACATGTGACATAATACCACATGAATGAAGTTAAGTTTACTCGCCAGGAAGGAAACTTCAATCACTATTATCTCATTATTTATGAATTTCTGACCTACATCGATATAAGACTTTATTATAGATAAAAATGTTATTTTCAAAAAAGTATTGTACTAATATGAGCGAAAAGCTCACAGATGTGACGAATAGGATAATAATGATTCGAGTTTCTTTTCTGACGAGTAAGTTTAATCTCATGATATGAAAATTTTTAATGGTACCGTTAATTGCGAATGAAACGCATTTAGTTACCAAGTTATTCATTGAAATATTTACAAACGAATACGAGTCTCTCATTTGCAATGCGATATTGATTGACACGATGTATATTTTACCTCCGCTCTGGTAATAAACATCACGAAACCATTTCAAATAATAACAACACCTCGTGCGTACATTATTGCGGCGACACGAATTACACGAATTGCAATGGGACAGTGAACAGCGTATGATACGCCAAACGACAAACACGAGCTGGAACAAATATTCGGAGAGAGAATGACCCCGTTATATATTACGTACATTGTATTAGTACACTGGCGGTAAAGAATCTCAAATAAAACCGTTATCCGTAGATTGCAATAATGATCAGAGCTGCTCTCGCCGTCGAGCGAATCGGGTCGAGCGAGCTCGTGGCTCGCGAGCCGTGCGGTTAACCCATGAACCGCAGTTTCTACTAGCCTACAATTTTGTACGATGCTTCGACTCGAGGAGTAGGATCGATGCTTTAAATTACATAAATATTTTCAACGCCTGCGCACGTTCACAATTCAAGTGCCTATTCTTGGAGCCATGCAGAGTAATCAAATCCTTATAAATATGAGCAATAAAGTAAAATAGCGTAAAGAAAAACAAGAAAGTACGTTCCGACGCAATAATCCAATTATATACGATCCAAATGCACGAAAGAAAAATGATTTTGCAGTTTTAGCAAAACTAGGTCTCGCTGGGTGCTTCTCGTTATCACGAGAAAAATATTATGTGTGGCGGCAAAAGATATATATGTTCAAAAAAAGTAGTGAAAATATTTACTGGGATATAAAATATTTATCCTCTGAACAAAATTTCACCGCGATTACAGTTACGTTTGCTATTAGTGGACATGTATCTTGCAGACACAGGTAATATTTTTACCGTCACAGCAAAAAACCTCTCGACAAGACTCAGTTTTGCTGAGATGGTAAAATCATTTTTATTGTGTGCACTTCTCAAAAACCTGTATCATAGAACTATTAAAAACGGCATTACACATTCACACGAGAAAAAAAAACAACATCCCTTCTTTCATTCCACACGAGATAAGCTGTATACAAACATCCCAATACCCCGAAGACCCAACGGAACTTAAGTTTCGACAGCGAACGACAGCGAGTACGACGGTGATGATACATCAGCCGGCGGTATCGACAGCGATTCCTCCGATAATACCGCGCGCTTAGAACGTGTTAGCAGCGCTTACGCCGTGGTATGCGAGCCGCGTCCAATCGGAACCACGAATTGCGTAAGGCACGATCGAACGAACTTATCGACACAATCTCCTCGGTATTTATGAACGCGTTACGACACAGGTGTGCGGTCGAGAAAGCGGGGGCCTTCTCCCGGTGCGATCGCCGTGCTGAGAAGGTACCCGAATTCCAACGCGATGTCGCGACAAGCTGTACACGGTGGTAGCGCGCTGTAAACAAACCGGTCAGGAAATTTCGAGGTGCCGTGTTATCGCGACGGAGGGGAACGCGATGGAACGTCGGGTCGATAGGAGATTTAAACGATTCGGACGGAAGAACGGAGATAAGAGAAGGGGGGAGAGAGAGAGAGAGAGAGAGAGAGAGTGATGTCGCGGGTCCGAGGGGAGGGGGAAAGCGAGAGAAAAGAGCAAGGGCCGAGGATTGATCCTCGAGGACAGCGAGGCTTTGCGCCGAAAGCAGCTTCGAGTTAAAAGCTAAGCTCGGTCCAGCGTGTCACTCTTCCAACGAACGAGTGGAAGTGGGATCAGGGAACGGTCACGTGTATCCTCTCCGACGCGGAGGACACGTTTTGACGGAATTTCGGGGTGTTTTACGAGATCCTCGGCGTTGGCCCACCTTTCGTTCATCTCGCTTTTCCTTTCGTGAGACTCTTTTTTTTTTTATTTAAATGAGGATGCTCTGGGAGCTCTTTTAAGATATAAGTCTTTCTTTTACGTTACAAACGTGTCTCTGTAATATTTTACGCGTTAATGGTACAATACGAACAGTTGGGAAATCGGTTTCCTCTCGACTGTCGATAAAGCTTCTCTTGACACATCTACGACACATCCTTCCTGCAGGAGTGATTCCTGCTCGTCGGCTAGACCATAACTGAATCAGCAGCTGTCTGAAAGAGAAATGAGACTATTTTCGGATGACCTCCGGTCGATAACAAATGGGTAGATCCGTCGCGACGCGATCTCCTTCCTTCTCGACAGTCGTCGATTGAATTGCGAGCGAATATTTCCAATCCATCCGTGAAACAGGTGCGACTCGATAAATTTTAATCTACCGTTTTGGTCTGCGAAAGAGTTCTTTCGTCAAATGCATACGGAAACTGAAGGATATCAATAATTAGGCCTATTGATAGTCGATCGATGAAATTATGAACGGACGTTTCGATCGGCTATACCAAATATACGACGGACTCGGGAGAATGCGCTTCTGTATAATTTATCGTTCCAAGTCAGAGAACGGATTTCTTCGTCGAATAAACTCGAGACTAATTTAGTCGAACGACTCGCTCTCGATTCCAGAACGCGGTAACCGGGTTATCGGGGTGACGCGTTACGAAGGGTTGGAATCACGAGGGAGAAGTCGACGACGGGGCGAGAGGAGCGCGTAAGACGGACGAAGAGGTAAGCCTATTACGGCTATAAATTAGAATCAACGATTAGAGGCGGAAGGGTTTGAAAGGACCAACAATTCCGTTCCGACGTCGTAGACGAGCGAACGTCGGACCACCGCATAATTGAATGCGAATGAAGATGCGACTCTCCTTTCACGATGTAGTTCTCTCGCTAAATACTTGTTAAAATATTCATGGCCCGGGCTTGATCCCCGTATTATTCATATTTGATCGGTGCTAAGCCGACTCGAAAGTTCTTTCCCGCGGGTGTATACCGCGACGGCGAAACCTCTTGATCTCTCAGGAGCGGGATAGAAAAAGAGGAGGTGAAAAGAGGGGCGATGGAAGAGGTTTCGATGGTCGGGTGATTTCTTTCCAAAGAGAGGCAAGGGAAAGGAGAGGGACGAGTATTGAAGAGCGCGACGTAAGGAAAATTGATGTGGTTCTTTGACGTTGAAGTGTAACGAAGACAAAATACGGACAAATACCTATTCTGAGAAAATGGTTTATTTGTTATTATTATACGTGTACTTGATTGTAGCGAAAGAAATATTTCTTTGGGCCAAGCAAATATTCGTCAGTTGCAACACTGAGAAAAATGGTTAGGTTAAAATGACAAAACGCATCTATAGTTTGACGCGTCAAGTTATTCCAACCGAAATACCAGTCGATCGAACCAAATGTCAAATTATTCTGACCAAAAAGTGGTCAGTTTGACCAAACAGATGGAGGATCCATATTTTGCAAAACAGTTTGGTCATCGTCTCCAAGACTTTGATCAAATCGACCAACTTATTTATCTCACAATCAGTATACTCTACTTCTGTTTGAATAAAAGCGGCATTCTAATAATTAACATATATTATATTTACTCGACTCAACGAAATATTTCTTCCAACATAAAATCAAGTATTTATACATTTATTAATTATACAAATAAACTCTTCTCTCAGTGTACACGCCTACGAGTGCAACATGTGTGTAAACGTGCATTTATTCGTGTATGGGCATTTTTTACGAGCTCGCAAAAATTCGATCGATAAATACAATAATAAGTGAACGCGCACGCGGCATTCCGGCCGATAGGAAACGCCGAATGAGTCGTTATCGATACTCGGAGTGCGTTCGATGGGCGACACGGTCCGCCGCGCGTGTATGTAGGTACATCGTGTCGCGTTCCGTGTCGCGCCTTCGACGTAAGCGTTCCCGCATAACGTATACGATCGTTTCTTCGCCCCTCGTACACCTCGATCCGATCGGCGATCGATAATGCGAACACGCGATTTATCCTCCGCATCGTGTCGGGATTTCCTCTTAGCGATATCAACGTGTACGTACGTCGATCGGTTGGGAATGCAATAAGAAAACGTATGCGGAGACTCGAGATAAGCCGGGCGAGAGGTTCACGGGTGAATTTGTTAGCGCGAAACGCTGATATTTACGCGTACGTCGAACAGAAATTTGAACTCCGATATAACCGTTCCCCGGTTCTCGACTAACGATATATTACGGTCAAAGTGCACCGAGCAGAGTTTCCCCAGTTTTCGACCAACAACATCGCGGCCGAACTATACGGCAACTGCACCAGGTGCGGACCGAATGTAGTTTCCCTAGTTTCCCACCTAATAACATCGTCGACAAATTACGGCAACTGCACTCCTTGCCTATGTGCATCGTGTGCAGTGTTACCTGTATTTACCATACATACAATGTGTATTCACCTTCGTAACACACCATCGAAATATAATACCACTTTCTTGATATATAATTTCAACGCGGAGAATTCCTTTCTCTTCTTCCCAATCTGAATGTCTTTATTCTCTTTGACTCTCGTGAAAAAATATAGGAGATGGTCGCCGAATTTGGACCAACGCTTAATTTGGACTACCTGTGTGTTTGAAACAGTACACCCAGAAAAAAGGTCTAGTTGAATACGAACTTGATAGAAAAATTTATTTGAGATGAATAGGAATTTATTACCATTGAACAAAAGTCTATTTGAATGAAATGAATGTTCTACTAGATTCGTACTCGATTAAAAAGAAATAAATATTCATTAAAACAATGACTTATTTACAATTTAATTACTAAATAATATATCTTGTTATTTTATTTACTTAAATTCATATACCTAATGATCAATCCAACATACGATTACGAATATGATTATGCAAAACGTTTATTTAACTTGAATAGACTTTTGTTCGATGTGAATAAATTCCCATTTATTTCAAATAAATTTGTCTATTAGGTTCGTATTCAAGTAGATCTCAATTTTTTCTCTCAATGTAGAAATATTTTGGTGAGATACATACATCATATTCTCAGACTTAGAATTAAATGCTGCACTTTTTCCATTAGTTCCGACGGTCATATTTGTAACTGCTAGGACAGTAACTGTTCTAGATACAAAAGTGGTCCAACTCAGGCGCCGATCTAAATTTGGCTACTCTCTCCCCTACCTAAAAACGTCCACACTTAAGAACCGGTCGAGCATATTCGAAAAAAAAACGCGCCTCCCTCCTCGTTATTCCGATATTGTGGTGAGAGAGACGGATTGGAATCGATGAATAAGCAGATAGGTACCTACGCACGGACGTCCGAGCCAATAATCACTGTCTAGTCGTTGAAGCGGGACGAACGGATGGGAGGGTGGGAGGGAGGGAGAGAAGGGTCGAGGATGCACGGCAGGCAGAGCATTGGTATCGATGCTCTAATTACCGGTCATTACCAGCATCTAATTAATTAGGTAACGCAATCTGTTTGCATATTACCAGATGACCAGGTAAGGTAATTGCGACCTGCCCTTGGAGGTTCCGCCGCGCGTGAGGATCGTCACCCATCCAGCGCGATATGGCTACGTCGTACACAGAGAGAAACAATTAGTCGGATGTATTACTTGCGGGGTCGCAAGTAATTATTTATTTATATCAATAACATTTTTAATACGTCAAATAAGCACCTCTTCCTTACAGTCATGTGAAGCAATATGCGATAGCGAGGAAGAAATGTATAATTGATACGAAAAAAGAGATTTCTTTGATCTAAATAAATAGTTACTAGCAATCCCGCAAGTAGTTTTTAGTAAATCCAACTAATTCTTTTTCTCTGCGTACCTGTACCCTTCCTCCGCACGCAGAGAATATTTCCTACGCGAATATCTTCCGGCCGAGAGAGAGCTCTATAAATATCACTCCGCTCTTATTGGGAATTCCTCCCTTCGCCCTAGTGCCTTCTGATATACATTCTCCATTTCGACGTATCGATCTCCGTATCGCGTTGAGAGCAGCTCCTCCCTCTGCCTTACATATTACCCGTTCGGAAAAGCGCGGAACTCTCGCACGCAAATAAAATGTGGAGCGAATCGACGAGTCGCTTCGCGAGAGGAATCTTCGCGTACGACGAACTCTGAGACCCGCGAGGAATCACATAATATTTCTGGAATTGTTTCCGCAAGGAGGTGCCGCCTCTGGGAACCGCGCGACGAGACAGAAGGACTTTGTTCGAGGCAAACAAGGTTCTCTTCTCTTCCGTCCGACGACGAGAGAGAAGCAGAGGAGCGAAAGCATCGCGGAGTGATTCCAAACCACCGCAAAGCTCACGGCGGGGGAATTCGGTCGCTGGGAGATTCGAATTCTCGGGTGGCGCTGAAGAAGCTCTCGAGCGCCGCGGCTGCAGCGGGTCCACTGGGGAAAACTCGGGCGCGCGGCTGGATCAAGCGTCGAATGAGGTCGTTCGCGCAGCTGAGATCTCGCCGGTAATGAATTCGACGTGCGGAAGGAACTTCTTTAATTCGAACGGCCAGTCGAGCGCTTTTTCGTTCTTCCACCTGGCTTGAGGTGTGCGGGAAAAAAATCACACGGTACCATAGAGGAAAGGAATTAGTTGGATCTACCAAACATTACTTGCAGAGTCGCGAATAATTATTTATTTAGATCGATTAGATTTTTTTTCATATTTAATTTGATATTTCTTCCTTGCAATTACATACTATTTCATGATTGTAAGGAAGAGATATCTAATTGATGTATTAAACAATTTTATTAATGTAAATACATTATTTTTTGCGACCCCGCAAGTAATTTTCAGTAGATCCAACTCTAATTCTTTTTCTCTGTGTACACTTCGCGAGAGCAAGGAAAATCTAGGTATATACTCGTTGGACGAGACTTACACGGTAAAATGTACCGAGTGAGAAAAATCGCCCGGTGTACCAACGAAGATCCAGCAATCTCTACACATCTCTATCGATTTCACGGCGTAAAGCGCGTTCGCTTCGACAATTTCGCCGCGTTCCGAGGAATTCAAATCCTCAAACGGCGAGGAGCGACGTCGCTTGTTGAGCAGTATGCACCTCCGGGGAAAATTGCGCCCGTAAAACACCCGCGGCGCGAGGGAGAATTCCGCCGAAAGAATTCTCGAAATCCCGCGCGCTGCTCCTCCGAGGGAAATCCGGACGCGAGCCGACAGAGCGAAGCAAACTGCCGGCAGCGCGCGATTCCGTCGTGACGCGCGTTCATCCCCCGGGAATCGGGTGCCGACAAAGATTGCCGCCGCGTAGCCCGAGGGGGTGCGACTGTACGGCGCGCCGCTTTCTTCGGGGAGAACGATCCTCTGCCGGGGAGGAGAGAGAATTTGGTTCTCGGGGAGGGAGGAGAGATAAGTAACCGGCCGTCTCTCTTTATGGCGAGGCCTTTCGGTGCACGGCTCTTTGAAGGATTGGACCGTATAACGGCTGATTTTATGGGGCCTCTCTCGTGTGCATCGTTACGTGGAATATTTTGTTTAAATAGGATCGGTTACGGGGTGTCGTTAAACCGCGCTGTCCGCGGCATTTTTCAGGTCGGGTATAGAGAGAATTACGTGTATCCAGATGCGGGGGAGATCCTCGAGAATTTCTCGTGGGATCGAAATGAAGGTGGGTATCCGTGGCGAGGTATACAAACGTACCATATGAGGCTAAACTTACTTACCTCGCCAGGAGAGAAACTTATAATCGCTGTTATCTCGTTATCTATGAACTTTTGGCTGATATCGATATACGACTTTATTGTTGATAAAAATGTAATCTTCAAAAAAGTATTATACAAACATGAGCCAAAAACTTACAGATAACGAAATAACTGTGATCGAAGTTTCTTTCCTGGCGAATAAATTTAGCCTCGTACGACATATTGTAAAATACGGTGCACCTGTTCTTTTCTCGAGCGAGTGCACGCGGATTGATCCTGTAATGAGAAATGCGTGTGTATTTTGTGATATTCTCGCTGGTAACAATATTGCTTCATTTCTCTTTCATTCTTGAAACGTTATCGAAAGTCTTGCTACGCTAAACTATCTCGATATCACATCCGACGATAAAATGTCGAATTATTTTAAAGCTCTGATCAAGCATGAACAAACTATCCATCCACTTTTGTTCCAAAGCTGAAATAAAAGAAACTCGAGTTGATCCGCGTGATAAGCTCCCATTATTCTTCTCGAAGCGCGGCGTGACTCGAGGTGGGACGACGAAGGTGGGGACCCGCCACGTCGAGACGCGAACCACCGGAGGAAAGAGACAAGTCTCGCGGCGCGGTATTACCGCGCGATTCAATTTGAGAAATAAATAAACGATTCAACGGTCGGGTAAATACACGAGAAACTCGTAACGAAGCCGCCGCGCGAAGCTTTTCCGTCGACGCGTGGGAGACGCGAGGTATGGGCGTACCTCTATACGATACCTCGCGGTACACCGTCGTCGTCCTGGCGGTTTATGGAACACAATGCCCGATGGGGTACCGTGGCCGTAGCTCGTAATAATAAGTATAAAGCAATTACCGTGGCATTGTACTCGTTCGCTCGGGCCGAGTCGGTGTCGAGTGATTGATCGAGACGGGGCTATTAATTATCCGAGATTGGTTCGAGCTAATGAACGCCGGCACTAAGTGACGCCGAGGAAACGCCATTGTTACTTCGGGGCCCACCCGGGTTTTAAGTTGGAGGATAGGTGAGCGCACATCCTCTCTCGGACGCGCCTTTCCGGTACCGGGACGATTTAATAGCGATGGAATTCCAGAAATGTAATACGTATTGAGGAGGAGTCAATCGTCGTCGATATCATGATTAAGATATACCGAGGGAACAGTTCTGGTTGAATAGAAACTTGATGGACAAATTTATTTCAGATAAATAATTATTTCAACACTGAGAAAAATAACCTGGTCTGTCAAACCAAAATCCTGGAGAGCATAATCAAATCGTTTGATGAAATATGGTTTTTCCGTCTGTTTGGTTAGACTGATCATTTTCTGGTTAGAATAACTAAACATACAGTCGGAATAACTTAATATTTGATTCAATTTACTAGTATTTCGGTTAGAATAAGTAGACTCGATTAATCAGACGTGTTTTGTCATTTTAACCAAATTATTTTTCTCAGTGAATTAAATAAGTGTTTTGTATATCTTTCTAATCGAATACGAACCTATATATAGTAGAACATCTATTTAATTCAAATAGATTTTTGTTCGATGTGAATCAATTTCTATTCATCTCAAATAAATTTTTACATCAGGTCCATATTCAACTAGACCTTTTCCCTGTGTTTATTCGCGAGTAGTAAGCTGAGTACGTGTAGAATGACGAAAATGAAATGTTATTTTGAACAAATTGATTCTGGATTGGTTGAAAACAAACCGGTGCAGGTATCGATGCAATTATAGTGACTGGAGAAATAACTCGAATCATTTTTCCGTTGGCCTCCGGTCAGTATGAGACGCTAGTTTGTTTCCGAGTCCACCTAGAAATTTAATTAAGTCGTCGATTCCATTCGGCGATTGAATTGCACCGCTCGTAAAGACGTAGACGGATATCGAATTTCACCTTTTCCTTTCTTGGAGGGATTCGATTACATATCTGTATATCTGACCTAATCTAACCTACACGGCGGAGCAGCCCAGGTGGCTCTATTGAAAAGTTTCGAGTTTCTGGAAAGAAGCCCTATACACTTGCTCGTGGCGAACCAGCGAGTTAACCGCGAACTCTTCTCGTCGAGTCGTGGTGGAGGCTTGGTATTTCTATCGGATACATGACAGCGACATTCGTATGTACACATATGTATGCGTACGGTAAAAAAGGAATCGAAGTTTTACTGATTTCATATATTGGAAATTAAAGTGTCTCTTTTTTTTTTAACAGGGTTGGTCGTTAATTTACCCCTCGTTAAGTCGATCGTTCGACAATAATAAACGTATCGAATACTTCGCGACAAGAACGGGGTGCTCTAATTATTTCGAATATTATCGTCGAGCTTTATTTGAAAATCGACACCCACCAGCGTGCGTACCTCAATCGATCGAACAGCATTGAATTTCCTCGATGATGATCGAATTTGGAAAAATTCCAGCCCCGCTCCAAAATTTCACCGCACGAACGTCCGTGCGTTAGAATTCAAAAATAGCGGGGGAAAGGAAAAAAAGCCAACTGCAGTCGCGACGTGAATGAGTAAAACGGAGGCCGGGAGAATCCACCCCTTTTCCTTCCGAGGCGAGGTCGCGCGTCGTTACCCGCTAAAATAATTGGTAAGACGAGACGATCCACCCCCTCGGCCCCACCCGCCTACTCCTTTTCTTCTTCTTCCCAGTCTCCGGCAACCCCTCCGTCGTTTTACTGCGCAATTTATTTCGAACTGTCCCGCCACGGAATTATACAGTACCGTCACGTCGTCGCCGAACCGATTTACAGTACCTGTATACATGCGTGTACGCGATACGCCGGGCACGCGAGGGGTCGTTTTTTTCAAGTCTCTTCCGGATGCGAGAGAGAATAGATATATATATATATATATATATATATATATATATATATATATATATATATATAGAGAGAGAGAGAGAGAGAGAGAGGCGGTGGTATATTGAAAGTTTATTCGGTGAATTATGAGTAACGATATACGTGCTTTCTGGCCGTTAATAAGCCGCGAGCGTGGGTACGCGCGCGCAGCGCCGCAATAGCGCGGGGGCGTGCGTTCTCGAAGGATCGATTCGGCTGAGATAAAGTTGGGATTTATTTTTTAATGACTTCCAGATGTCGCGAGAATATATAGATGGATCTCGCGGAATTATCGGAGGTGTGCAGCGATAACGTGCGATATGGTGCATTTTTAATATCATCGAATCGATTGAAATCGACACGTGAAATAGCTAGAAGTGAAATATGTATATTTTTACTATCCTTTTCTGTACACATTTCGCGGAGATCGTGGGCGACCTGATGTTGTGTGTCCCCTGTCTTCGTGAACTTTTATTTATTACACAGAACTACTATATATTTTGTTCCGACGAAAAGAATTAAGAAATACAAATGTTTCCTTCACATAAAGTACCTATCGCGCGAAACGTTTCGAATCTCGTCGTCGAAAATCCAAGAAAATGTACGCCGCGAGCGGATACATGACTCGTGGCGAAATTCGTTACAGCCTTCCGTGTAAACCATGATTTATTCGTGGTAACGACGACGCCGCGACGTGTCGAGCGAGCGGTCAAGTTGAACCACCGCCGAAGGCGTTGACACTTGCATAAGTAACTTCCTCTATATCTGATCTCTCGACATATACATAGGTGTTGCCCGCGGCCCACGTAAGTAGGTGTCTCGTACAGCTTGCGAAAGCCTCGTCGTGTTCGGCTCGTCGGGACGAGTCTGCCTCCCCGCGGAGGTTAGAGTCGCATGTGCGGTTCAAGGAGGCCTCTCGTTGAGAGCGGGCCATTGTTCGCGAATATCTCGAGAGAATCGGTGACGCGGGCGCGCGACGCTCTGCAGATTCAGGCGGGAGTTTGGCGATCTTATTATTTTATTTTCTCCAAGCGCGCGCGCGAGAGGAACGAAGTTTTCTCCGTCGAGAAATTCCAACGAGTTTGTCTATAGCGGACGAATTCTTCCGTCGCTGTTTTTCTTCTCGTTTTAGCGTCGAATCGAGTAGACGCTGCTCGTAGTTTACGGCAGGAGTTGAGCGAGGAGGGATTTGGCTACTGTGTTTGGAATTTCAAGTCGACGAGTCTGTAATTCGCGGAGCCCGTTCGCCTGGCGCGTCTGATCGCGACTGGATGTTACTACTAGATTCGGTAGGCTATTTATTCCAAGTGTTTTTAAAATGAAGTTACGGCCATTCTCTCCCAAGGTCTTGTATACTGAAGTGCAATGAAATTCAGCCGAGTATATCATCTGGTACATATATAATACGTACCCCACATTTACTTCTACATATTCCCGTGGATTGCAGGAATATGCGCTCAAACTTATCGGTACAGATCCCATCGCAATGTATGTTAAAATGCAGGTAGAAGAGACCTATACCCGTCGGCTATGGAAAGAAAAATCCGGCGATTCGCGCCCGAGGCAATCGAGGTTGTTCCTCCTTTCCGAATATTTTATTTCCCTCCCCCTATCCTTCCTGCTCGCCGCGAGCGAAGTTTCTATATAGCCGCAACCGATGCACTTCCCCCGTGGAAAATCCATAGAAGCTGCTCTGCTAGAAACTTCACCCGCGAGCGAGTTTCTCTCCCTCTCTCTCTCTCTCTCTGACCGAGCAGAAGTTTGCAGAAAAGTATCGTCGAGCTAACGGTGCGATATCGCGAATGGGTATAGGTAATAAAAATCTTAATCGGTAGCAATCGTATAAATGGAAATTAAAAATCATTCTATTCGGATTACCAACACGAATTATTGCTCTATATATCTTCAAAGGAATTTAATTAACTCTTAAATGTATAGATCGGGTCTGCGAGACTCGGTAGTAGAAAGAAACGCTATAACTCGTAATCGATGGTCGATTGACTTACGTTTATTTTAATTTTCCGACGATAAATATGTTTAGTATAATATGAAAAAGCATGTATAATATGTAACATTATTTTCTGCACTAAAAAAACATTACATTTTATAACCAAAATATAATTTATATTATAATTTGAATTCTGGTCAGAGATCCGAAATTTTTCACGCGTTCATCTAAGGGTTCTATGCCTTATCTAGATATCTATTCGCGTTTTTATCATGTCACGTTTTCACAGTTATTTTAGCAATACCTACGTTCCAAAAGAAATAAAACGACTTACGTGCACTATTGACAACAGAAGACGATCAAGCGAAAAAGCGAATGGCCGCCTTAACTACCCACGCTGTCGCGCGCGTGCACCCCGTCCATTCGTACACCACCCCCGTATTTATTCAACGCTGTTGGACCACCGTCGCTTCCGCAAAAAACGAGCGCAAACGGGGCAACGCGTATATCGAAAACCTTTCGCGTACGCGTCCGATGCGCAACCCCGTGACACGAGCGAGGCAGGGTGGATTACAGCGTGGACGCGGATTATTCGAGAGCGAACGAGAAACAAAAGCCCGCGCGCGCACGCTCTCGGTTCATCGGGGGCGCATAAAGATTTCGCGTTCGCGAAATCGGCCAAATCGGTCCAATCGTCACGGCTTTGTTCGGGGTCTCGCGAGTCTCGATCGAGAGGGATGGGCGCAATCGCGAACGTGAAAGAGGGAGAATGAAAGGGTGCTGCCGTGCGAACGGGAGAAGCCTCCCGTGCGAATCGCGGTACTGCGAAGGGAGGGCCGTTACTTTGTCGACGATCGAAAATTGAAAATTGAGAATGGACCGTTCGACGCGGTAAAAAGTAGGTCGCGCGCGCGCCCTCGTGGATTTCTCGACGCGGAAATCTTCGATCGCCTTGGAGAACGCAATTCGTATCGGTTGCCAGCTGCTGCTATTGTCGCAACGATTTGCGGCGTTCAGCGGGAAAACGTCGAGGAAATTGGAGCAGGCTGCTCGCGCTCGAATCTTTCACGGTGGAGCGTTCTGTCGCTTCGTTTGAACTTTATTGCGAGGACATTTTTCGTTGGGGTCCGGCGATATACGAATGGGAGTTATTTTATTTCATTTTGACTTTTTATTCGTTTTTCGTCGTCTTCCCGCAAATCGGAGATACGCGATATCGAGATGTAATTTTGTATTTTACTTTCGCTTTTCGCGTTCGTCATTTCATTAAATCATATCGCGAAAAGTAGAACATGCACGGTAAAAAAGCTCTGCGGTGTGGATCTATATGGACCACTTTTGATGTTAGATAACACTGGATGACATCGCTGAAATGGTATTAAAAATTAACACCACTTTTTTACCGTGTACGAGCGCGGTAGATAAGCTATTCTTTAAAGCTTCCCAGACGGAGAAAAACAATTAGTTGAATCTACTGAAAATTACTTGCGGGGTTATAATTATTTATTTATATCAATGAAATTGTTCAATACATAAATTTGATATCTCTTCCTTAGAATCATGTGGAACGATGTGATTGCAAGGAAGAAATATCAAATTAATACGATAAAAAATCTAATTAACGTACCTAAATAAATATTTATTTGCAACCCCACAAGTAATTCTTAGTACATTCAATCAATTCTTTTTCTCTGTGCACCTTTCCCTCCCAACCTCGGACTATCGAGCCCGACAGAGAGAGAGAGAGAGAGAGAGAGAGGCGATCGTGATACACCGATCCACCATCAATTACAGGTGATTCACCGCGACGCTCTCCTCTCCCGGCGCACGACCAATAACTACAGTGATTCCTCTCCCTCGGATTATTCGTACAGCGATTCCCATGGCATTTCGACGCACGCCCATCAGCCACGCGAGCGCGCGATGCGTAGAGAGCTCGCGCATAGGTGCGCCGCGATCGTTTGCCCCGTTACGAACGAGTTCGAGACACTCCCGGAAGGTCACCGTGAAATCGAGGGTGGGAGGGAAAGGAGTATACGTATTACACACGAGTAGTGTAGGGACGGACGGACACTCGCTCTCCCGTCGCACGAGAGCCGGCCATCATCATTAGTCCCGGTCGGCCGGTAATCACAATCGTTCTTAAGAACGCTTAAATTGCCTTAAATTGCTCCCCCCTTAGGAAAACAAGGCGGCGCGGGATGGCCTCGTTTTGATGCGCGCGAGAGAGACGCGACCACTCCCTCCCGTCCTCCGCCCTCGCACCCTTCTCACCCCTCCGGCGGAAGAAGAAAGAACCACTGTCTAATAGTCCCGGGTTACACCGATTGTTTCTCTTGTTTCCTCCTCGCCGCAGCGTCGGACTGTGGGAAGGTTTTTTCAATTTTCTCTTCGGCGAGAGTAGAGAGAACGTTCGTTCCGCCGCGCGGTCATTGCTGTTTGCTCGTCGCGCGCGCGCGCGCGCGCTTCTATTCTCTTCGGACAGAGACGATTAAACGGAACCCATCCGAGAGGTACCGTTCTTCCTCCGTGGTACGCTCTCGTTCGGTACAAGAGGTACGTAATACGTATATATACAAAGATATCGTGTTTGTCCTCCCACGTATCTCCGGGAGTCGTCCCGGAAGCTCGGGCAGCGTACAGCAACGAGAAAGAACGTTCGGCACGACCCGAAGGTACCTTTGGCGCGCCATCGATCGTCCGCGCTCCGAATGCGCTCTCGGCAAGACGCGCGCGCGCGCGGGGCCGAGGTGTCGAGTCCGGGGTATTGTCTCGCGTGGGCGGGCGTTAACGGAAGCAAAGCAACCAATTAATTTCGAAACGGTTAACGTCCGCGAGAGTGTCGGCAACCGCGCGCAATTAACGCGCCCGGAGCGGCGGGGGTATACGGGCCGCGTTCGAGGATTTACGAGTGCGCGAAAGACGCGTGGGTGCGCGGGAATTTGACACTCGTCCAACTACCGCGAGGTAAGATGCGCGCGGCGCGCATTGCGACGAGTCCTCGCGGCGCTTGGGAGTCGTTCGATGTTTTTCGATTATTTTTGTGACGTTTGTGAGAGGACTGCGGGTCGATGAAGAAATTGATTATTTAATTTTTTAAATTAAATATTACGATATAAATTTTCCCAAGACGATATAGGCTTTTCCTAACGCGTACAAATTTCCCTGTCGAAATCGAGTAAACAATTGAGGTATAATACATAATCAAGAAAATTCTTCGCGAGCTCCGACTTTCCTATACGACCCTTAAAATGTCTCAGTCCGAAGTAAATTTTGTCTAACGTGTATTTCCCTATCGCAATCAAATAAATAATAAAATAACGGAGAAAATTCTTCGAGCTCTAACTTTTTTTTTTATATGACTTACAGAAATTCCACGCACCGATTCGGACGTAGAAATTCCTCTCGACGATTTTTCTCATCCCTGCTTACGTCCCTCCGTCCTCCCTCCTCGAAGCCGTGCGTATCCTAATTCCTCCAGGAATCCGGTCGGCGCGGACGGGTATAGAATCCTCGGAAAGAGAGAACCGAGGGAATCTTAAACCCTTAAAATCCGAAAATTCCCCGCGTGTCCGATCTAACGAGGTGACGCGTCGGATCGCGACACGAGGATGGATCGTTTCGTCGATCGGGCATCGCGCGCCTCGGAACTCCGAGGGACACAATGGGCGTATATTCCTTATCGCGGAATCGTGCTCCTCGATAGGATCGACAAGTGTGCCTCGGGTGCGTCTCGAATTTGTACGGCCGGCGTGGTGCGTAACGATTTATCTCGCGTGACGTTGCACTGTGTAGTTGTAGCGATAAACGTTACACGCGGGGAGGATTTTTATTTCTCCAAGGGGAAGAGACTCTCGCGGGGTGTACCATTTAATGATATCCGCATCGTACTGAAAAACATAACTTGGTCAGTCTAACCGAAATCCTGGGGACGATGACGAAATCGTTTGGTGAAACATGGGTTCTCCATCTACAATATTTGGATAAACTGACCACTTTTTGATTACATTAACTAAACGTTTGATTGGAATAACTAGATATTTGGTTAAAATAACTTGATATTTCATTCAACAGATCAGCATTTTGGTTGGAATAACTAAACGCGTCAAACTACTGTAGATACATTTCGTCATTTTAATCTAATTATTTTTCTGAATGCGCGCTTGTACGGCGAATACATCGCGCACTGAGAAAAATAACTCGTTTGACGAGTTCAGTTATTCTAACTGAAATATTAGTAAGTTTAACCAATTGTCCAGTAACCAAGTAATTCTAACTATATTTTTAATAATTCTAACTACCCGTCTAGTTACTCTAACCAGAAAGTGGTCAATCAAACCAAACAGATGGAGAGGATCCTCATTTCATCAAACGGTTTCTTCATGATCTCCAGGATTTCGCTTTGATCGACCAGGTTAATTTTCTCAGCGCAAGAGAGAAATATTCGAACGAGATAAATATTTATTACGCGTGCCTAATTAAAGAACAAGACGAAACGATTTTATAAAACTTAAATGGGCCCGATCAGGTAAAATTACTCGACCTACCAAGAAGAAAGCACGATAAAGAGGCGGGATGCTGCGACGAAGGGGGGGGCATTATGAAATATCACCGAAGATAATTATTAAACTCGTCGAGTTATAACGTTGGATTCTCGTCATCGTGACTCTCCCCAACTATCCTCTCCTTCTTTCTCTCTCTCTCTCTCTCTCCACCTACTCGCCTATCGCCTTATTCCATAGTCTCCCATCCTCCGCGTGTGTGGCTGCGGCCGGTCAGAATTTTAATTAAGGGGAATTAGGCGTGGCGTTATGGGCCTTAAATTTCTGTAAATACGAGAAAAAAGAACGGACACCGTCCCCACAGTCTTTACAAGACACTAATTGTATTTACGATCGTTCAAATTGGTCCTTTAACGTCGGCCCGTAAAGAACCGCGCATATACCTTCGTCGTCGTGCTCTAACCGCATGTAGCTAGCTGTACAGGATATTTAATTCGTCGTCGTTTTACGGCCACCTTATACGCGCGCGAAACCGTGCGTCCGCGCGACGAGTCGCTGCCGAGGTAAACATATTTAGAAGCCACGGAGGGCGAGAGCTCGTCCCGCGAGGGAGAATCGTGTCTCGGTAGACGCCTGCGGATTTCATCTCGCTCCGATTCGATCGCCTCGACGTGCCTCGTGCTCCATCGCGAGACGCGATCGCGCCTCGGTATTATTCTCGTATAATGCAGAGAGTGCATCTCCCGCTGGGCGGACTCTACTTTCACGGTTACTCGGTTAATTAGATTAAATAGCAACTGGAGCGCGTTGCGGCGGGTGTATATAGCGAGCGGAATGAACCGTGGTGCGGCTCATGATATGTGAACGTGTATATATTTACGTATCTATGTATATCTGTATACATGGGTATAGGGTGAGAATGCATATTATACTCGTATTTCAAATGGCAGTAAAGAAGAGATACCAAATTGATGCGTTAACAAATTTCATTGATATAAATAAATATCCCCTGCAAGAGTAATTTTCAGTAACCCTGCCTATTCGCCCGAGTTGGCCCCTTCCGACTACCACCTCTTTCGGGCCTTAAAAAATGTCCTACGTGGAAAATCATTTGCCAAGCTCGATAGTCTCAAATCTGCACTCCAATCATTTTTCGACTCTCTTTTCTTTTCACATTATTTTTGATTAGAATATTTAGACTCGCTTATCCAGATGCGTTTTGTCATTTTGACCAAATTATTTTTCTCAGTATAGATATAAGATAGTAGTAATTCAAGTAGGCAAGTAAGTTCAGACTCATACTCTAGTTTCCGTACTCCTTATATAATGCAATTTCCATGTTGTGTTTTTCAGGTGCAAATAAACAGCGGGTATCGAAGGACCTTAACAGACGAAGGACTAGTCCCGTCACGCGACGTTGAGTTTAAATTAAAACGAATGGAGGCGCGTTAAATGAGACAGGTGCTTACCGAAGTAATTACCAATTCGCTATCCGATGCACCAGGTAAGTACGCGTACTCGCATATTATGTTCGGGAAAGTAGAGATAATATTTAGACGAGAGAAAAGATAGGGATCTGATAATTAATGGTTGCGCTTCGGTGGGTTTATGTTACGTCGCGGAGCGAGTTTATAGAGATGCCATTGATAGACGCTAGTGAACGCAGTTATTAAAATTAAAGACGATACGTTAAGTATAATTAATAGTTACGCTTCGATGCGATATTTATCGTTGAATAAATATTCCTTCGATGGTTAAATTCATTAATTATAATTAAATCGAAGGTGTTGTGACTAGATACACTTCTAATACCCTCGCAGCGACTGTTGGTAATAATTTGAATATCACGGTGGACAATGATAACGAGGAATTAACGAATTGATTGATAGAATCTCATTTTAACCCTTGGATGTATGCGTAAAAAATGTCACCCGTGTGCATAAATCGGGTCTCCCAGACACGAATACGAATTATAATGTACGGGGAAAGAGTGAACTGCCGTGATTACTTCGTTTAACAAATATTAGGTTTTATTCAAACTAAAATCAGGGCACTAAAAACGGATTATCATAACGGATTAATGCGAGAAACTGAAATTCGTGGCGAAGATCGAAGTATATGCACGCGAGACTATCGTTACAATGACGACGGAAACAAAACTGTTTATTTTAACACTGGTCGCGATGACGCTGAGGCTCGCCTTTGTTTAACACTATATTCGACTAGATCGTGGTGGCGTTGAGATTTACCGCAAGGCGGTATTGCAAGAATTCGACTGGCTTCACGAAACAAGCGATTACGTTCGCAACCCATGCTTGTCAGAACAATAATATAAATTATATTTTGATTATAAAATATGTTTTTTTAGTGAAGAAAATAATGTTAGATATTGTACATGCTTTTCTATACCGCGCGCTAAATATATTTATCATCGGAAAATTAAAATGAACGTAAATCAATCGACCATCGATTACGAATTCTAGTAATTTTTGTTTACTGCCGGGTCTCGCGGACTCAACCTACGTGTCCGAGGGTTAATTAGTCCAATGAACCTCCAAGTGAAGTAAATCCAAATTACAACTTAACATCAAATGCGACCTCTTTTTCCCTCCTCGATGTAGAAATCGCACAGCCGGAACTCAGAGCGAATCGAATCGCCGCAAAGCTCGCGCACAAACACCAATAAAAGTGGCGAGGAGCGCTTATCGAGAATGATGATGGAAAAAATTCGCGCGTATATATAGCGGGGCGCAGGTAATCGAGTTTATCTCCACACTCCGAATTATACAAACCCTCCGACCCCCGCGCCGCGTGACCGGACACAACGGAGAGCAGTGGTCAACTCCCTTGAGACTTTTGAATGCGAAACTTTTCAATGGACCGCGACAACAATGGACTGGTTTTATATTTATTAAACCCGCGGCGAAAAGCTTAGCTCGCGCAACGATGGGGCTCGCCCCGTCGCCGCGGGCGCAGGGGGCTCGGTTTGATATTTCCGCGTTAAATTGTGCGCGGCGACGTCGTGTCTGCCGCGCGACTGATGACGGACGGTCGAACGATGACCAGCCGACGGTATTCCATCGATTTCCACCGAACGAACGTGTCGCGGTGGTCGCGCCCTTTTATCGAGCCAAGGGGAAAACCCACCCGCGGTTCCTAATCGTCCGCGATCTCGGTAATCGTCGCCGCGCGCGGTTATTTATTTAGCTCGCGGCGGTCGTACGCGCGCTCCGGGGTGGGTAATTTACAAGGGAAGAAAAGAACAGGATTTCTGAAGAACGCGAGATACCGAAACGCGGTTGATAATCCAGGTCTTTTGTCGCGAGTCCGTAGAAAACCACCCCCTATTACGCCCTAATCGTTTCCGACGTAAGTAGCTGTAAAGCTCTCCGCGTTCGGCTCGAAGCGACATCCATTATTCAACGTAATTCGTCGATAAATTAGAGGCGTTTCCGGAGAACGCGTATGGGGGAATATGCATAAAATTACCCGATAAAATCAGATGATCGAAATGAAATCCAATTTTAACCTCGAATGTGCCATTCGTACGTCCCCGCTATTCATTTTTTAGCCATTATCGTCACGCGTGAAATAGAAATCGGGAGGACGCGCGGTACCGGCACACGGAGCGGCGCGCAATACGTCGGTGACTGACGGGCGACGGAAGAGTTATCGACGCATCGGACATCGCGAAATTATACGACTTTCGACCAGGTTATCCCCGAGTTCATGCAAATTGACGGCGTGACAGATGCGATCGAACAAAACGTACGACGGGACGCGGATGAACGAGGAACCCGTGGATATAGTGCGCGATACGAGAGCGTCATACCCCATGAATATGACATCCCGACTTGACCATTGTGTCTACGCTCGCTGTTGTTCGTCATTGTCACCATTGTCGGTATTGTCATCGTCGTCGTAGTCGTTCCGCGCATCGGTAAGCGATCTCGTATACCCACGTAGGTGCGTATCCTGCTCGCTCTTCGTGAACGAAGTGTAGGTATAAGGTATTCGCTTTTACGCCCACGCGCGACTCCTCCTCGTCCTTCTCCAATTTCCCCCGTGTACGCTACGTTCGTCGTTCCTCGAACGTTCTCCGTCGCGGGAAGGAGAAGAAGAAAAAGAAGATTAAGAAAAAAAAGAAGATGATGATGAAGAAGAACCTGAAGAAGAAGATGAAGATGAAGAAGAACCTGAAGAAGAAGTAGGAAGAGGAAGAAGAAGAAGATGTATAAGCCACGTCGAGGGCGTGTAAGAAGGCAGGGTGTGTTCGATGGTTCTCGGTGTTAAAATGTGCAGCGCGAACTTTAACCAAAACTCAAGGGAGGACGTTCAAGAGGAAACGAAAAGAACGATGAGGGAGAGGACGAGGGAGATAAGACAGACTCATTACTGCAGCTCGTCGGGGACGGTTTCTAGAAGAGGAAGATACAATCGCGGGGAACAGGACGTTTCTTCGCGGGAAGACGAAGAAGATGTAACAGTTACGTCGACAGCGTTTCGAGGGAACAGGGCGATTCTCTCGAAGCGTTCTACTGAGGAGACTATAGGGTTGCCACGATTACCTACACCCCCGTTCATCTCGCGTTAAATAGTGACGTTCTATTCGTTGCTCGGATATCAGCTGTTTCCTTATAATCGAATTGTCGTTCTGTAAAAAAATCGCGGAAAATGAAATGCAAAATCCTCCTTTCACACATTTCTCCAAATCGACTCGTATTATTTATCTTTACGTTAAAAATTATCAAAGAATATTTAATATCGCTGGAAAATATTCGCGGTTATTCATAAGTGAATGCAAGTAGTCGAACCTATCCGACTTCTCCCCCCTATAAAGATAAAGATATTACGACACCACGTTCGGGTAGTGAACAAGCACACGAACCTCGACCGAGAAACTCGAGGGAGGACGCACGAAAGGCGAAGAGAAGGACGATGGAGATAAGGAGGACTCGTTATTGCTCGCCGCGGTGACGGTTTCTGGAACGCGAGATAAAAGCGGGCAACGGGAACGTCCCCGCGATATCTGTACGGCATCCGGGGGCGCGCTCTCCGTAGGTGTACACATTTGCCGGGAAACAAGACGAGCGCCGGAGGGATTCGAGAGGCGATCGGAGGCGAGTCGGGCTCTCGAAATCCACTTGGAAAGGCGGTACTCGCGCGCCGTTTGTCGCCCGGTATCTCGCACCCGGTCGATATGTTTTACATCTAAATGTATTCCGTCGCCGCTACGACTCGAAAACAAATCGATTATCGTCTGCTCTATGGGGGAAAGGAAGCAAACGTCCCTTTGCGCGGTTCCACCCCTCCGCGAACCGTTTCTTTGGTTCCTTTTGTGCGGGGGAAATGCGGAAAGAGTAAAGTCATTCGAGGCTATCCTCCATCTTCGTTATTCCCGACGGCGGAGAGACACCTCTTTTCGTTAGAGAGGTCTCACCTATATATTCGCGTCTGCGGTGTGCATTATGTCTCATGAAAGCAGCGAGAGAAAAGGAGCGAGCGTATCACGAGACGCGTCGTTCTTCGGCCAGTGTATAGAATCAGACGCAACGTGCGGCTATTCGACGTGTTGCTATTCGGATAATGCAGCCGCGATTAACTGCACTGTAAAAAAAATGTGTATTTTTAATATAATTAGTTTTACATAAAGCTTTTTTCCAATGTCTAGTAATTATGAAAATTGATACGTTTCTTTATGAAATTTCTCTTGTAAATTTCTCAACGGAGTATATTAATTTTCATAATCACGTATTGGATAAAAGCTTTGTACACAATCATATTAAATGTAATACAATTTTTTTTACAGTATATAACCCGACCTCATCCAACCTATAATTTTCTCAGAATACAGGAATTGTACGCAACCATATCGTCGTACTCCGTTTAAATAGTTGAATCGACGATTCGTTATATGAAAGCCGAAGCGAAACGCACTTCCGCGACGAAGGTATTATTCGACTGCTCTCCCGCGACCGAAACGAAAGCGCGAGGACTCCGTCCCGCTTCGCGTGCCAGCTCACGCGTCAACGAGATAATTCGCTAATCGCAGCCGTTGGACATTTTGTACGTTTTCAAGGGTCGAGCTCTCGCGGGGAATTTTTAACGAGAGAGCGAGTCGAGCGCGGAATGCAAAAGACAGCACGTGTCCCGTCAGCGCGCCGAGGGCGGCGTATACCGGGATGCTGTTGCGGAAAGGGAAGCGAAAGGGGTAAGTCCCGTGTGCGCCCGTCTCATCTGCATGGAAACAAGCTCTCGTCGGGACAATGGCCGTCCCTCGCCCCGCCGTTCGAAACGCAACGGCAACACGACGCCACCGTGTTCCCCGCGGTCCAATGGGAGACCACTTCTGCACGCTCCGATAACTCTTTCGTTCGATACCGAGAGAGGATCGCTCCGTCGGGCCTCACCCCGCTTGACCCGTGGTGCTGTTTATTTTTTTTGCGCCCCACTCGAGAGAGGGGTCCTTTTGTAACGATGCGAAGGATTTCGCAGCGTCCGGCGAAGATCGTCGGCCCGCGCAGCGATTTCTGCGCCGCGGGTCGTGAAACTTTTTGGCGGTCGATGATCGGGGCGAAGTTGGGGGAGGGAAAGGTTTTGTGACAGAAACGATACGGTGAAACGACTGAAGGAAAAAAAATCTGCGTTGTTAGAATGTTTTGCAGAATCACAATATGGCTGCGATTTAAAAATCCATTAAATTTACAAATTGAATTGCGAAGTTCTAAAGCAATTGTGAGTTTAGGATACGTATTGCGAGTTTACGTTATCTTATTGTGATTTTACGATATTCGCAGTGATTTTCCTATACACGTCTTATAGAATTCGTGTTTTCGCATTAAAACTATCAGTAATCTTACCATATTTTTGTGTTCGTTACAAACTTCCAACACATTTGCGAGTTCACAACAGAATTTTCTGACAGCCCGGGATAAGAAATGTAGGGATTAAATAAAGTCGATCATCCGATGAATGAATACACCGATAGAGCCACGCCGTATATCGACAAAAAAAATTCCATCCCGCTCTCACCCAGACGCCAAGTGCATCGAGCCACCTGCAACGAATGCCCGCAACATCCGAGTCGGCGCTGCAGCGCTCGTCGCTTTCTCCCTCTCTCGCAGTGTTTGCTCGCGATCTTTTATTTATAGATACTTCGAAACGTTATGTTACGGTTTTAAAAGACGGACCTAGCGCAACGCGTTCCAGGTTACGTCCCCGCGTTCTCCAGCGCCGGCGCGAGAGGGGACTACCGATGGAAGCCGAAGAGTCGCTGAATCGAGATCGATAGCGTCGTTAAGCGAGGTGGACTATCGAGTTCCGTGGCCGTGTCACAGGCGGATAAACGCGATAACCGTGGCGCGGGGTTCGCGCGGGGGCGCGGAATCGAGAGCAGAGAACCAGTCGGAACGGATTCCGATATAGGCCTCTCTCTCTCTCCATGTCTGCCCCTTGCCTCTCTCGCCCCGATATCCGCGATATAATTTACACGCGTTTATCTGCACGAGGAGATACCACCCCGCCTCGCCGATGTGGACCGCAGTTTGCAAACTACGCCGTGTGTACGTACTTATCTCGGTATAATAGGTTAGGTATAATAGGCATCCGCGTGTCACTCTGTCGTTAGAGCCTCGATACGACTGTGTTTATGTGTACCTATATACCGCGAGTCTCGACTGCGGTGAAAATCGGGCATCGCGAGAAGTCTACGCGGAAAAACTGGTACCGGTAAATTTTACCGTATTTGCGATAAAAGAGGTACGCATGGAGGTTTTCGGATGTTCTTACAGTGCGGTACTGTAATCTTTCTTTTGAAAATATTAAATCGTGATAGTTTACATTATAATTTATTAGTTTCAAAGGAAAAATTATTCTCCAGTACAGTAGGAATATTCGAAACCCCTTACGCGTACCCCTCTTTTATTGTAAATATAGTAAAATTTATTGATATCACTCTTTTTCCGTAAATGTAACGCTTGACGGTGGTCGTCGATTCTAATTACTCTGATTAGAACTGAATATTGGTTAGATACTGGGAGTTAAAACCTGGCTCTCTCTATTATCTATGCTTCGGATTGATAGATGGGAGTCAGTTTCTCGATGAGAGTATTTTTCGCAATTTACACGCTCTTCAAAATTAAAGACGTACCTATACCAAATTGAAATGAATTCTATTAATCGTCATCGATACGCGACATCGTTTCGATCGAATTTCAGTACAGCCTACCGATTCGCGAGAAAATCCCTCCTCCATCGTCCGCATCGAACCCCATAGTCTCCTCGTTGCCGAAGATCGATCGCCTCACCCTCCCTCCTTCCCGTAACGAAGCGACAACGAACCAACGGGGTATAGTAGGTAGGTATGTACAACGCGGGAAAAGAACTCGTCGATGCGGTGGGAACGTGGGAAAGATTCGAAGGTGGAACCCCGAGTTATCGAGCGGCGTGCGCGCGCGCGCCGGTCACAGAGGAACGTCAGGTCGTTATATGCCATTATGGCTTACACGTCCGAACGCGGTTCGGCTGAGATAGCATCGGGTGTCCATCATCCGGGGAGACGTAACACGCACGGCTAATAAACCGACGCGGAGGATCGTGGCGTGGCTCCTCGTGAAAGAGGGGCGGGAGAGGGAGGAACGAGCGAAAAAGAAACACTCCGACGGAACACTTCGCGTAGGAAATTCGGCGAAAGTTTTCGAAAGGGGGTTCGATTCCCCGCATCTTCTAGCTCTGTTTCTGTGGATATTTATTAACCCTCGATAAACGAAGCGCGCTCTTTGGATCTGAATCAGTGAAAATCACTGAAGATCAGTGAAAAGTCGACACTGAAAGAAATCAACGTGGTTGTGACAACTATTTTGGGCTCGACTGCTCAAGTTTGGTAATTAGCAGCAGCTTTTATAGTTGTAACTATTTTTGGCTACCGGAATAAAAGAATCGTTACGATAACTATATAAAACTGGTGCTGATTACAAAGTTGGAGCACATCCAGGGAAAAGGTCTAGTTGAATGTGATCCTAGTAGACAAATATATTTGATATTAATAGAAATTTATTCATATCGAACAAAAAGTCTATTCGAATTAGATACTCGGTTCGCACTCGGTTAAAAAACTGTGCAAAAATGTATTTAATTCAAATAAACTTTTGTTCCACGTGAATGAATTCCTATATTTATCTCAAATAAGTTTTTCTATTATACGTTCGTATTCAACTAAACCTTTTCTCTCAGTGCAGTTAAGTCCAAAATAGTTGTCACAACTATTTCTTTCTCAGTGCAGTGAATGGAAGGTTACCGAAATTACAGCAACCTCATATTCACTGGATCTCAGCTCCTATACAATGATTCTCAGTCATTTTTCTGATTCAGATCAAGAGAGCACAGACCGAACCCCGCATCGCTCGCGCGCGTCGCGCAGAGTCCGAGTAATCGATCGAAGGAGAGCTCGGCTCTCGTAAACGAGGCGCCCCGTCCATTAAAATCCCATTCGTTACCGCCGGAAGTGAGTCGCGGTCTGCCGCGAGGTGGGCGGCGAGGTAAAGGAGGTGCAGCGCGCGCGTGGGTGGAAGCGGCGCGCTGGCGAGGAGGTGGAGGAGGCACGCCGCGCGGCGAGAAGAGGAGTTGCGAACTGAAACTGAAAACTTTCGATAATTCTTTCAGGAATAACTCGGGAGGGAGAAAGGAGAGGAAAGAGGGGCGGGGGAGTCCGCCGCGAAGTTTCCGCCGAAGTTTTTCCCTCCCTCGACTCCGCGCGGAGCCCTCCCCGCCGCGCAACGTCGGAGAAAGAGGAAACCGCGCGCGAGAGGAACGGAAGTGCGGAACGGTAGGCCGGTCGCTGCCGCAGGTAGCGCAACTTTCAGCTGTTGTCCTCGCGCGGACGATACCGCGCTGCTTCTTATCTTTTATGCATTATCGGTAGCCCGTTCTCCTACTCCCCCCACTTCTCCGCTGCATATCCTTATCCTCATATTTCGGATTCAATATTATGCTAATACCGGCCGCCTCCCGGTTATTCTCCCCCTCGCGACGGGTTGAAAAGTCGAAAAAGTCGCGTCTCGAAGCGCGGACGAGACCCGGCGTCGTGTCCGACATCGATCCGTCACCGCGTCGACACGGGTTCCCCTTTCGACCTCGTCGTTACCTATATCTGTATCGCCTGGCCGGACGGACGACGCCGAACGACGAATCGACAGGTTGCGCGCATATAGGCGTACCGATGCGCGTAAGGGTGCATTTGTGTGTGAAGATTCCTAGGGATGGCCATACTGCACAGGGTGTACAAGTAATTACTACTCGTACATCGTTAAAGAAACACTTTTTCGAGGCTAGCAGTTATTTTTCCAAGTGTAGGTATGCCCGTGCAGGAATGCGACAGTCAAAAGAAAACTTTTTTTTAAATAAGAATCGTAACTCATTATTCTCAGGATTTTCAGTGTCGATTAGCTCATTCTCTCAGCAAAGCAAATGAACGTATAAATACGGAAACTCCTCAAAATGTCCTCAGCTCCCATTCGTTAAACGCCTCTCGACTACCTCTGCGATTCCGCAATGTACACGCGTGCTACACGTGCACCGAATCGCCGTTCGACGATGCGCCCAGCGCGGACCACTTTTAATCACCGTTCGGGCGAATTGCACTGAACGGGGACGGGGCGGAAAGGGAGTATCGCGGCGACCTGAGAGCGAGAGAGATAGAAAAGGGGTGGCTTTTCCGGAATACCAGTAGTGTACCGCGAGCGAAAACACAGGGGTTGAATGGCGCTGTGGGGGGGCCCCGGTTTCGCGGTGCACGACGTATAACCTACCTACCCGCGGCGCAAAGAGAGAATGGCTCGGAAAAAAGAGGAGAGAGAGACGAGTAAAAAATAAAATGGAACAATTGAAACTGGGCGCGGCCCCCGGTGTGTACCGCACCGGCACACGCTCTCTCTCTCTCTCTCTCCCTCCCTCCCACCTTTCCGTCTCGTTTTCTCGCTCCCTCGCCCTCCCGCACCCACTGCGTACCTCTCTCTGCGGTGTGGGTCTACCACCATCGCCCACCGTCGACGCTCGAGTTTACAATTTGTATGAGTTTGCAGGGGTAGAACGACCGGTAGACTTGCCAAACACACGTGAATGCATGCGGGGATGCGGCATATCCGCGCGTGTGGAAAGCGCAGGTAAACCGGCGGAATTTCGATTATCGCGCGCACACATGTGAACGCGGGACAAAGGTCCGTGCGTGCGTGCGTCTCTTTACCGGTAATTACCAATGACGCGGCAGTTTGAAACATTTTTTTCGAATATTCTTCGATCGACCCCCCGTCGCGACGGCGCGACAAGGAGCGGAATTTGTAATCGCGGGGGCCCCCACTCCGGGCGGTTGGAATCAAATTTCTAGTTGTAGATGAAATTTACGAAAGCGAACGTTTGCGCGCGTGTTTCCGAAAAATTGAGGGTTTCCGGAATTTTTTTTTTTCACGCCAGTCAAAGGCGAAAGGAACTCACGCGTGGGAGTCGAAGGGATGCGGCGTAGAAACGACGGGCGATGCTATTGGACCTGGAAAAACCATGTTGCGAAAAAAATTGGAGGTAAATCGAACAACCGACGTCAAAGAGAATGGTACCTATACGTCTATATTTGAAGTACGATTTTGACGTACGAAAAAGTCATTCTATCGAGCCATTGCAAAATTCGCATAAAATACAAGTTTTACCGCAAGATGGCAAAGAGAAAAATCGAAGAGGGAAGTAAAAGAACGACTACGAACGGGTAGATTCTCACTCGCCCAACCGAGACGCGATAAGAATTGCCTTCACGTTCCGTGGCTCCGGACGGATCGAACGAAAAATGTTCACGGCGAAGCGGAGCTTTTCTTTCCCTCTCCCGTCCATCATCCCCGCGTACGGATGCGAGAGCAACGGTGAAAAAAGCTTCGCGTAAAGTGCGTGCAGCGGTGCACGCCACGCGATTGCAGTTACCGGAGAGCGCGCGCTGTCGGATCTGTCGATATCTCGAGCGTTTCTCTTCCTCCTCCGTCGAGGAGGAGCGCAGCGGAGGGTGTGTCTATACCGCGCGGAGGTGCGCCGCGGAACGAAGGAACGCGAAAGAAGCTCCTTCTCCTCGAAAACAAATTCACATTTCAAGGCGAAACTGCGCGACCATAGACGCATTCGCCGTCGTCGACGTCGCGCGGCGCAAGAAGTCGAAGAGCGCGGGGATGAACGTGAAATACGCGAGTCAGCCGTCGGTACGCGCGGAAGCCGCGCGCGATAAAGGCGAACGAGCAACGCTAGTGCAGGGATGAGAAAGCGAATTTCTTCGGAGGGCTGCCACAAATTTTCACTTTAAAAATTCAATGGCTTTTTCAGGTTTTCCGGGGAGAAAATCGTTTGCTCTGTGCATGGATCGATAAAGAGAAAGTGTTAAATACAAATTATAATTTAACGAAATTTAATACTTTTACTACTGCGTGTACCAAACTTGGTACACAACTGCATTTAGTAGTAATAGACACTAGGAAGATCCAGTAGTAAAAGTGTTAAACTGTATTCATGCAGATATTGCAAAAACATCACAAGTTGTATGCATATTTATGTTATTTCACATAAACACATTGGTTAAATATGCCCTAAGAATATTTTACCGCAAATCAATATCAAGTCGATAGCTCAATAAATGGCACGATGTTTTTTTTCTCAACAAATTGTTGAAAAATTCTGTAACTTCTCCAGGTTCTTCGTACCCTCAAAAATATTCTCTGACTTTTCCCGGTTCTCCAGATTTTCCAGATCTGTAGCAACCCCGAGAGAGCCCTTCGCGGCATTTCCGTCATTCTCGCACGGCGGACAAAAATCGTTCAGTGGGGTGGGGTGGGATGGGAGGGGATGGTCCTCGGACCCGCACTTCGACTCCCGCTTCTTCGGTACGTCCCGCACTCGACGGCAGCTGCGGCTTTCCTCAACGGCGCGAAATCTTATCGACGCGGACATTCATCGGATGGGAAGAGAGATTGCGGAGACCCGGCGAACGGCGGGGTTGGAGCTATACATCGCTCGCGTCGCGCGGGCTTCCCTTCCCGAATCCCTTTTACGATTGGTACATAAATAAGAATTCCCACTAATGAAAATATTGACGTTGTTGACTCGACAAATCCTGAAGGGTATCGAAGAAAAGGGGTTGACAGCTGGGATGCAATGAATAGACCCCCGGGGCGGGGATGATTTGTCCGAGAGGCATACAACTGCGATTAAACTTATTTGCGCGAGACAGGAGTGTGTTTTCTGCAAACAGAAACGTGTTTGGGTAAACAAACGTCTCGCGTGGATCCGCGTTAAAAATACATTTTTTTTTCACCAGAGGTAACACCCCCGCCACTCGGCCGCCCGAATTCCAAAACCCACCGTCGCGTCGGCCCCCCGCGTCTTCGTCATCGGCGATAAATAGGAATTCCGATTAAAGAAAACATTGACATTCGGCCGCGACGAATCCGATCGGACGACGCTGAGCAAACGAAAGGGGTGGAGCGATTCGAGAGCGCGCGACGCGGGCGCGTGTCCACTTTGGAAAAGCTATAATCACGAGGCGAGACTCCCCGCGCGCGCGCGCGCCGGATACGCGTACGTCTGGACAGTGTACCGTATACGCGCGTCCATCATTATCCCTATACACGTTCG
The DNA here is from genome assembly GCA_963678675.1 of Xiphydria camelus. NCBI lineage: Eukaryota > Metazoa > Arthropoda > Insecta > Hymenoptera > Xiphydriidae > Xiphydria > Xiphydria camelus. Next base: position 29,684,800 of record OY783195.1, read on the forward strand.
TCCGTTATTACGATAGCCGCCTGCGTCAATATTGCTCCAAAGGGTTCGGGCCATGATTGTCCATCGTACTCAGGTACATTAGGTTCCTACGCAGACTCCATGGGAATGATTTACTCGGTTTGCACTGCTCCGCCGACGCGGTAAGCGCGCCTCGCGATTTACGATGCCTGCTGCCGGGGCTCGTCGTTTCGCTGATTTGATGGCGCATCGATATGCCGCGACGCTCGCGGTGATTCGTTATCGGGAGAGTCGTAGACCCCGGGCAGAAATATTTGGCCGAGTCGAATAAATATATCCTCCCGGTGAATTGTCCGCACTAAGCGAATGAAGTGATAAAGCGGAGAGAAAAAATAGTAGATCTTACTAAATTGTCGGTCGCGGACGGGGAAACGCCAATTTGGTTACTCGGGTTAAGTAATCTGGTTGCGATGATTAAAAATTGGTCGAGAAAAACAAGCTGCAGTCAAGTCAAGCGATTTATTAGATCAAGTAACTCGATCCGCGCTCATCCGCCCGTGACCGCTAATTTAGTTCGATCTACCATATTTTTTTCTCAGTGCTTATCAGGCGAGTGAACGTTTCCATGGAATGTGCGGGACGCGTTGTATCGATATTTTATTCTCCTCGCATCGGAAGCACACCTGGGACGCGCGACGCGGCATGTCGAATGGAAGCCTCTCGCTGGGAAGATTTTATGCACGATTCGAACATGAGCACGTTTTAGTACGTGACCGTGATTTCGTGGACCCGATTAAGAATCGACGCGCTTCCCTTCTTTTCTGACCGAGCGGAAATCGTTATGGACATGATACAGTCGTCGAGGAATCTCATCGGGATGATTAACGCTGGATGCAAACGAATATAAAGCAGAGCACACACACTGGGAGAAATATTTATTCTTCGATCAAAAACATGATAGATTCAGAAAAAAATGCAACTAATCAAAGCAACTAATTCGTGCGGTGTATAATTCCAGGATCAAGCTATGGTTTTCTTCGAGCTAGAAAATATTTGATTCGCTCGGGTAATTTCTCGTCCCAATAAAGATATTGTCGAGTCAAAAATATGACATTATTCGACCGAAAATCTGTATTTTTACAAATTTTCAAGATCATATATTTTTAATTTAAGAAATATTTGTTTCACAACTACTATATATTGTCGTTATTTCTCCCAGTGCACCATGAAAAGAAATAACGTCGGTTGAGTAACGCCAGTCGTTGCCAAACTAAAGCTAATTCCCGAAAAAGACCCTACGTGTTATTCGTCAAAAACCCGAGCACTTTTACAGGGGAACACGCCGCCGAGCTCGTGTAATCCGTATTAATAGTACTGATATGAATATAAAGCACCGCATTTTTCCCACGAAAAATAGTCGAATATGAGAGGCGCTTCGCGCACCCCCTCCTTCAGTTTTACAGCCGAACGGCGTAATTCACGCCGACGCGCATACACTTACGCGTACAGTTCTCGCACATCGCTCCCTACCGAAAGACGCTTTATTCGAATGGCTGCTGTACATATATAAGTACGTAACAACGCCGGGACATACATATACATACGCGTGTATACATAAGCGCGCGCGGATGGGCGTCTAGATTCGCGACTTCGATATTACGGAAGATCGCGAAGTCTGCAAGACAAACAAAGGGCGCGCTCCGCGCCGTCGGTGGCGTGCCCGAAGGGCGCTGCGTTTATGGACGGTAAACACACTTTTATTTATACGATTTTCAGAACTCCCCGGCTCGCCTTTCGATAATGCACTTCGCGAGACGCGACGACGCGCTCCCTTTATTTCGCGTCGGGACGGCGGCTGAGCCCGCGCGCGGGGGTGGATCTCCTTTCCGGCTATACACGCGGTGTTCTCTCGCGTACCGTGAAAGGGTTGATCTCTCGCATGACGCGCCATTGTCTGCGAGGGGTGAATATCGTACGAGGAACCGTGCGCACGCACAGGCGTAGACGTAGCGCGCGGTGGCGTGCGATGGTAATTAATCGATACGCCGTCTATAATGTATACGGTGAAAGGAAGTATTACGGGCTTTCGTAAATGACGTCGAAATTGTCTCGAAAAGACGACTCGATTTTAGGGAAGAACGAGGAACCGAATATTTGCCGAGACCTCTTGTCGTTATTAGATTAAAGCGGGATTATTCGCAGCATTCATTTTTAGAAGTATACACACCGAGGGAAAAAATCTAGTTGAATACGAATCTATAATGAAAGAATTTATCTGAGATAAATAGGAATCTATTCACATCGAAGAGAAAAGTCTATTTGGATTGAATAAATGTTTTGCATTACTCTTTAATTGCGTACGAACCTAGTAGAACGTCAACCTAATTCAAATAGACTTTTGTGCGATGTTAATAGATTCCTATTCATCTCTGATAAATTTTTCTATTATAGGTTCGTATTCAACTAGACCTTTTCCTTAGGTATATACAGAGAAAAAAATATAGTTGGATCTGCTAAAATATACTCGCGGAGTCGCGCAAGTAGGTAATTATTTATTTATATCAACGAAATTTTCCAGTACATCAATTCGATATCTCTTCCTTATAATCCTGTGAAACAGTATATGCGATCGCAAGAAAGAAATATCAAATTAATATGAAAAAAAGATTTCATCGACGTAAATAAATAATCACTTGCGACCCCGTAAATAATTTTTAGTAAATCAAACGAATTCTTTTTCTCTGTGCACAAATATCTTCTTACTCGCGAATTTTTAATGCACATTCGTAAACAATTTCTTTAGAATCCGAAGTGTAATCTTCCTAAAATATTCGTATGAATTTTAATGAAAATTCTAACACATCTACGATGGAGAGCGGAAATGACAGAGCGTTCGAAAACGGAAACGATTGGTTTAAAAGCGGGACAAACGCCTTTGATCGCGAATTCTTCGCATAATGCAGGGGCACGAAGACGTCCGGAACGGTGGCGATCGTGAAAAGAAGACGTGACTACCCTGCGCTCTCGGGACCGTTTGTTTGTCGTTATATATTATATACTGCCGCGGCTACGACGGCGGCGGTGTACGAGGCTGCTCGACGGGACACGTACGACGTAACTGCCAGCACCTGCTGCATAAACACGTACTGCATACCTATAAGCGTCCGTCGCTTCGGTGCTCCTTTCGCGTCTACCAGTCTGCCGTGCAGGTCGTTTCTTCGCCTTTCTATTATTCATTTTGTTGGCCTCTCTTCGTCACCGCGCGGCGACACGAATATATAGATATATTTATTTTTTTTCCGCGACAGCCATTCGGTTGGCCGTTGCACGCTGAGAGAGATAAATTGCTGGTGGCAAAAAAATAATTACCTTTTGAATCAAGAACAAGTGATCTTATGAATTTTTAAGAATACAAATTCTCGGTCGAAGAATACATATTTTTGATTCAAGAGTAGGACGAATACTTTCGTTGGAACAAGACATTCTTTTTGCGCGAAAAAAAAAACAATTACCCGAGTATATCAAACATTTTCTCGTACGAAGAAAACCATGGGCTTGACCTGGAATTATATCAATTGTTTTGATCGAAGGACAGCGATACAATTACCCAGCGCGGAGATATACCTATATATTAAAAGTATACTTTTAATTGATACGAAAAATTGTTTACCGCCTACAGTAGATCCTCGATAACCGCAATCGATAGCGACGGATCCAGCCTAATTCGATTTCCCCTAATTTCTTTGTTCCACCCTCAAAGAATCAGTCCAAACCAACGTGGCCAGGTGTAATATTGCCCTTAACACTCGCACGCTCCAACGATCGCGAAAAAACATCCCTCCGACTCGTCCCAGCCGCAACGAGTCGTTCGCCACTCGAGAGAACGGCGCCGTGAAAGATTCGAGAGTACCCGTCACTCTCTCCGCGTCCCTCCCCCAGCCTCATCACACCCCGGCATTAATAAGCGTATACGCCTAGCCCTATATAGAGATCCGTATTAGCCAGAAACAATTGCATTGTTTGCTCACAATACGACCAGGAAATGGAGACGGGAGAATGCCGGGACTTTTCAGTTGCAGCGAGAAAAAATCAAGCTTTTTTTCCCGAGCCCGGCCGAACTGAAAATGACTGACCACTTCGCCGCTACTCTGAATCTCTCGGCAGCATCGAACGACGAGAGAGAAGAACGCGTGCAATACGTACGTAGCGGGAAGGAGCGAAATGGAGAGACGAAGAGAGATAGAGAAAATAAAGGGTAAAATTCCCGACGAATATCTTTCCGTGCCACGCCCCCACCCGCTTTCCGGGGTTCGCGCTGTAATTAAAAAAATAATAGGTTCGATCGGGGATCGCGACTGCGAGTCGATTGCTACCCGAAGGTAACGAGGCGAGTCTTTTTGTTCGTACTATACGCGCCCGCCACTCGACGATATCCCGGTGTGTACGTATCATCGACGCGCGCTTCCGACGCCCGTCAGATGACGAGGCGACCCGCGCGCAATCTCGGTAGCGGCAATAAATTCATTAGCGAGTATTAGTTTTAATTAAAATTTCGCGTCCCCGGCTCGCGGAGAGGTCTCGTCCTCTTCTCTTCTTTTTTTTTCCCCCGAATGAATTATGCCCCGAATGCGCGCGCAAGTTTGTTTTTTAATTAAAATTGCTGCCACTTGCGCCGGTGTCGGAGCGTCACCGCGAATGACGGCCACTCCGCGAAACGGTTGCGAGGACACGTTCGAAATATGAAAAAGCGATTTCTCTGTGTGCGACGCGTAACGCGTCGGTGCACCCGCGTGTGCGGTATGCGCAGTGTCCCGCGCCGGACGCGCCGAATGACTCGCGTGTAACGAAGCGCGAATCCGCCCCGAATCAAAGCTCCGTTTCGCCGAATAACCCTGCCAACAAAGATTTTTTTTTCGTTCCGCAGCGCGACGACGCCAGACGGAAAGGATTCCGCGGGGATTCGCGAGCGCTTTCGTCCTCGAGACGCTTTTAAAGCGGGAAAGGGGATGGTTTTGTCGGGGAAAGCTCGTAGGCCGAATCCAGGGGTAAGAAATAACGGAAGCTGGAGAAGCTGAAGAGAATCGAGCGTTTCGGTCGCGTCGATGAAATAAGTTCATTCTATAATGCGAGATTAAATACATTATCGGTACGTGATAAAAAAAAATACTGAGACAAATCTGCTCCCGGTGCATGTCACTGGATGCGAAGAATTTCTTGCTTATTCGTTGTTAATTAGTCTCCATTATTAAAAAAGAAAATAGTTTCACAATGAATTCCATTTTATTCCACTGTCGAGTTGAGCGGATTTTCAGAGAATATGTCAGGCAAAGCTGCAGTACGAATGTGCGCCAGTGCGGAGAAATGACCACGAAGAGCTCGCAATTAAACGCACCTCGCAGCGGGAATACGCGGCCATTAATTAGTGAAACAATCAATACCGTTCCTCTGTACGAACGACGAGTGGATCATCTGCAGGAAATAAAATGTTCCGCGATAAAATAACTCGCGTGCGCTACCTTTCCGCAGTATCGATTGAAAAATTGCGCGGCCCGACGTACGAGTCATACAGACCGTCGCAGAAATTCGCCGCTTAATGAAAACGCCACGCACGGGTGATGAATCGTGGAAACGTTGCATGGAAATCCGAACTTACCTGAAACAGAAAAATACAGAGAGTCGTTAGTTGTATTTCCAACAGTGCGGATAATTATCCGCGGTAATTATAATTATAATTATAATTCGTTCAGTTCCTCTTTTTCCGTGAAAGATAAAAAGTAGATACGAATATCCGAGTGAAGGTTAAAGCCGAAGGACGAGACCGTCGTCCTCGAAATAAGCCAAACAAACCCAACTCGATATTAACGCAATTGCGGAGAGCGCGTAACGTCGCATCGGCCTCGTGGGAACCGACGAGTGCGGAGATGGACCACGCCTCTGATCGGTCGACGATTAACCGCGGAGCGTCGTCGTTCGCTCGAAATGTCGTCGCGAGTAATTGGATAGGAAAGGGGATCAAAAAGAAATGCGTAGAACAGTCGATTAGACACAAGCGGAGTGCGGAGTCACGTGGAATCCGAGACTGTACTAAAGAACGCGTTTAGAAAATTATTGCTGGCGGTAATAACGCGGTGGCGTATACCCATCGCGGCTCGGTATCATTATATCCCCGACACCAGCCACTCGTTAGATCAGTCGACGCGCGAGTAATAATTTATCAGTTATTACGTACAGATATTCCGTATACGCGACTATACCTATATCTACGCATAGGCGTGTACTTCGCCCATTATTTTCTTATCAGGGATAAAAACCGCATGCAGCAACGGTACGCGGAAAAAAATTAATCGTAGCATTTACAAAGTCTTTGGTAAATTTCGGAACGAGGCAAATTTATTGTTACGATAACTACAATTTTAGTAAAATTTATAGCAAAGCTTGTAGAAGTTTCATGCGTTACCTACTGTAATTTTTATTAAAATTATAATTATCGTAACAATAAATTGGTTTCATCCCGAAATTTACCAGAAACTTTGTAAATACTACGATTTATTGTGTTTCGTCTAGAAAATGCAACCAAGTACATCGCCGGAGCAATTTCTCATCGAGATCGAGTCAATTTTTTTCTCTCGATTCCTAAAGAATTTTTGCCGCCCGCCTCGAAGGAGGAAACGTGCACTCGCGGTCTCCTCGAAACGAGGGCATTTTTCAACGACTACTCTCCTCGCATTCCTCGCGTCATTCATCGAGTCCGCGCGCGCGCGCTGCGTCTTACGAGGCGAAATTAAATTTCACTCGGTGAGACAGCCCGTTGACACCGTCGCCGTGGCGCGCTGCGGGGTGCGTCTGTGCTCGGAATATCTAAATACCTTCGTTAATTGGGTTTCAATTTTTTAAATAACGTCGGTCTTCCGGGTCACCTTCTGGGTCTATTCTTGAAAACGAACTGTTCGGGATTGCCGGTGTAGCTATGTGTATTGTGTTTTTTTCAACTTACGTGAGGACGTCTGGTGTTTGGAAATTAATCAGAGAAGACGCAAACTTGTATCACCGAGAAAAAGAATCAGTTGGATTTACTAAAAATTACTTGTGGAGTCGAAAGTAATTATTTATTTACATCAATTTGATCTGTTTTCATATTAATTTGATATTTCTTCCTTGCAATCACATACTGTGTATTCCGCGTGATTGCAAAGAAGAAATATTTAACTGACGATATATTTTTTAAAGTTATTGATATAACTAAATTATTACTTTCGACTTCACGAGTAATTTTTAGTAGATACGACTAATTGTTTTCCTCTGTATATCAACGTTATACGTAACTCAGGAAAGCCTTAGCTGGCAGTAGACATTGAAAGTGTGTCGATATCGTGAACAATATACAGTTAGTGCTCCGAATATCAAAAGAAAACAAGTCTCGTCTCAATTAACATAAAATCGAAGCCAAATCGGAACCCGCGCGCAATAATAAAACGCCGATATAATTTTAATCAAAGCCCCAACTGCGCCGCCCCGAACACCACCGTTAATTGAATTTCAATTTCTCAAACAACATCGCCCCTCCGAGTCTCCCTCGATCTATTTTTAAAAAACAAACACGTCCTCCTCTCCGAACGGATCGCCGTTAAAAAAATTCGGCTCATAACTCCCGAGGGGCGCGCAGTACCTTCCCCTCGAGATTATATCCCGGAGAAGAGAGAGAACGCGATCTCTCTCCCGCACTCGCGCGGTCCACTATTTAGTTTCCCTTCGGGCGAGAGAAGTGCAGCTCGTGATTTACGAGGTGCTAAAATCGCTGGTCGTTTTTTTCCATCAAATTTACGATATCAAAACCCTGTCCCCGAACTACGAACGCGCTCCGCCGACGCGCGCCGGAAGACAAGCGCGAGAGTCGTGGAAGTTTTGCGGTTATTCTCTCTCCCTCTCTCTTTCTTTCCCTCTCGTTGTTCCGGAAGAAAGTAGAGGAGCAAAACAGGGAGAAAACTCCGCGCGTGTTCCTCGTCGCCTTGCGAATTTGAAGGTGCGGTACAACGCGCACTAAACCCCGGTTATTGCACGGCCACGAAACGACGACGCCGCTGGAAAAACTCGTAGGAAACCACTATAAGAGAATCCCCCCTCGACCCTCGCGTATTTCACTTTATCCCCTCAGCCCGCGCGTTATTCTTCCGCGTCTCCTTCCTTTTGTTAATTTCGAAAAATCGCGGCGTCGCAATCTTTCAGCGTCCGGACGACGACGCGGAGATGTGCCTAAATAGACCGTCAGATAGTGACAGATTCTGGTGCCCCATTTTCGCATACAAGCCTCGAAGAGGGTTGAAAAGTACTTCGATTTTTTGAGTAGAATGAAGGGAAATTTACGACTGGTCCCTGGGGATTTTTCTTAACAAAAAAATAAAAGGTATCTCGCCCATTTTTTCACGCAAGCCTTGTTCACTAAATGATTAATTAATAAAACCTGGCTTCGGAAATCAAAGGCTTGTGTGAGAAAATCGGTGAAAAAATCTCGATTTTTCCTTACAAGATTACGCCCTTATTTCAACCCTTTAGCCACCTGCAACACTCAAGCCTTTGGTTTTCCGAAGCCAGGTTTTATTAATTAATCATTTAGTGAACAAGGCTTGCGTGAAAAAATTGGCAAGAGACACCTTTTATTTTTTGTTAAGAAAAATCGAATTTTCCATGGACCATTCGTAAATTTCCCTTCATTCTACTCAACATCGAAGTACTTTTCAACCCTCTTCGAGGCTTGTATGCGAAAATGGGGCACCAGAATCTGTCACTATATGGCGGTCTAAAACGGTACGCGCGCGGGGCGCAGGAGGGAAGGAACGATACGGGGCAGACACGGCATCCGCGTGCGGGATACGGATAGCCCGACCTCGCGGAACGACGGAGGAGCGGGCTTGGCGCGCCGCGAGCGGGACGATGAAGGAGGAGCGAAAGAGTCGGAAACAATATCGCGCACTCCTGCTCTTTTTGTCCCGCGCCCTCTTCATTTCCAGCGCGCGGGGCACGTACGGAGAACCGCGCAACAGCCGAGCGCGAGTGCAGCTACTCGCACGTTCTCTCGCGTACGCGCGGCTACGTGTCCCGTATATATAGCTACGGTATCGCACAGCATCGCAGGATATCGAGGCGGGTACTTACGACCGCGCCACATGCTCGTTCTCATCCTTATCGCGAGAACCACTACACTCCGCGCGGTCGCGTCGCGCCGCCGAGTGGTCTCGCCCGCCCCGCGCCGCAAAACCCAACCCCCGTCGCGCACCGCTCGAGAATATTACTCGAATGTAATATTCACGAGCCGCGCGCGCGCGCGCGGAATGTATGAAACGAATTTACGGCGGATCGCGCGCCGCTGGTTTCCCTTAAAAGGCCGCGACGACGCGTTTCAATGAAGAGCCGCGCGAATCCGCCTCCCCCGAAAAACGAGCCGGGCGAATCGTCCGAGGGTGTCTGACTCGTCGGGGTTTATCGAGGCGCGACTACGCGGCGGCGCCTCGGGACTTTCTTGCGCGCCTTCGTCGAGCGCGGTACTCTCCTCGGCGCTTAGCGCCGCTTCGCTGCGCTTCTTGGCCGCGGCCGGGGCACCTTATTCGGGCGTAAAAAGGAACTCGGGCTTCCGTGCTGCATACGGCGGAAGGGTCTCGGAATTACGCGTGAGCGAGGGGATGTTTGTCGAGATGGTTGCGCGCGAGGGGGGAAGGTACGTCGCAGTTGCGTTTGAGTTCTGCGCTCTGCGGTTGCGCGAGGTGTCGGGGACGTTTGTTGGAGGGTCTCACGGCGGTGTGTTGTGTACGGTACACGCTGCGGAGATTTGGCGTGTTTATCCGACGTAACGAGAGGACGCGCATTTCGGTTTGGAGGGAGGGTGGTGTGGATGTGCAATTATCCGTTTGAATGTACGGATCTGAGCTATCGGAGCTGTTGACTGTGTGTACAGAGTGATTCTCAGGTTGAAGGTCATAGGACGATAAGCTATGTAGTGCTTCGGAGACTACAGGCGATCGGATACTGCTGGACAAAGACTACTTCTCGATGATTGGCCGTGACGACGTGCAAGCGCGCAGAGATGAAGAATCAGTTGGATTTCATTGAATTATTTATTTATATCAATGAAATCTTTTAATGCTTCAATTTGATACCTGTTCGTTACAATCATATGGAACCTCCATCCTGAGAATTACCCTGTACATGACGTATCTGCCGGTACGTCTGTATAAAACACGAGATGGGGAGGTTCGAGTCGGATTAATTGCACCTGGAAAATTGCTACCGTAGCTATAAAGGTCTTACGAGTTCCGTAAAGTCGTCTCTGCAAAACAAACTACGGTTTCTCAGTGTCGACTGTTAACCTTATTCGTCGTACCGTCCCCGGATATAAGGGCTACGAGTAGATCCGAATTTATCTTTTACTACACCCACATCCAGTTTCGATGTAATTTCAACATTCGAGCAGCCCTGAGCGAGAGAGGGTAGGAATTCCCTACGCTATTTTCTACTTTGTATCCCTTCGCAATAAGAATAACTATATCGTTACGCCGGCAAAACGACTGTAAAAAGTGTGGGTAATAAAGAGGAGCGAACCCTGAGCAACTCCACGTACCGATGTACTTAACGAGAGCTCAGAGCGTCCGACTTTTAACGGACTGCAGTAACGCACGCCGTACGAGAGCTCCATTTACCGCGGCGAAATAGCGCGGCTGACTTTAGCAACCCGCTAAAGAACGCTGCTCGCGCCGCGGGTTCTTTGCCAAAGGACCGCGTTCGGTTTTATGTATCGACTGCAGTAATGCTCGCTCGACGCCGCTCGGCCGCTGGAAAGTTCAACGGTCACGCAACGCTCGAGCCACTTTGCATTCGCATGCGTTTCGAACGCGAACGCCGCTCGGGCACTGCGAATCAGCGCGAATTCACGACGGGGCGAAGTTACGAAGGCGCGATTCGCGAGAATGGCGTCGTTTCGATGAAAGGGTCTCCGCGCAGGAGAGTCCATTGAAGTTACATTCGAGCGTTTCCAGGTAATATTTTCCGAAATAATATTCCAGACGCGCCGACAGATAGCGCGTGTAATTAATACCGCGGACCGGTAATTGGATAAATAAATTGCCCCGTAAACCTTTTTTCATCCGAGCCAAGCAGGGGACTGCTACACCTCGGAGCCTAAATAAATATCCATTCACCTGTCTATCCATATACAGAACCTCACGGAAAAGTCACTTCGTATTTATGAATTGTAATGAAGATTCCGAGTCGTAATTCCAGCCGTTCGAGAGTCGGGTACCCATGCAACCCACGGTTTTCAATGGGACCCCAACGCCGCGGTCACCAAGAGAGAACCGACGCGCGGAAACGCAGAATTTCTCGAGCACCTAGAGAGAGTCCTATACTGCCCACGCGCGCTGGCTGCGCTCGAGCGGTAATTAATATTTGATTCATCGCCTCGGCGCGGCGGCGCGCCGTTGTCGTCGTTCGTCGAACGATGGGCTCCGCCGCCAGGTATGGGACCCCATTGTGAGAGCGAGACGCGATCGTTGGGTACGAGGGGATTTTTGTATGGGACGCCAAATCGGTCCGGGGCGCGAACGCGCGATTACGGAGCGTCGAAAACGACAGACGCGTCAAGGCGTCCCTCGGAGTTTAAAGAGACGATCTCTCGCCGGGGAGACAGTTTCCGAGAAAACGGAGACGCGCTCATGTGTGTCTGCGTGGCTCCGTATGCGTTTATACGTACGCGTACGGAACCCCAGCTGGACGGGTAATTAATCACCGATTCCTTCGATTTAATGACTTCGCTCGGGATCGTTAATGACTCTTCGAACGGTTCTCCCGACGCCCCCGCCTCTCGCCACCCTCGGCGCCGCTGAACGACGGGGAACGAGATACGCATACGGCGAAGTGTTGGGAAGAAAAATAAATTATACGTAATTGGAGTTAACGAGGAGTAGGAATGAAAATAAAGCTGGATTTATACACGCGTGTGACTGCTTGCGATGAATTATTCGTTTAATCGTAGGCGGTTGATTGCGTATATCGATTGTCAAATAAAAGGAACTGGAGATAAAGTGAAAAATATTAGTGAAAATCGAATTCTCTAGAATCGACCGATCCGATTGCCAGATGCAAAATCTGATCTCGGTTGTAAGTTTACTCCGGTGCAACAATCATTTCTAATTATTAGATTGTCGCGAAAGTCTTGTTACGCTTGAAGACAAATTTTTTAAGTCCAAGTGTAGCAAAACTTTTGTGACAATCTAATGTAATAGCACATAGAGAAAAAGAATTAGTTGGTTCTACTGAAAATTACTTTCGGCGTCGCAAGTACTTAATTATTTATTTATATCAATTAAATCTTTTAATACATCAATTTGATATCCCTTCCTTACAATCATGTAAAGTAGTATGTGATTACAAGAAAAAAGTATCTAGTTAATATGAAAAAAGTTCTAATCGACGTATATTAAATAAATAATTACTTGCGAGGGCAACTGTAAGTATTAATAGATCCAACTCATTCTTTTTCTCTATGCGCCTATATGATTCTACAGCGCATTCGTTCCTTATTTCCAAATCGATCGAATCGAATCAACAGTCACCAACTTTCTTTGAAATCGACATAGAGATCGCACGCGTCACGCGCCGTTTATTTGAAGGCGGGGGAAAAATCGCTCATTCGCAACTTGTAATCGCCGTCAACGCGACGCTCGTGCGTACGCGCCCTGAGTGCCGCTGGTGCGAATCTTCGACACCTGCGGCGCCACAGGTACGCACGTATCGGCGCTCCGGCGAGTGGTACATCAGCTGTTTTTCATCCGGCATAAAGATGCAGCAGAGTCGTTGCACCGGATTCGAAATGTTACAGTCCATTGTCGTGTCCATTCAATCGTTTATCGTATCGCGAACAAGAAGGGGACGCGGTACATCGTGGCGTGTGCTATTTTAATAGGGATTTACCAACGCGCGGGAGTGAAATGGCAATCGCGATGGTATTCCGAGTTCTCACTAGAAAACGCGGTCGCGTTTCGTGATATTTATCGTATTCGGATAAATCGCGAGTAAATTCTATACATGTCGTAGTATTCGGTGTTCGCGAAATCGACGTTGCAGTCGATCGGTGCAAAATTTATCTCGTCGTCGGTGTTTTGCTACCTCCATCGCCAGGGGGCACCTCGCGTCCGTCATCTTGTCCCCCCGCGAATGTCATAACAATGGAGTGACGAGTCGTCGGTGCGTGTTCGTGTAATTGTAACGAATATCCGTTGCAAAGTCGCGAGTGAATTGTGAAAACGATGAATTTTCGATCGGCGGCGTAGGTAGGCATCGCAGTGACGCGCAGGAAATCTAAAGAAAGAGCCGGCGCCGGCATGAGTTTTTTTCGCCAGCAGCCGCCGAGAATTTCACAACGAAAGAGCGGTAAGGATGAGACGAGGCGATTCGTCGGGGTCCTATACAGAGAAGACAGTTTATTTTTAGTTGATAAATGTTTGTTTGAATATGGGGAAATAAAGATTTTGTTGAACTAAGTAAACACTCGTTAACTATTGCGATATTTATTTGGCTATATTTGATTCTTCAAGGCCATATCTGAAATTACATTTATTAATTATTAATAAACTGTTTTCTCGCTGTACTGTTCGAGGACACCGAAATGTAAGTCGATGTTTACCCCCAGTCTACATGATATGCACGGTATTCGTCGTCCGCGTAATTTCACGTACCTACGTCGTTGAATAAACTCGTATATATACTCCGTACTCGCGATTTTATGTGATACACAAAGTATTCTATGCTCGTGTCTCAGGATATATGCGCATTTCCCCAATCGCCCTATAAGTTCTAAATACAAAGTCCCTCGATTAAGGAAATCATCAAAAGATGATCCAAGACCGGGTGGGTGTACACTTAAAAAACATTTTTATTTTTATTTTGTAAAATACGCTTCAAGACGTAAATTATAATCAACTGAAATCACAGTAAGTTTTTAAACGTTAAAAAATTTCTCCAAGGAAACAATTTATACGTAGTTAATAAATGTTTATTTGAATATGGCAGAACAAACATTTTATTGGATCGAATAAATATTCGTCAACTATTACGATATTTATTTGTCACATTTAGGCCCTTTGAGGCAACCATTTGAATAAAATAAAATTCTTAATAATTAATATACCTATATTGTTTCATCCCCTAACGAAAATATTTGTTTCACCGTATTTCAAATTACATTTATTAACAATTTATTAATAAACTGTTTCCTCGGTGTGCCCAGCTGCATGCCGAACATAATCCCACCATTCTCGCTGCTGACCCGCGCTACCAAATTCCCTCGCAATCTCAAATCCACCGCGACACTCGAAACTGCAGTCTGCGGCAGGTCTGAGAGTACCGCGGGACACACCTTACTCCCACACCATCAGCCTCCTGTGCGGAGCCACTCCGAGACAATACGGTATGCCGCGAACGACGACCGCGTTGGACGAGACTTTCATGAAGCAGCTCTGCACCGAACAACCCGCCGCCGGTCTCCTTAATTGGGGGGATCTCCAGAGACGCGCTCCGGGAAGATTGAGAGGCGGTGGCTATCGTCTCTCGCCGAGGGAAACTACGCGAAGGGGGGCAGGGGGTGTACCTTCCGATCCTCGGAACCCTCAATCACGTCGTGGACGCTCGACTCGAGTCGACACGGCTGCGGAGCGAGTTCCCGCCCGATGCAATTTTCATCGAGCCATAGACGCGAGGTCGTACCGACGCGAATCGTCGATCGTCCAGTCAGAATTCCGCCGTCGAAAGGAGACGCCTCGAGAAGGAGCCCCATTCGGGTGGGAATCGACGTCCTTAAACCTCTCCGCGTCGATCGTTACATCAACAAAATGCTCCATTCAACGTTCAATTCGAATCGAAATCGCACCTGAAAGCAGAGTGGTACCCATATCTGCGATTCCATTGGAAACGATCGCGCATCTCGCGTAAATCCGTTCCCATTCGCGCTTATCGATCGCTGCAGTTTGTCTCCGGCAGCAGTTGCCCCGCGATCGACGGAAAGAGTCAAAGAGTCGCGATTCCCGAGAACGGCGGCGTACCCCGGACTCGCGCGTATTATACGAAACCCACGCTCACCCCTCCGCCCACCCTACAAAGCGTGCGGCGCTATATTCAAAGGGTGCGGCGATATTGCCGCCAATTCTGGAATCCGATAACTCGTTATATCACGGCGAGATCGTTCGGGTTCACCTTCAAAACCGCACGGAAAAAAAAAATTAACAATGATATTGCTAGACGAGTAATAAAATATCGCTCCTCCTTAACCAGCGGAATTTATTGCTATAGGTACTAAAATATATATTTTTTCATATTGCAATATATTAATGCTCTGGATAGCAATCACAATTGCTGCTACTGCAATTGTATTTCTGCAACGTTTTTCTTGCTAGTGCGACGATACTTTTTTCTTCCGTGCAACGTCTCTCGCTCCCTCGACCCGTCGAAATGCCGACGGGGCCGGTTGACGGTCCCGCTTTGAAGAAAATTCACAAGAAACGGACCAAGTATCGCTCGCGGGGTCGAGCTGGGAAAGTGACGCGGCGGGCGAGAAACGAATAGCGTTCGTAACGAATTATGCATTGGACTGTTAACGCCAAAGAATCACGCGATCATTCGCGGGTTAAATAGATATATTCCGAGCCCCCTGATAAGAACCCTTCCCTTCGCATCGTATACAAATTCGCAGCGTTACGACCCCCGTATAATTTACAAAACGACATCCGTACACTTCAATTTCGTCATTTTGCGACCGTGATCGTTTTTACGGCCCCGTAAAACTCCCTCCGAAAACAAGAAAAACACCCCCCCCTTCCGGCGAAACGTTCTTGCGAGGACGGTAGCGTGACGACGAAATTTCGAAGCGACCCCCGCGCGGCCCACGTACACGCCTATATGCAACGGCGTCGCGACTGTATAATAAACTGATCCTCCCGCACGCGGGGTGCGTTTAAACGCAGGTCGCCGCGACGTCCGGTGATAAAGTTACCGTCGTCGTACGCGACAAGCGTAACGGAGAGTTTAGCATAGATAGAGGGTGTCAATAGAGCAGGGTCCTTTCCCCCCCGCGCGCGCGCGCGCGCGCGTCCCTATTTTCCAACCCCCTTTCCACCGGCACAGCACAAGGGGGACGCGGAGTCAACGACGTTACCTACCCTCGACGCCACCTTTGCCGCTACGCGTAACGCTCGCTGGAAGGGGTTGAAAGTCGGCCCTTCCCCGAGTTTTCAGACTCTCCCTCCCGCCCTCCCTGCGTCCTCCGCGTGCGACCGAGGCACGGCTCGTGTATAACTAATGTTACCCGGAGGCGCGGTCTCAGCGGTGCTCATTTTCGCGGAAATCGCCCTCCCTCGCGCGCACAACAAATTACGCCTCCGCGAATTCGTTTTACCGCTTCTTCCGGGGAAAGGAGAGCGATATAACCGTGAAGAAGATGTTATCGGTGAAGGCTCTACGGGAAGAAGAGGAAAAGGTATAGGAATTCGAGGGTGTGCTGGTGCGCGGGTGTGTGCGAGGGTCGTAGAAGCAAGAGGGAGAGAAGGAGCGCGCGATGCGCCGCTCACGTGCGTGCTTATGTATCGGCGCTCCCCGTACAACCCTCGGATAACGCGGCGATAATATGGGAAACCGGGGGAACGGGGCGCAGGTATAAATTCTTAGCCAAGAGCGGTGGAAGGGGTTGGAGTTTCCGGAGAGCCTTCCTCTGGCGTCACGCCATCGTCATCCTTAATGACGGGTTCACTTGGTAAAATAGCTCGTTTCGCGAAGTGGATACGCCGGTGCGTAATCGCGGAGAAACGCCGTGCGAAGCGTCGCGTCGTTGTGTGTATGTTGGTACTCGTGTGGATGCGGGGCGCAATTCTGCAGCTTTTAACAATTTCTACGAGTGCTTGCACTCTTCTACAATTTTTTCCTCGTGGGATACTTGTATAATGACAGAGGGAGGCGATTGCAGAGAATATTGCAGGGGATGCTGATAGCGCGAAATAGAAAAAAAAAAGTATCTGTCGTGAGGTTCCATCAAAGATATTAATAACAATAACTATTTGGAGTTAAATCTTTAAACGCTCATTTGCCAATTGAATTATTACTCGCTCGAGAAGTGGAAATAAAACGTACTAATGAAATCTTAAGATCGACAGAGAACTCAGAGAGAGAGAGAGAGAGAGAGAGAGAGAGAGAGAGAGAGAGAGAGAGAGAGAGAGAGAGAGAGAGAGAGAGAGAAAGTTTGACAAATATTCAACAGGACGATTTTATTGTGTACCGTTTGAAATTTTGATCCTATGTACTCCGCGTCCCTTTGCCCCTTTGTAACCGCAAAAGCTGCCAGGGATAAGTATATATACCAACGGATAAGGTCCCAGGTTACCAAGGAGGAGGCGGAGGAAGGATTTGCATGCGAGCGCGTCTCCTCTCTGTTGGTTCGAGCTCCGGAACACTCCTTTAGCCCACGGTACCTATACCGGGAAATGAGTAATGGCCGATATAACTCTCGCGAGTCGCGCGGGGTTTACAATTCAAATGGAGCGAAATCGCCGGCAAAGTATGCGCGCGCGAGCAAAATACATTGCCTCGTAATGGAAATACTTTGTGCGGACCCGTGTCCCTGGCGATGCTCGAAGCTATACGCGGAGGGGAGTCTCGCGCGGTGCTCCGCGAGGAAAAACGAGGAAAAATTGTTACGTAACGGTTTTTCTCCACCATCCCGCGACTACGCGATATATGTAGGTCGCATTCGCCCCGCCAGCGAGTCGTGTCCCCGCATGGCCTGTAGGTACCTACATGTATGAAACTGCGGGGTGGGTTTACATTCCCGCGTTCGGAGTTTAAAGCGGCGGTCGGTTAAACGAGCCTTTCGGAAAATAACATTTGTGCCGTTGCTCCTCAATTCTCCTCTTTGCTTTTCGCGTTTTGCTCCTTTCCGCTTTTCTCTCTCTCTCTCTCTCTCTCTTTTCTCTTTGTGATTTTTTTTCGACAGCGCAATTTGGCGCCCACCTCGTTAAATATCGTGCGCTTTTGCGCACTGGACGCGAGGTTTCGTGCGATTTATAATTACGGGATCCGTTGTACAGACGGTATTTTTTATTTCTATTTTGGATAATCGCAATTTTTTGATTCGTTTCGATGTTTCGTGGATCACTCGAGCATCGGATAAGGTAACTGTCCCTATAGCAGGACACGTTCTGGTAGCTGGACATATTTGAGTATAATACGAATAATTGTATGGGATAAAAAGAAACGAATACTGGAGAAAAATCTTCAATAAATTAAGGATGTATACAGGCAGTGTCATTGTCAGAGAATCCTGAGTAAAATCTGTGGTATGAATTTTTGTGCCTGTCCCCCCGAATGCTGGGTTTAGCTGTTCAACTATTGGAACAATTACCTTGTACTGAGCAAAATAATTTAGCTAAAATGATGAAACGCATCTGGTTAAACGAGTTTCGTTATTTTAATCTAAATTCTAGCAAGAGTTTAACCGAATATTTAGTTATTCTAACCACGTATTTAGTTATTTTAACTACATTTCTAACCAGAAAATGGTCAGTCTAACCAAACAAATGGAGAATCCACATCTTACGAAACACTGTTTGGTCATGGTCTCCAGGATTTTGGTTTAGATTGACCAAGTTATTTTTCTCAGTGTACGGAGAATCACCGTAAATTATTGATCCTGCGTCATTTTATTCGAGTCTTAACGCGTTTGACTGAATATTAACGAGACATTCAGACAGTCAAGGGGAAAATCACGCAAGAGCTGCTCGCAATCGCAACGTAACTGCATACTTAGTTGCACGGTACGGCGTCAGCCTGTTTGGCCGAGGCAAATTTGTTTTCACCAGGGTTCGCAGACTTCCCCGAGCCTTTTACCGAGTTCCTTCGAGCGCGAGGAAAGTGCCGGCGAGTTTTCCAGGCGAACGTCTTCCTCGACGATCGTCGGGGAAGTGCGTCGGGGCGTTTTATCGATCCCCGCGGTGATCCCCTCTCCCTCCGCCCCTCGACACGCGTCCATCGGCGCGCGAGTATCACGCGAAAGGAACCTAGATCGTCTCGGATCGTCGGCATTAGGGAAAATTAGCCCGGACGACGAGCTTACCTCGAGCGGCGAGAAAGGGGGCTTGAAAAAAAATATTTATAATTGTGGGTAACACGCGAGGCGCCGCGCGAATTTCCCGTTCGTCTCTCGCTCCCGTCCCTTCACCCGCCTAGAAATTATTAATACAACGCGTCCCGCGGGAAACGATTGCGTAACACGTAGACGAGCCGCGCGGCAGGGTTTCCTCGGGATTAAAACCCGCGGAAGCGACGTGCAATCAATCAAACGCGCGGAAACGACTTGTTTTTTTAATGTCGCTACCGGAAGCCCGCCGCGTTCAAATTCACGATTAGCGATCGCTGCTTATCGTCCCGTGGATTTACATAATCGCGGTTTTCCGACTAAATTAAATTTATCAGCGACGGCAATTTCATTTTGGCTGCCGAGACGTCCGAATTGATAACGGGAATATATTAAAGGGACTCCTGACCTGACGCAAGCCGCGTGTAACGTTTTTTTTTTCTCTTTTCGAAACGCGAGAGCGTACATGGACGTTCCCGTTGTACAGATACGCCGGGTGCATCCGGTCGAACAGTGCCCTTCTGACTATTAGCGCGAAGTATCGATGGTCGCACCGAGTCTCGCCCGATGCTATCTCGAAATCGAGGCTCTGTCGCGCCGCGGTAATTACGGAAAACCATAACGCTCTCCGATAAGTAGACGGCGTGGGGTTTGCTCGCGGCTCCGCTTTGGCGCCATGGAATGCGTGTAAAAAATAATGGGTTTGCACCGGTCCCCGTGCGTAATGCTCCGACGTCACGCGATCGGCTTCGCAATTTGCCGAATGCTCCTCGTGTGTC
Organism: Xiphydria camelus; assembly: GCA_963678675.1. Lineage (NCBI taxonomy): Eukaryota > Metazoa > Arthropoda > Insecta > Hymenoptera > Xiphydriidae > Xiphydria > Xiphydria camelus. Next base: position 29,704,696 of record OY783195.1, read on the forward strand.
TCTCCCTCTCTCTCGAGTCTTTCGACTTTGAGTTGTCGCACGAATAAAAAATGTACCGCCTTCCCCGTTCGCGTCCCCTTCTTCTTTCTTAGTTGAGTATTGCAAACAAATGCGAAGGTATTATTATACATAAATCTGCTAACGATTCTCAAGGGAAACGTCAAGCAGATTTGGCGTCGGATAGAAATAAACAAAAGTTACCACATGGGTGAATTTTTCAAACGCTGCAGCTTTTTTTGGAAAGACTACAAACGAAAGTAGCTTCGCTATGAACAGCTACAAACGATACTCTGCGTTATACGAGGCTAAATTTACTCGCCAGGGGAAAGAAACTCGAATCACTATTATCTCATTATCAACGAACTTTTGGCCTGCATCGATATGAGACTTTGTTGTAGATGAGAATGTAATCTACAAAAAAGTATTATACAAATATGAGCCAAAAGCGCATGGGTAAGGAGATAATAGTGACTGAAATTTCTTTCCTGGCGAGTAGGATTAGCCTCATGTAGTATACCGATGTTATTAGATTAAATTGACCAAAATTGGGGTGCTGCCATTTTTTAAAATTGCTATAATTATTTTTCTATGCTTCTACAGACGAAAATGATTTGACTACGAACAACTGCAGTCGGTGGACCTTTAAAAATACGCTCATAAAAAATATAATTATTTAACGCCAGGTGCCAAGTTCACAAGGTCCCTCCCGCGCCGCACAGAGGATCGTTACCGGACGCGAATCGTCTCCCATAAACCGCGTAACGAAGCTAACTCGCTTTCTCTCCTTCCGTGTCTTCGAAGCAATAGCCATTCGCTCCGTGGTCCCGCGTGTGGAAAAACAGTACGCGCCACCTCATCACGCGCGCCACATAGAGAGGCGCGTCACACCTATACCTATCTACCTGCAGCAGTTCTCCACTCCCTGGCTCAAAGGGAGCTTTTCTCTTTGCGATGTGCGGCGTGTCTATATCGCTCGAAAATAACCCATCGCGTCCGACCCACTAATAGATTCACGAGTGCACCCGCGAACAGTGAACGGTATTGTACTCCCAAGCGGGTCTATAGAGACACCATCGTATACTAGACTACGGTCGTGCGTGGCGTTGCGCGAGAGAGAGAAAGAGACGGAGAAAGAGAGAGAGAGAGAGAGAGAGAGAGAGAGAGAGAAGCAGAACACTGCGGTGATAGATGGCTCGCAGCCTCGGGCACCATTAACACCCCCGCACGAGCGGGCGAAACGATGAAGCCGCCCGAAGAAAGCATCGCGCGCGCCCGGCACGAATCTATGATCCTCCCTGGAAAATCTGACAGCTCCCTTTTGTTTCGATGACGCACCCATTTTTGAGGGATGATCAGTCGCCTCCGTCGACGTTCGGCAGCGGACGACCCTCTCGATTTCGAGAAATTACTTCTCGCGGCGGAGAGGTGCGATTTCCTTTCGCGATATGTGTGCGCGCGATTCTCTCGCGGCGGGGTAGAAGGGGGAGATTCTCGTGTGGAAAGGAGATGGAAGAGAGCGAAGAGGAGAAACTCGGGGATGATATTATGTGCCGCGTTAGACGAGCGGTTAGGTTCCATTATCGTTGGAGAGATTCGTTATGAGAAATTGTGTAAAGGGAGCAGTGATTCTTTTCTGTTTGGTGTCTTTCATCTCGTAGGGAGGAAAAGGAGGGTCGTATTCGCTTCGTTTTATGGAGAGAAAAATTTGTTCACCGAGAGACTTTGTTGCAAATGCAATCGAGGGGCTTTGAAAGGAAGACGCTGGGGATGAGGAGTCCGCGAGTCGAAGGAAATCGTGAAGGCTAAAATATGTATGTCTCTTTAGGTTGATGCGCGTCATGGTGCACCGCTAGTGTTTTTCCGTGGTGTGGGGAAAGAAGCATTCGCTGAGAGAGAAGGGTAGTTCTAGGATGAACTCTAGACTATAAGAGTAGCTAGAAATGCTTCCTAAAATGTATACAATGATAAAAATAATTAGATTCAAATTAGAAAACGCATCTAGTTGAACCAAATATCTGATTATTCTAATGTTTGGTTATTCCAATCAAACGTTTAGTTATTTTAACCCAAACGAGGTCAGTCTAACCAAACAGATGGAGAATTCATATTCAACCAAACGGCTTAGTCGTCGTTTCTAAAATTTTGGTTAGATTGACCAAGTTATTCTTCTAAGTGTACCATATGAGGCTAAACTTACTCGCCAACAAAGAAACTCTAATCATTATTGTCTCATTATCTATGAACTTTTGGCCTATATCGATATAAGATTTTGTTATAGATAAAAATGTAAGTAATATTTAAAAAAGTATTATATAGATACACAAGCAGCAAGCGATTCGAGTTTCTTTCCTGGTGAGTAAGTTTAGCCTCATATGATATATACCGCAAATGAATTCACCCGCAACAGACAACGAGAATACCAGAAAATATCGCGTGAAGAGCTCCACGAAGGAACCTCCGAGAGACCAAGCACGATTTACGCGTCGAGCCACAAAACGAGGCGACGATGTCACTTACTCCCATACGAAAATCTCCCGTCTCTCGAGCACTCGAACCGTCCCATGTCCGAGCACTACAGAGGAGAACGGGGAGGGAGAAAGAAAGCGAAGCGCCTCGACGCATCAGAGGCGAGCGTGGCAAGGAGACACGGGGCGAGACGTGGTAGTGAAACCAGTGTTACGAGAGTTTCGTTAAAAAGAAAGAGAACGAGCGGGTGAGACGGGGCTTTTATCTCGCCACGTACGTTGATGGTAATAAGCCTCCATTAAAGCGTTTATTATGACAGGTTTCGAGGCTGCCCACCTCCTTAACCTCCCACGAATAAAAAAAAAGAGGATCCATTCGCCTCGCCTACTCTCCACCTGTCCGGCGGATACCGCGCTCTATACGGGTATTCCTTGCTGCGCCGCGGACCTTATATACTTCGAATACCGTATAACCCACATACTCACCTATACGGGGCCCAACCCACGCACGGGGGGGGGGCGTTAGTCATGGTACGGCTAACCGACGGCCCGGAGTCCGTTGGATCTGACGGCTTAATTAAGGGCGCGAGAGACCCTCCCCAACCCTTGCCGCGAGTATCGCGCTCTCTTCCGTTCATTCCTCCCTTCCTCGGGCGCGCTACCGCGCCTCTGATACTCGCTTTCCGTCCCCCCTCTTCTCCATCTCCGAACTTCTCGTTCTATCGCGCGCGGGGCGTGCTGTACGCGCGTCTAGGCGCAGTATCTCATCTCGAAAGAGGGTCCAAATATTTATAGACTCGGCCCCGGCTGTAATTTATAGGCGTGTTCTAGGTGTCTGCTTTGGAAACGGGAGTGAAGCGTTCCAACGTTTATCCCCTTTAACAGGTACCTATATACGGTCGAGCGCCGCCGGCGTTACATCGTTTGTCCCCTCTGCGAAGCTCGCGCGCGGAAGAGCGAGGAGACCACACGTAGCGCGCGCGGCGCGGCGTGCGCAACCGGCGCGCTACGCGTCGAGCGGGGTGATGGTCCAACGGTTTTCTCCGCCGCGCGGCGCGTCTTTTCTTTCGCCGTTTCGCGGTCGGGCGTAATTTTTATTTCAACGACCCCGCGTAAAAAAACAAGTACGGCAGAGTATGACGGAAATCTGGGAGAGGTTGAACCAAAAAAGTAGGTACGGTTACGAATCGTATTCCGGACTTTCTGCCGGACGATTTTTTGATTCGATTCTATTATTCGTTCTTCGATAATAAAACTATAATGACTTGTTCGATACTTGAATACAGTTCATTTGTAATAATTTGAGAGTTTAATGAAATAATATCAACTAACAAGAACAGATATCGATTACAGCATAACCTCGTACAAACAACTGAACTCTGATTGAAGAGCGCATCGTTTACCGGCTGAAAGTCTGAGATACGATCCATAGCCATGCTTTCTTGGTTTATCTTTTCCCAGAGTTCCGTTATACTTTAGCCATACTTTTTTTTTCGTACACGCGACGTCGCGCACTACCACCACGAAGGTGTCTCGACAAATTTATTTCCTTTGCGATTAACAGTCTACGTCGCGCGTCGATTTTTCGCGCGAGCTTCGAGTCGTGCGCCGCTAAACGGGGGGGGGGGGGGGGGCGCTCGCAGCCCCCTGGCCGCTCCTTCGGCTTTGCCACTCGAGCTCGTTTCGCGCGCTCGCGAGAAAATTGCCAATTTTCGACGCAGTCGCCGATGTAGTATGCAAGAAAAATTGCCGCGAGCGGAAATGCCGGAAGGAAGGAAGGAAGGGAAAATAGGCAACCATCCCCCTGCATAGCCTCGTACTCGCATGGTCACGCGTTACCCCTCCATCGAGAAAATTATCCCCTTCGATCGATCTACACCTCTTTCCTTCCCTTTTCCTCCCTCAACTCGCCGTTCTGCGCGCCTCCCCCGCCTTCGACCGGTATACGGCGCTTCCACCCACGCGCGCGCACCCCTCGCGAAACGAGGAACGGAAAAATTGTCGGTTGTTTGTCGTCGCCCTCCGTCGCGGCGTGTTAAATAAATAATATCCAAGTCGTTACGTTCCCACAACGAAGTCCGGCGGAAGCAATCGATGGTTGTCGCGCAAAACGGCGGCGAGCAATTCGGCCGCGGCGTCTACACTGAGAGAAATAATTGCTCGTGTGAAAAAAAAAAAGTTTCCTTCAATTAAAGGCACGATATAATGTCAGGATCAAGCCGTGGTTTTCTTCGTGCGAGAAAAAGAATTTTTTCGGGTAGAAATAATTTCTTGTTTCAACGAAGATATGTTTTCTTCAATCAAGTATAAACGTTCTTCGACCAAGAATCTATATTCTTAATAATCTGTGAGATCACGTGTTCTTGATTCAAGATACTTGTACCTTTTGACACTAGCAATTATTTCTTTCACACCGAGAAAGCAGTTTATTCATAGTTGATAATTGTTTGTTCGAATATGGCGAAATAAACACTTTATTGGACTAAATAAATATTCGTTAACCATTGCAATATTTATTTGACACATAGATCCTTCGAGGCAACCGTTCGAGTGAACCTATTTTAATAATCAACATATGTTATCTTGTCCAAATGAAATATTTATTTCGCCGTATTTAAAATTATATTTATTAACTGTAAATAAACCGTTTTCTCAGTGCAGTGTACTCTTGCTTTCGTTCGCTCCAACCTCTGCTCCAGTCGTGCTGACTTCGATGCAAGGATCTAGGTCCGCTGCGGAGCATCGGGATGTTTTATTTAAATCAATGAATCGATGGTAGACCACCGACTTTTTAAATTATAACTCGATCTATTGCCGCGCGGAATCGATAATTTTACAGTATGCGAGAACTTGTCGAATATAATTGTGCGCGTAAAAATTCATAAGAATTAAGACGCTTCTCCGACGATCCCCGAGAACCCGATCGTAAACCAAGGGAACACGAAGCACCCACTTAAGATTCGCGATTGATCAATTATCACTGCTCCCGAGTGACGCTAATCCGCGCTCTGTATATACAATCGGATGATCCTCCGGGACGTATTTTTACGAGCGATAAAGAATTCACTAACGATACCGACCGCGCGCGGTCGTTAAAAGGAAACGGAACGGGCCCAACGTCGTCGACGTGGCTTCTCTCTTTCTCTTTCCGCCGGAGTAAATCATCCGCGGGGACGAAGCGATACGCGCGCGCTGTGCGGTGAATTCGACAAAGCACTTTTTCCAGCGTATCGGGTAACGGCACGATTAATCTGATTTGTCGATTCGCCGACGGGACGAAATTGTTTTGCGGCCGACCGTCGCGCGCGCGCTGGTTGGGGTAGGTATCGAATTTTTGAGGGGCGGCGGGAGGGGGCGAAATGGAAGTAGGACGACGACAGGACAGACGTATAAATTTCGCGCGGACCAATGGGAGCGTGACGGTTGGTTGGTAATTCGCCAGACCGTTCGAGCGGTGCGAACCGAACCAATTAATAACGGGGACGGCCGTTTTGGCGTTACGGGAAGTTATCGTTTTTAATGCGCGCGCGCGCGCGTGGCTGATGTAAATGTACAGGTGAAATTTGTCCCCCGAGTGGAATGTGTACACTGTTAAAAATTTCGATTTTGAATTCATAAATTTGTTGGAAGCTTTTCACGAACACAAAAGTTTGATAAAGTTGCTAACAATTTGATGCGAAAACGCGAATTTTGATTATGAATTTCTAGGAAAATCACGATAAATGTTGTAAGTTTTCGAATTTCACAATTAGTTTTTTAAATTGATTTCACACATGTTTCGAAAGCTTCAAACAAACTTCTAACAGTGTAGGGAAAGAGAATTAGAAGAATAGGATAGGTTTAAACGCCTCTAAATTTCGATGCGTGATGTTCTCTATAAATGCGCGGACAAAATTCGTTCCCCAAAGTAGAATGCAGGGAAAGAAAGGGTTAGAGGAATAGGATAGGCTTGAACACATTTGATTGTCGATGCGTGATAGGAAACTTGATATTTTACATGATACCTAATCTGAAAACTTCAATTTTGTATACTACGTCGAGATATCAAGTACGTGGACGTATACATATGTGTGTCTGCGCGTTTCACCGCTGAAAACGAGAAACACCGGGTAAACATAAACAGCCACACGCCGCCGTGAGCCGAGCTGAATAATTAACGCGGTGAAAATGAAAGTCGAGCGGCGATATTTCCGCGGCACGGGACAAAGTGGAGGACTCGCGGGGGTTGGGGAAAGGGGGTTGTATGTGTGTTTGTGTGTGCAAGGGGGGAATGGTACTTCCCTCTTTCGGGTTTCATTACAGTTTAATTGCTGTTTTTGCCAGTGCGTCAAATTCCGTTGCGTCGAGAGCGTTCGAATTAATCGTACGTAACGTCGACGATCATCGCGTCGCCCCCCCCCCCTGCGAGTGGCGCGACGACGACGCCGTTTGCAATTACACCCATCGTCCGTTCCGCGCTGAACGCACGCGCGGGTTTCGGGTATAATTTATCCAATTATAATTGACGGGTCGATTTCGATTTTGGGATTTAATTGGCGGCGCGGAAGGGAATTTCGACTGGGGCGAATTTTGCGGGGAATTCGAAGCGCCGCGTCAGGCGGATGACGGAGATCTACTTTGAGAGGGGCGAGGATTTCGGTATTTTACCTCGGAAGAGCTTAGAATCGTTTTATAATTAACGAGTCTTTCTTACGAATTCTAAATTTCATCGTCGAATCCTCAAAACGCATTAAATATCGGAATAACGCGAAGAACTCACACGTACACTGAGAGAAAAGGTCTAGTTGAATACAAACCTAATGGAAAAATTTATCCGAGATAAATAGGAATTTATTCACGTCGAATAAAAGTCTATTTGAAGACAGAAAAAAAGAATTGGTAGATTCGTATTCAACTAGACCTTTTCCCTAGATGCCGTCGGAGGATTTATCACCGGTTTGCGCGCTCGCGCTCCGATGAACCCATCACCTGTCGTTCATCGTCAGACCGACAGCCGACGCTGAATGCGGTTCGTCTTTCCGCTCGATATATCCGTCGCTTGGGACAACAATGAATACCGAGCGGACAGCATCCACTCTAGCCGCGATTATCGGAGTATCCATAAACTTCCGTATGTGGAAATGTATTAGGGGCCTGGATAGGGTCGTACCAGAGCTCCTCTGCGTCACTACGACCCCGGCGCAGGCCCATTCGAGTGCCTTACGCGCGCTTCCATAGGGGATGTACCCACTAAACCTACTGCGAAGCCAGCTATCGCCTCGAGCTGGAAGGCTCGCCCGGAACACTCGTGCCGAACGTCCCGTCGTCATCCGTCGTTAGCCAAACGGACGTTAAACGTATCACGGGTTTACGTCAATTCGGTTATCTACAGGCGCGTACGGCTTACGCGTTACGTACCAACCCGTGGTTTACGCACGCGCTCCCATCGAGATGGCCGGAATTTCATGCCGAAGTGCGTCGTGCGTATCGGGATACGCGCGGAGTCGTATCGCCGAGCGCTCGTGCGGACGATGTGTTCGCAGTACATACATATATACAATTATACAATATTAAACTGAATGGACATTTTTTTTAAAGTGTACAAACCAAACGAATTTTATTGAATGAAACAACTTTGAAAAATTCACCAGAGAGGCTGACGATACATTTCTTCTTAAATTTCTAAACACACGCTGATAACGAGTAGAATATTTACGTGCACACTGAGAGAAAAGTCAATGGTAAAATCAACCATAATCGCAAGATTGAACTTTTCTGGTTGCGCTAATACCACATTTACAATTAGACAGACCATGAATGCAGTCGAAATGAATTTTGTTGCACGGTTATAGTAATAATAAGATTGTAGTTTTTGATTAGCCATGGACCGTGGTTCGATTAACCACAAAACTAGATGAATATTATTACTGCATAGTCGTGTTAACTATACAAAAAAAAGGTTGGGAATATCTATCGACCAATCAGATTAACCTGATTGCAGTAATCTTAATCTCTTGTTCCTACAACCAGAATCTTATTATTTAGAACGACTGTGCAATCGCGGTTGGTGCCAAAATCGACCACGATTTCTGGTGAAATTATAGTCCTTTCAACCAGTCTTTTCTCCCAGCGCAAGTGGATAAAAGTTCGCAAAGCCAATTATCGGCACCGCCGCGGGGACCGTACACAGCGAACACCGCTACGCCGAGGAAACACGAAGTCGTGCGTGTCGAACCGCTCCGAAGAAACCGCGCTTCGTTTACATTGCGGTCGACGCGACGGCGACGGCCCGCCGCAAATCGTCTTAACCGCGATCTCGAGCATGCGTCTTCCTTCGCCCGGACGTTAGCCGGGCGGAAAAAAAGGGTAGAAATGGGCTCGACGCCAGGATGGACACCTCTACCGCGCAATAAATCCCCTCTATCAAGATGACTCCCAAGCTTTTTGCCGACGCTCCGCGGGCGCGTAGCGTCTTTATCGTCTCGGAACGCGCGGATGAGGAGCGGAGGGAGACAGGGGATGGCGTGGTCGAGGGCGAGGGAGGCGGAGGTGGACGGCCGCGCTCTCTCGGAACGCGTGGGCGAGTTATTCCGGTATATCGAATGCCTCGGAAACGGGAAGGGTCAAATCCGTGGCGCCCGCTCTCGCGCGCCGCCTCTCTCGCCGGCGAGTGCATCGCGCGTGTCTTCCGGAACTGTCGCACGGTCCGTAACGTGGAGGAGATACACGCGGAGGAGCGAACGCGCCTCGGCTCTCGCTTCGGGGCTGACAGCGGGAGAATTCCGCCGCGGGAGAACAGCGACATTTCGAGCGCTAGTCGCTTATGAATAATAATTTATAATGGAGAATCCCCCGGAGACGCGCGCGCGCGCGCGCCCGTGTTCACGGGAACAATGCTAGAACTGTCTGTCAGTTGCGGCGGCGGAGCGCGTCGCGTGGGAGGATTCCGAGCGTTCTCGTGCTCCCCGCGCCGAGCAGAGAGTGCGAACGTCTCTCGCGCGTTCGCGTACCTAGTCCCGCGCTCGGGAGAACCGGTCCTGGCCGCGTTGGAGACGCCGGGAAAATCGTCTCGGTCGATCGCGACGAGGTGAACTCTCGTCCGGTTCTCGGAAGGCGGAAAGCGAGGGATTGGCTCGTTCCGCGTTCGATGGATCTGTCGAAGATCAGCCTTTTAAAGGGAGGGACATGAGGAGGAGGAGGAGGAGGACTTTATCATGATCTCGGAGCCGTATTAAGCTCCCTAGGGATCGACCGACGGACTCGGATGATGGGAGTAAGAATGCGGATGGTTGAACTAAGGATGCGGTAAGGTGGATAGTGAAGAGAGATATGAAAAGAGGTGTAAATCTTGGAAGAGATGAATTACTTGAAAAATCGGACGATGTCGGGGAATTTGAGATTTTTATTGGAAATTACAAATAAAGTGAAGTTCATTTCTCGAAATTTCAACGCTGATACATTTCACGAGGCAGTTTGCGCTGCTGCTTCAGATATCTCCGGTATAGCAGCGCACGTATGTCCCATCGACTGGAATAAGAACCTCTACCACCCACGCAACTTTCTTAGCGTATAAATCTCTTTGCAACCTCATGTTCATGTGTTATGCTTATGATTACCCATAGCTTTGTTGATTTAATTATACAAAACTCTGAATATGAAAAAAAAATATCAAGAATACTTATGTGGCGACCCGTCACGCTACGACGGCCTGCCGCCAGATGGCGCCGACCCTCTCGGCCATCGACTCCGCGGCTACCGGCTCACGGCTCTCGGCTTCTCGTTAGTGGTCCGATAACGGGCAAGTTACTATATACTCGTATAATTTTCTTGTCAAAAGCCACGAGAAGCGAGCCAAAAAAGCCAAACAAAGAAATCCCATGGGACACGCGCGTCAGAATGCACTTTTACGCCGAGATTACCGCGCGTGTTCCACCCGAGAAGCAATATTATCTCGCGGGAGGGTCGTGCGAAGAGGCGCGCGTATCGCGTGCACGGCAATCCCCGTACCAACACCCTCCGTCTCCCTCCCGCTGCAACGCGTCGCGCGCGCGGCCGGCGAGTAGACGGCGCTATACTTAGAAATTCGTCTCTAAACATTTGGCCCCGCTCCCGAAACCCATAAAAATATGAGCCGTCAAAACACGAGCATAACTCGCGCGTTCCTGCAGCGGCGTGCCTATACGCGCGAGCGCAGCGCAGTAAAAATATATCGTTCGTCTAATAAAGTGGCTAATAGGGCCTGCTGCTGCCGGCGCACTCCCGACGCGGCGTGCGGTGGCGATTACCGCCCTCCGCGAGACCCGACCACTGTCTCTCCTACGCTATGCGTCCGATCGTGGCGCGGCAAGTCGTGTCGCGGCCCGCGATGGTGATACGCGATAACGTTTTTGCGGAACTGCAAGTACAACGGTGCCTTCAACGACACCTCCGAGGCGTTGTTTCGCACTGCGGAGCCGCAGGGCGGAAAGAGGTGATGGTACCGGGAAAAAGAGGAGGACCCTCGTAAAAGATAAAAAGAAAAATACGAAGGGGAGAGAGGAAATGCCCCGCTGTAATCGCGGTGCTCAAGAATCACCCCTACGCGTATGCAGGGTGTTCACGCCCAGGCGTCAAGAGTGCACTACCCATGGGTAGAGCCCTTTTCGAGTTTGCCGAATTTGCGAACGAATAGTGGATATGTGCAGTTTGGTCTTCAATTAATAAATGCACGCAAAAAGAAAGCAGCATTTTTTTACAGTTTCATCCAGCAGCGCTGAGATTCGAGCTGATTTTCAAGAATTTGTACAGGGGACACATTTCTATTTACAAGTTTCTAACTGTATACAAATGCTAGTTTAACCAGATATAATATAATATCTGTTTCCACACACGGAAACAAATAAATTGTAGCACCAACAAAGTTTTTCTCCGTGCGCCAACTGGTTCGCATATACGGCAAGTTTGAAATAGACTCAACACTACTCTCGGAGCCTGAGCGTGAACACCCTGTATATATCCACCCTCCTCTCTTCTACCGATATAAAAAGAAACCGGGTGTTTGTACGGTTCGTCGATCGTCCGCGGATAAGGCGTAAAGAGAGCGACGAGATCTCGAACGAATCTTTCTCTCTCTCTCTCTCTCTCTCGCTCCCGATTCGATCGAGCTCGATATAACTTGTTTCGTAATTAACGATAATTAATGGTTTCGACCGCTCCGCTTCGAGGTTCGGGTCGTTAGTCCCGAAGAGGCGAGAGGGCGATATACGCGTTCGTATACATCCCACACGGATTTCATTCCACGTACGCGCTGGGCCACGCGTAAATCGTAACGATCGTTAGCGTCGTGGATCGCCGAGCGCTCGGCGATTGTCAACCGCGACGGAGAGGGCGCGGACTTTATCGTCGACGCTTTGTGGCGGTACGATCGAGATACGGTATAGGTGCTCGTCGCAAGAGGCGATGCACTTTTGGAGGGAGCGAGAAAATCGTCGTCCAGAGAGAGAGAGAGATAACGGAGGGAGACGCGCGCGGGGCACGGTAGATAAGTAACGATCGAAGAGGACACGGAGGACTCGTATAAGGTTCACGGTGAGTCTCGCGTTGATTAATGACGAACAGCACTATCGGCCTCCCCTCTCCGAGCATAAGGCCGCGTCGTCGCTTCGGTGTGCGCGCGTACACCTCCTTGATAAAGCTCGCGCGCGAGATATCGATAGCGTTGCGCGCGCGCGCGCGGCTGCGGAGCGGACGTTTAAATTCATTCATCACCTTTTTCCAGCCTCTCCGCGTCCGTCCGCCCCTTTTTCGTGAGAGACCGCGTACTTGAAATCACCGTGAAGCTCGTCGCGCGCACGTATAGGTGGTGTAGCCCGACGTGGACTCCGCTAATATTTCACCAACAACGTCCGGCGAGCGCCGACCGAGCGGAGGGTTATATCGATGCAGAGTTGCGGTCTCAAATTATTCACATGTTCAGCGAATATTCGTCGACCGCGCGGAAGATAATGATTTTGCAGTTTTAACGAAACCAGGTTTTGCTGAGAATTTCTCGTCATCGCGTGACGAAAATATTATCTGTGGTGGCAAAAGATATATTCAATACTTAGTAGTAAAAATATCAGCTGGGATAGCAAATATTTTTACCGAAAAAAATTGCACTGTGATTGCAGTTAGATTTGCCATTATTCAATATATCTCTTGCCGCCACGGATAATATTTCTGTCATGGGAGTTTTGAATTTTTTAATTTCTGTTGGAAATATTTTTCAATTTTCGTACATTTACAGTGGTTCTGCGCTAAATTTAAAGCAAATCTATTGTACATTTAATTGCTTCAATCGCGTACCTACAGTAATTTTAATAAATAAACTTATATGATAAAAACTTCATACAGGTGACATGAAAAGTTTACTATTTTACACAAATTTGTCACAGTGCATACTTTCCTCTGTTTATTGCGGAACGCACGTCGAGTCGAAAAACGCCACGTATGATTTCGCGCACCGGTAGACGCCCCGTGATTTCCAAGTCGGCCGGGATCGGCGTAATCGGGCTTATTTGTAATTCGAAGCCGCGAAGCCCGACGACGCCGTCGCGCGGTGTACGAGGGTCCGCCGCGTCGTGCGTGGAAGCCTACACATACTCGCACTCCACGCTGGAGGGCGTGTGTCAGTGCCGTACGGGACTCGACGGAATATATAGGCGCGCGTGTGTACAGATAGGGTTCAGACGATGGTTTTTACGGTGTCCGCACGACGGAAGTCGTGAAAAGGCGCGATATCGCCGCGCGCGGCGGGAGAAAACGAATTCTCCTTATCTATCCCACTAACCGGCCGAGGCGAAGAGGACCTCTCGCGAGGCGGTTTTTCGCGGCTAACGCTCGATAAGAACTCGTAGCTCCGAGGTGCGTCGCGAGGTCTTCTTCGGCGACGCCCGGTAGATAAGCGAACGACCCGGATGGAAAGGGCGAGGAGTGGCGCGCGGCAACGAATCGAAGCAAAACGATGGAAAGGTTGCAGTTCGCTCGCGCGGGGCTTCCACACTGTACGATTGGCATCGATCTCGCGAACGCCCAGCTGCAACGCTCGCCGAAGGCTCGAGAGTTTCTTATCGGCGATCTAGAGCGAATATTTTTGCGCGACGACGGAGAAAATAATGTGAAAGAGTTCACGCAATCATGTCAGAGAACAATAATAACCTGGTCAAATTAACTAAAATCCTGGAGACCGTAATCAAATCGATTGGTGAACCATGGATCCTTCATTTCTTTGGTTAAGCTAACCATTTTGTGGTTCGAATTACTTAACACGCGGTTAGAATAACTTGACTCGTCCGACCAGATGCGTTTTGTCACTTTAACCAAGTTATGTTTCTCGGTGCGAGCATCGGAAGAGTTGAGGGGAGTGGAAAGGGAGTGCCCGGTCTCTCGAATCGGTCAATTTCAACGGAACTTTCTTCATTTCCCACGTCTCCCCAATTAACGCGGGGAAGACGGACGACCGAGGTATCAATCATCGAATTGGACAGCGCGACCGGTGTCCTCGCGCTACGCGGAAAGCGGGGCTCCGGAGAACGCCCACGTACCGCGGGGCGACTCTACTCGGCCGCCGTCGTGTGTTATGTGGGTTTCCAGAAATAGTCGAACGCGTCCGCCGTGTGGTGGCAATTTCCACTCGCGTTGATGTGCGGGTACGTTTACACTCACCCCGGTCGGATGCACGAGTTGCGCGCACTTTGTTTTGCGGACACAAAGCTGGTAATACCTCCGGTTCGAAGCTATTGTACGGATGCACCGCTGCGTCGGACGCACGTACTCATCGAATGCGGTATTCTTCCCTACTCTGCACTGAGAAACTAATTTACTTGCTCGAAGTCAACCTGTTTTCGAATAGTTTGCTCGAAATTCTACTAGAATTTAACCATTTTAATTTGTTTGGTTCTACAAATTTTTGCTTTGCATTCAATGGTTTGTATTATGCTTCCAAGTTATACGAGGAGGAATTTCAAATTATAAAATACATAGGTACCTAATTTAAGATTGCACAAAAAAAACGCCATTTTTTATTTCTTTGAAATTTATCGAAAAAAATGTTGAACAAACGAGAAACCCGAAGGCGGAGCAATCTTTTATCGATTTTTTATGATTTTTTTTTTATTTTGAACAGAAAAATACCATATACTCGAATTTTTCACTAAATAATAACAGAAAAATGGATAAATGATGCAAAGACGATAATTTTATTAATGTTTCTATTATTTCCTGACTCTGTTGGTCGTTTGGGAATGAATACCATATTTACACTTTCTCTCGAATCATAAACGATTTTATCAAAGCCTTCATCCCAAATCCATCAAAATTCATTTATTTCTCACACAGCGCGCCCCAACAGTTTAGAAACTAAAAACTCTTGTGAACATTTGATCTCTCTACTCCATTCAAGGTACAATGCCGACCAAAAGTCAGAATTCATCGGACGAAAATCGAAGTTTTTGACGCGGGTTCTCGATATTCGCGTCGATGCGCAATTTTAGTTGAACTGTGCAAAATGTGCCGATGGCTGCCGATAAAAAAAGAAGCGAAATCAATTACGAAGCGCTTTTCGAATTGCACGCGCGTGACGGACGTATTCGTAAAATTTCGCTGCGCGAATCGACCGGGCGGCACACCGGCGTGTTTGACCAACAGTTACGCATACGCGGAAACACCGCGGATCCGAAATATTCGCAGTTCAGGTAGAAGAGAAAGAGGAACCTTTTGAAACGGACATTCGCGTAACCCCCTCCCGCTGGACGTTCACTTTTTTTGACAGCGGCGCGTGCGCTTACCCGTAAACAAATTCGCGCAACGATACAGGCATAACGCGTTACGCGTTACGCGGCGCCCGCGCGCCATCGCCAGATAAAGCCGGAAATCCATTAATCGGAAAACGCTCGCGCGTTGCGGCTCCGGTGTTGCGACCCCGGCCGTTTTATTAACCACCCGCTGAAACGCCGGGTCATTTGTTATTTATGTATAATTCTCGAGCGTGCCCCGCGTTTTACAGTCCAGCGGACCGCGTCGCAATCAACGTTCGATTGATTATTTCCCCAGCGCCGACGATTTCATCGCGAGTGACGCACACGCGCGTCAGCGCGTCGGTGTTTACGAAGCAGAGCTCCGGATCGACGCCAACCTCCATCGACCGCTGCCTCCTCCTCCTCCTCCTCCTCCTCCTCCTCCGCCGTCTTTTTCGACGCCGACACATTCGGGCGAACGCGAAACGCCTTTGAAATATCCAGCGATATATCCCGGAGCGATTCGGCGATTCAAAGCCTGAAAAATCGAGCCGGATCGGCACTCTCCTCTCGCGCGTGGAACGGATCTCGCCGACATACGCGTGTATATAGCGTCGGAAATCAGATTTAAGGGTTGCCTTCGAAAGGAAAACCGCGCTGCTTTAAATTTCCACGCGTGGGACTCGCGCGAATTTCCATTCCTCCTATTCCTCCCGCCGTTGAATTCGATATCACGCGGCCGAGCGAATCCATACCGCCGCAGCATCCGCGCGGCGGTTTGAAATCTTCGCGAGGAACCCGTGTACATACAGACGCGGTCCATCAGCTGCGCTCGCAGCCATGTAGGTTCGGGTGGATTTGGAAGAGGCGCCCGAAAGGGCGCGCGGCTAAAATATTCCCTGGAAAACGGTCGGAGCGTTTGCGTCCTCCTCTCCCTCTCGCTGTACCGCCGCCGCACACTCGGATACGAGGGGCGCGTGTCAGTCGAATCCTCGTTATAAATAAGTACGGCCGTCCACCTGCGCCTCGTAGGCTCGCCGGGTACCTAATTTCGCGAGTAATCTCTCGCAACCTTTTTATCGGTGTCGTTAACGTGAACGCGCGATCGTCGTGCGGCGCGCGCACGAAGCGAGATTAGCTGGAGTTTTAAAGTGGCGGGGCCACTCGAGGCTTAAACGTCAGCCTTCTGCCGTTGGTCGTCGCGGAGGGCGACGGAGAGAGAGAGGATCGTCGTAAAGAGGAACAGCCGGGAGGCTCTCCTCTCTCGCTCTCTCTCTCGTGCTCCTCAGCGAGATCCACTGCAGGGCTCCACGCGCTCAGACGCCACTTGAAACCGGGGGATGGAAGGAAGAAGAGGGAAAGAAGGTGGAGAAGACTACGGCGGGCCGCGCGAGGAGGATTTGGAGTCAAGAGCGAAGAGCGAGAGGGACGCGGGAGGGAAAGTAGGAGATTAGCGTTAATCCGAGGCTCAAGTCGACTTCGAGCCACGTAGGTATATGCAGGGTCGAAAGGGTCCAAAGGATTGTGAAGCGGTCTCGATTCGGCAAAGTGCTCTTTCCGACGACTGACCTAAAAGTTCTCCCTCTTCCTTTTTCCGGTCGCCTTCACTCCGGCCGTTGGAAATACATTGGGAGAAAAATTTGCTTCAACGAAACAAATGTGTTTTTTCATAGTTCTAAACTGAGAACAACATTGGTATGTTCAATTAAATCGACATTTGCGAGTGGGAGAATACAGAAATGGTTGCTTCAACTACTTTTGATTATAACGATTAACGGCTATTTGAAGGAAATAGTCCATTCAGACCAATTATCAGTTCAAGTAACTTGATCTGCATTCCCCCACCCGTAACCGCGGATTTAATCAAATCTAATATATTTTTCTCCCCGTGTAAAAGTAGGTATCTATATATTTATTCCATTCAAATAAATATCGATTCGACCCGAATAAATATTAAATTAAATCAATATTTATACATATACATCCAATCGATATTCATTCCGATCGAACAAATGTGCTTTTAAGCCTATAAAAACATGTTTACTTTGATCGACCAAATTTTTCTCTCAGTGTAGGTAATAATTACAGCTGTACGTTTAAAGTTCTAAGCGCTCGAGTACCTGCAGCGCAGCCTATATCTGAGCGTACGTGGGCATCGCTATCTCGATGCCCCGCGCGTACCGAAGTGAATTCCTCCTCGGGGAGGTCGCACACCCTCCCACCTTCCGTCCCTCTCGCGCGCGAGCACCAAGTGTTGCGACGTTCTAACGTCTCTCGCGATCGGTGTACCACGGCGCGAGCTCGTGGGTCGAGGTTAAGTAAGGTCGCTCTCTCGAGTAGGTTCGGCCGTCGTGCGAATTCTAACTTAGCCCCGGCGCGAGAACTCGTGACGCTGCACTCGGATCGGGGCCTCCTCGTTTTTCATCGCGATGCGGCGATCGTGAGGCTGCATTAACAGTACCTCGCGCGCGCGCGAGAGAGAGGGATATCTCTCGCGACTTGGTCGTCGAGTCGTTTGGCTTCTCTGCTCGGAGAGAAGGGCGGCCGGAAGGAGAAACGGTCTCGAAGTTGCGCGGTGCAACGATGCGGCTCGACGACGGGTTCGTGTCGACTGGTTTGCAGTGCCGCTCGCGTTGATCGTTTCCCTCGTGCAGTCGTGGCCTCGTTTCGCGTTGATATTGATCGAAAATGAGAAATTTCAAATGTTGGGAGGACTGGAAAAAATTAGTAGATGAATTTCCGTGCATATGCTGAGAAATATAATATAATTGGGTTAAAATGACGAAACGCGTCTAGTTTGACATGTTTAGTTAATCCAACCAAAATACTGGTCAGTCTAATCAAACACAGATAGAGGATCCATATTTTACAAGACGGTTTTGTCATCGTCTCCAGGATTTTGGTTTGATTGACCAAGATATTTTTCTCAGTGTGCAAAGTTTGATAATTTTTGCCGAACCGCTTTGGATTTTGATGAAATTCCTCCAACCATTCATAGTTTAAATTGACAGGATCAGTCGAAGGACATATTTTCTTTATTGTTTCCTCCAGGAGCAATGATAAATGAAAGATTCGACCATTCACTTTTTTACGTGAAAAGTCCTTTTCAGCAACAATGCCCATATTTTGTACAATTTAAAATTCTTTTGTTCTCTGTACTAAAAATTTTCGCGATCGCTTAAGGTTGACATTACATCGGGTACTGAAGATACACAAAGTTTATTTAGGACACATGTCGGTTGTATTACTTCATTACAGAATTTATCGAAAAAAAATAATAGCGTAATATGCATAATCGTCATCAGATCATTGTCATTAGCATCACATCATTTCCAGCATCTCTCACCGTGGAAATTTTTGTTTCCTTTCATAAAATACATTTCAAGCTATAAATTAATCAATTGAATTCATAGCAGGAGCTATAAACACTTAAAAAATTGAATTAAAGCGAAAATGAAGTAATCCGTTCCTCCCTCGCGAGTAATTGTCACGACACTCGAAGCCCCTCGAAGGAAAAGCATCACGCCCCGGTCCTTTTTCGGGGGGAACGTCGTGAGACACTCGCGCTTCACGACTCCCGTAAGACAAATCTCACGGCGAAACAAAGCCCCTAGCGTTACGGCGGAGAGTGCGCGCAGATCGTCCCGAGTAAAAGCAGAAGCAAAGAGCCTCGAGCGACGTGCCTTCGGGGCGAAGAGGAAACGTCACCATCGCTCGTTTCTCCTTCTCCTCCTCTGGACTCTCGATCTCGTCCGATTTCCATCGCGCGCACTACTAGCGAGATCGGCGGCACGCGCTGTGTTCCACTGTCAGTCCTACAACGGCGCGCGTCACGTCGCAGACCCGCGTCACGCGTGCGGAGCCCGGACAGCCGAAGCAGAAGGTGCAGCGGCGCGTCTCGACGCGGAGCGCCCGTGAGAGGAAGGTGCACAACCGACCTCTGACTTTGAATATCGTGCATTAAAATCAGCCCGAAGGCACCGACTCGCTCGTAATTCTAAGCCGGTGTAAATCTCGTACTTGCTTTCGATGCGACTCCCCCTCCCCGTCGAAGCCCCGTCTCTTTCACCCGACGTTATTAATCGCTATACGACGGTAACATCGGCGCCGCGGGCGATCGGCTCCGCGGAATCGTCCGGACGGGCGATCCGAGGCGATCCGAATTCTCGAGCACCGGATGAACTTTCTCGTCTCGTATTTGTAGACGGAAAAAAAATGATTTCACAGTTTCGGGAAAACTGGATTTTGCTGAGAACTTATTTCTGCAGTAAAAAAAATATTTGAGTCGACAAAAGATGTGGCCAAAAATTATCGCGAAAATCATGTAACCATGGGACATGATGTACGACAACCAAAGTTTTACCGTAGACCGCGGTAAAATTAATTTATCCCTCGTTCTATTTCAGTAATTTGTTTTCCTGAAAGAAACAATCAATTTTAACCTGAAGCATCTGTTAAAATTTGGTCGTTGACGTCATGTTCTGTGGTTATGTGAATTTCACGGTAATTTTCAATGAAAAATATAGTTAAAATATTTGCTGAGATAAGAAATATTTCAACTAAAAAAACTTTGCCGCGATTGCAGTTATATTTACTATTATCAGACACACGCTTTGCTACCACAGATAATATTTTTGTCGCGACAGCAAAAAGTTTTGAGCAAAACCCCGTTTGCTGAAACAGCAGTCATTTTTTCCCCGTGTACGACATATGCATGCATTTTAATATACCTGTGCGAGAATTTCAACCCGATGTCGGTCAGAAGTTCGCAATGATTGATCTTCCATGGAAAAGTTTCGACGTCAGACTGGTTCCTAACCGAATAAAAAGCTCGCATTGAATAATTTGATTAAAAACATCCAGCCGAATGAGTCGCGATTTTACGACTCTCGGAAACATTTATCGAGCGAAAGTTTAATTAAAAAATTAGCTCAGGAACTTTTCAACGGTCGTAATTAATGATCGCACCCTCGCGCATACATTTCACAACCAAAAGAGAGTCCTAACGAGTACAATTTAATTATAACGGGCGATGCAGTTTAATCGTATTTAACGATAAACACGAAGAGTAAGGCTTCTACCCTAAAACTTTTCATGGAAAGCCGTCGAGGTGATTTTTTTTCTCGTAAATTAGACTCTACCGACGCAGACTCCCGCCCCCTCTCCCACACTGGGAAAAACGACTTGGTCGATCTAATCAAAATCCTGGAGACGTTGGTTTTGGTTAGAGCACTATCAACTTTTTAACTAGATCAACTAAACGTTTGATTGCTCTTTTATACCGAACCTCACTGATTCTCAGTTATTTTTACCGATTCAGATTACGAGAGTGGAATAGCAAAACATTTGATTGGAATAACCAAGTATTTGGTTCAACTGTCCAGTATTTTGCTTAGAATAACTAAACGCGTTTAACCAGACGAATTTTGTCATCTTAACCCAATTATTTTTCTCAGTGCACGAGAGGCAATCGAACGACGCGCGCTATCATTTCCGAACAAAATTCGAATAAACACCGAATTCGAGTGTAGAAAGATCATCGTCCGTGTCGCGGATGATTGCTCCGCGGTCATATCCGACGGAGGGAATCTCGCGCAGCGAGTGACCCGGAGAGTAGCTCCGTCCGCATGGGAGTGTTCCGAGGGAAGAGAAAGAAAGGAAGTTCGTGCACGCGTGTCCGCATCCGTACGTGTCGATGAACCAGGCGCTGCGGGAACGGAAAATAGCGGGGAGTCTACCACGTCGGCGGAGGGTCGAAGGTCCGATACGTGCTGCCGTTCTTCGGCTCGGCGTGGCAAAACACACCTGCCGAGCCCGCGGTCGAACTCGTTATTCGCCGGTGCACCGCGCGATCCTTGCGGAGGCGCACGTGGCCTCTATACATTACACGTAAGGAGTCATCGGCACGATGGAATCGCGTTTACGCGTGAGAACTTGTCTCGAGCGCGACCGCAATTTTATCTCCGAATGCGGGTCGTGAACTCGGTTTCAACGTAAAAAAATATTCATATTTTTAAGTTTAATTTTTCATCCGGATACATATCCAATCGCAAACGAAAAAAGAAACAGTCTCGCGTGCGGGACGATGAGTACGGTCTTGATATATATAAAAGAAATATTCATATTTTTAAATTCAATTTTTAATCTGTATATATAGGTATATTCAATGGCAAATGAAAAAGAAACAGTTCGAAAAAATAATTATTCGTTGAGTTATAGCGCGTTTCTCTCTACGAGATTGTATAACATCATTGAAAAGTCAGAGAGACGCACTGTTAAACAACAAGTGCGAGGGAGATAGTCTTACCAGACATTTTTAAATATATACTGTAAACGGAGTCCAGCTTTGATAAGACGGAAAATGAAAAATGAAAAAAATACGAGGTAGATAAATTAGTTCAAATTTGTCGAATCCATTATACAATAAAAACCGAATTTCATCGCGCTTATAAAGCGTACATGAAATATTGAGGAGCACTCGAGCGATTTCCTTCCAATCACTTTGGCGGAAGGATCATCGTCCGCGCTATCGATCGGCTCTATATGTATATACCTAATGCACCTGCATCTACGAGTCGATGAGAGGGAAGAGAATATTCCAGCATTTTCGCGCGCGATATTATCGGAGAGACATCGACGTCTATACGCTTCGATACATCGCTGACAGCGCTTTTACGCGAGTCCATGGCTGAAAAGTACTCGTGTAGGTATTCGCGAGAGACTCGCGCATGGCGCGCGGAATGCAAAACATCCGCCGTTTCGTACACGCACGTAACGCGACGCGCATTACGAGCCATTTATTCGATCGGTATACGCCTTCCGAATGGCGCTCGTAAAACGGCCGCGTGAACCGTGCGCGCGGTCGCGCCGGGGTGTACTTATTCCCGTCTGCACGCCCTCGTCCTCGCGCCGATCGTCCCTTTCGGCTTTGCGAACGAGCTATCGATAAGTGTAATGTTTCTCGACCGGTTCGAGCTTTTCTTTCCGCAGCGTCTCGACGACGCGAGACTTCGGCGCGGTCGTAGTCGCCGGCTTCTTTACGACGGCGCGGGCTGTAAATTTCGCGACAGCGGCATCGCCTCGGCGTTTTTAACCCGAGGGAACACGGTACGCGGCTCATTGGATGAAAAGAGAAAGATCTGAGGCTAAAGTGTGAAACGGTGTATCTGTGTGATGCTTTGAACATTTTTTTTTAAGTAATATATTCATCTCCTCGTTGCACGAGGTGTATAATGTTTATACTGAAAAAAATGTATAGGTCGCACACAGCTGTGACAGCTATACTTTAAAACTGAATGAGGATAACTAGACAATATACGAGTAGGTAACATAGCAATACCAAAGAGAAACAAGAGCAATACGTATTTCTGAAATAACTATACGTACGGCTGAAATAGAAACACGTATTGTGCTGATTGTGAGTAAGTAAAGTAAGTAGGATGTATTCTTATATCAATAAACGACAGCAGTGAGAAAAATAATTGGGTCAATTGAACCAAAATCTTGGAGGCCACGACCAAACGGTTTGATGAAATATGGATCTTCCATATGTTTAGTGTGACTGACCACTTTTTGATTAAAATAACTAAACATTCGATTATAATAACTAGATATTCGACTAAAGTGACCAGCATTTTAGTTAGAACAACTAAACGCGTCTGACTAGGTGCTCTTTGTCATTTTAACCTAATAATTTTTTTCAGTGCACCATTGCCGTGCAATCTACAAAATTTCTGTCAGTGTAGCACGCGCTGTAACAATGCAGCCACCGTTAAAATCTCTATATTTACGAGATCCATCGCAATTTTTGAGTACAGGACGATCTAGACTGGAAACGAGAGACGTCGAAGATACGTATAAAGTAGGACGATTCGATAGGCGGTTAATTGGGTGCGCGCGTATCCGCGTTACCAGGTATACAGGCCTCGTAAGCAGGACGGCGGAAAAGGGGGAGGAACCGGATACGAGAGAGGTTTGCCGTCCCTGCCGGGAAAGCGCGGCGCGGTTCCGGGTCGTTGGATGCGTGCGCTCTCCTACGCAAACGAAAACACCTCCGCGCACAGGTAGAGTCGGATACGTCGAGTTAACGGGTCGGAAAGAATAAGGGGAGGGAGCGGGGTGTTGCCAGGGAGGAGGAGGTGTACGGTGGAAACGAGACGGAGGGATTTATCATCGCCAGCGCGTACATATCTCAGAGTTTCAACGCCCGGCGGGGAGGGGAACGCTCCCTCTCCTTTTTTCCACTCGGGCCGCGTCGCGCTTATCGACGACTTCGCCCCGTATCACAGCCGTACGTCGCGACGCAACTTGAGTGCGGTAGTGAGATTCCTGGAAACCGAACCGAACGTTTCTCGAGGTGAATCTTCGGATAGAATCCGGAGTGGTTTACTTTCCGGTGTAAATGGTGGTCCATTTACCTAATGTTCACACGCGATTAGGCTCCGACGAGATTTAAGGCGAGAGAGTTAGATACTCACGGTCGTAGATACAGAGAGAGAGAGAGAGAGAGTCCTAATTTAATTCGGAGGGGACACTGCATACCTCGGCAATGACGTCGACGATCGCTCGAGACGAATTTCGCACCGACGCGACGCGGGATCCCGTCGCGCGACCTGGCCACTGTGAAATTAGTGCGACCGTTCGATAATAAGGGTCGTAATTGAGGTCTAATTGCTCGATTCGCCGAACGATCGGACCCGTACGTCGGAGACACGTTAATGCAATTTACAAAAGGCTTTTGACCCCGCACGATCTCCCGAGTCGCCTGAGAATCAATTTAGTATCGGGCCCCGCGCGCCTTGCTTTAAACGCATCTCAAGTAATTACACATCCTCGTATTTAAGCGCGCGCAGACCCCGTACCTAAGAGTGCGCGCATCTGCTCGAGCGGAGGCGCGTCTCGTCTGCCGCCGCCGCCGTCGTCTTCGTCGTCGTCGTCGTCACTCTTCTCGTCTGGCCCACACGCGGATGAGATTTTTACACGCGTCAAAGCGCTGACAGTCGCCGTGAGTTATCGCGTCGGGCGAAATTAATTTCAGCGAAAAAGCGAGGCGGTTTTGCACTGGCGGCTCCGAGGAGGAGAACGTATAGCGGAGGGACGTTTCACCGCGAGAGAGAGTACGAATTAAGGGACGAAGATGTATTCGGCGCGGTGAAAGGAGAAACTCGTCGCTTCTCTAATTCTTTCCTCGTCCCCGTCTCGATTTCGTTTTACACTTTTTCCGTCGGAAATGGAAGACGAATCGTCCGAGACGCTCGCGCTGGAGAATCGGCGTCGGGCTCGGCGGGAGGGGCGGAGAGAAATATGAGATATTTACGCCGAAAATAACTGGTATTTAATGAGGAGTAAATAAGAAATTATCAAAACAATTAATATCCTACTTTTCGACCGCCCTAGCCGATGTATTTTTTCATGCTGATTCCAAAAATTATAATTTTATTGAAGAAATATCAAAGGAACACCGAGATATGGATGAGTGTATTGGATAAACATCATTTTTTCCGAATAAAATCACTGATATCTCATATTTTCTTCGAGATATCGACCTGATAACCATACCTTTCGTAATTAGCACAGAAAAATACACGAGATAGAGTGCAATCTTTCAATTTCTGGCAAAATTCTGAGCCACGAAAAATCTGATTCATAACGAGGGATTGTTCGCATTCTACCAGATGCGTCGCGCTTCGATACAGAGTCGAGAGGCCTCGATCGCGAGACTGTACCGTATATAGCGATGGTATATCCTGCGGAAAAAAATAATTCGTCAATCGCGATAAGGAGCACCTCGATGTCTGCCAATTAGCAAGGGAGATCCATCGCATTCGCGAAGCACGACGGGCGTGTCGGCTAATGGCAAAGCCAGGTCTCGTCCTCGACTCCAGTCGGCTCCGCTCGACTAGGCTGAAGTGGATTCGACGAATGCACGAAGAACAGGGTTATCTACTTCGCTGGATGACGTTCGTGCTTAGGCGCTATGACGGACTTCGAGCCCGACGCGATCTTCGCACGAGACGAGCGAGCTTTTCGCTAGTTCTGCGCTCGAACGGAACGATCGACGTCTTTGGCTTAACGACGGGGTGGCATGGGAAGACTTTCTGGGAAATGGGGAACGGTGCGTCGTAGATCTCTGTCGAGCAGAGGATGATGATTGAACGTTGGCTAATTTAATATGCACTTCTGCGAACGAGAACCCCTCCGAGTGAAGTAGTGAAAGCTACCTAATGCCATATCATATTCGTATGTGAATAATCATGAAGAATTGACCAATGAATGACTCTCGGTTCGAAATGTATCAAAGGAGATTAAAGTTGAAATTTCGATATATTTTGTATACGTAGTATAATTCATATGTGGTTTTGTTCATATGTGGTTTATATATGATTTCTATAGTAAACATATAAGCACTATATACAAATTTTTGAATATTTGTACAATCCATATTATATAGTTCGATTATATGGTTAGTGTAGAAATCATATATAATCCACATATGACAAAAATCACATACGGATTATATATAAAAAAAAATACTCTGTATAGAACTTTTCCGGCTGGGTAATAAATTACTGAATTACTTACCATCAATGACGTTCCATTTAATGAAAATTCTCCATGGAAAGATCACACATATTACACACATATTACGTACCATCGTGAGAGTTTGCTCCGTATAGTTAAAATTTACGCACTCCTAGTCCGTGCAACGCTCGTAAAATGTAGACTTACCTGAAACAGAAAAATACGAGGATCGCGTTAGTCCCGACGGTCGAGGGAGAAACTCATCAAAAAAGTAATACACAGTACGAGCAAAGGCAACGCCCCCGTACACGCGTATGGGTGCCGTGACGGTGCACAAAGCCTTTAATAAAAACCGCATTACGCGCGTCAGGTGATTTTATCCATATTTCCATTCCTCCTCCGCCGATGTGGACTAGCCGTCTATACTAGCCACGGTGTGTCTCATAATCAAGAGATTTCCTCTTACATGTACGATTATCCTCAACATTCACGTACAAAGACATCAACCGCACTTCCCTTCTCATTCTGCTTTCCATTTCCCCCTCGCTTGGTACACACACCCCGCAAAAAGTCGTCGAATTTTCGGAAACACGCGCGCCTCCATCGACGATGCAATCGGTAGACTCCGCGTCGCATCCGCCGGCCGAACTCTAACCCCGCCCTTGTGCACCTGCTCGATTGCAGGGGATAAAGTATACGGAGCGCGGAGAGAGATTTATTGGAATTTTATCAGGTTACTCGCTATACGCCCCGTGCTTCCACGGGGCGCCTGAAACGCGAGCAGGAAGCCGGAGATTTCTGTTTCCACCCTCTCTCTTTCTCCTCCGCTTCCTCCTCGCTTCCTTGGCACGCGCGCGCGCGCGCGCGAACGGAAGCGGTTCCGCGCATCGAGGAGCCCGCGACGCGCTGGAAATTGCTTCCGCGGCAAAAGTTCGCCGCGAGGAAATTCGCCGATTCGGGGGTGAATTCTTGCGGTATCTCGTTAATTCGATCGCTTGTCGTCGTCGTCGTCGTCGTCGTCGTCGTCGTCGTCGTCATCGTCGCGCCGGGATGAAATTCGCCCCGTGTGTATAAGTGGCCGCGAGGGGGTGGAGGATGGAGGGGTGATTGCGTATAGCCCCTGTTTCGCGAGCCCTAAAAAGTTGCGCAACCGAGGCAAAGTGGTATCGAGTTCCCCTAAACTAAAAACTCCTTCTCTCTCTTTCGCCCCCTCTCTTTGCGGGGCTCTTTCCTCCTCTTCCTCGCAAAGTCCTACGTTCGAGGCGTAAAAACTTGGACGCGGCTTTCGCGCTTGATTGAGATTTCAAAAAAGCACGGATGAAGAGAGAAAAGCGACCATGGAAACGCGCGCTCGGATTCCGCACCCCCGTTCTTACGATCGACGGGTTTTATCGCATTAGACGCGCCTATACGTATATACCATATTTATATACCCGGGAGACTTCCTATCTTCCAGAGGGCAGTGCATTATATTTCCCTTTAGAGGAAGAAATAACGTTCCCCCCTTTTCGCCAAAAGTTTCCGCTCGATGCGCCGAAGCGGAGCTTTCTGCGATAGCGAAACGCGGATGAAATACATTTATAGACGTTGATGCTGAGCAGTCCCTTCTACACGTGTGTGTGTGTGTGTGTGTTTAATAATTGCGCCGGATTGAATCGTCCGAAGACACGCGATTGAAAATATAGGGTGAGTTACGTGCGCGATCAATTTAGTCTCGTATGAATAGGTTGAAGCTCAAGTGGAAGGGAATTGTGCGATATTTAAAGTAAAATCGTGAAGGTTTCCTTTGATCGTACACGGAAAGACTGGTATCAATAAACTTTACTGTTTTTACACAGTGCTGTACAGTAACATTTCTTTTGAAAACATCAAATCGTGATGGTTTACATTGCAATCTGCTGGTTTTCAACGAAAAATTCTTGTTCGGCGCAGTAGAAATACCCGAAAACCCATACGTGTAGCTCTTTTACTGTAAACACAGTAAAATTTATTGGTATCAGTTTTTCTACGTTCGTAGAAAGAAATCCGAGTTTAAGTTTTTCACAAGTATCTTCGGTCTTGATATCGATCATTGAAACACTTACATTTTTTATTTTTCCTGATCGTCCTGAAAATGCGAAGGTTTTCCAAAAAAGGACATTCCATTCAAATTGAAAGTTTTTGAGTAACGAAGCAATATCGCGTTCGAAACGGACGACGAAATCTATCGCCGATCGTTGCTGCTCCAAAGTGCAGACACGTGCGCTCAAGCGACTCCTTATCTTACAGAGAGAACAATGGCTCATTTCTCTCTCCGCGAAGAAATACGAGTATATCACTCCCGGCCTTTCGTCAGTAGTTTCCATGCGAAACCTACGCATATTCCTGCAGCTCTCAGCGCTGGTAACACGCGGCGTCGAACGATTTGCAGTTGCATCATTGGAATTGCAGTCGTCGAAGGCGAGAAATTGTAGAAAGCCTGAGATATTGTCGGGATATTTTCTCGATTGTGGACAAATTATGGAAGGGATAGGTGAATCGAAGAAAAAATGTCCTAAAATCATTATTTATTTCACTTCGCTCTATAGGTGTGTCAGGGAAAATTTGTTATTCGAATCTACAAACTCTTGTTCGATTACCGATTGACTGGCATACATACTGACTCGAAGTACGTATTACTTTACAAATTATTTCGTATGATGCGAAAGATAACGCGTAACGATCCAACGCATACGGGGCAGATCTTCGTTCCTAACCTACTTTCGTGTTTACGAACTGCCGTGAAACGTTCTAAATCACGCTAAAGCAGTAGAACGTCGAGAGATCCCAGACGAAATTCCATATCAGCCAGTCAGCCTAAAAACTACACGAGCAACTTCCTATCTCACACACACACGCGCGCGCGCGCTCTATTCCTCCCTTCCCGAGAGAAGAAATATATCCTTCCCCCTTATTTTCGCGTCAGAAGTTTCCATGCAGAGCGCGCGATATCCCCGCGCAGCTTCCAACATCGATACGGAATAATACGCTGCAAATAGACACACGTCGGTCGCCGGATATATATATACCCGCGCGCGGGTAACTTTCGCATCGGAATTGAATCGCGGAAAAACGCGCGCGAATAAAAGTCGATGAAGTGCAGTCACGTGCAGAGCCCGCCCGGATACAAGAGTTCCACCCCATTCTTCCTCAATTTCGAGAGGGTAGACGACGCGATCTCCCCGCGTCTGCGACTCGACGGTCTTTGACCGTGAGACCGCGGGGCAGGACGGAGGAAGTGGCTGCGCGATTCCCGGGGTATCTCTCTATTTCCAGGAGAGCGAGACGGATGTTATGTGCCGGGCGCGTATACGGCTATACATAGGGGTATATTCCTTGACACCAGCCCGAGGGTATTAAATAAAGAGTCCCCCGCCGTCCCGAGGGAAGCCCGAGGCTGGTACTCCCCCATTTCCGATCTATCCCGAAGGATACGCTCTCTCCTTCGTGCGTACACAGGCAGGACGCGGCATTATGGTCCCATTCAAGCGAAGTTACCCAATATTTAGCCCCGTATTAGGTAAGCCACTGCCTCCGCCGACGACCCGCCCCCCTCCGTCCCTCTTTCCGCCTGCTTTCTCCCAATATACCGCGAGCCGAGGCGCCTTATATTGCCTCTCCTTCGGGGATTTTTGAGACGTCCGGATTTTAATTATGTTTGAGTTCGCTCCGGCTTCGGAGTTTCGTTCGATTTTGAATCGTTGCAATTATGCAGAGGGATACGGGGTGGAATGGGCCAGCGGGGCACAACGGGCTATCCCCTTTAACTTTATTACAGATTTCTGTAGACGGTCATTACTCGCAATACGGTTAACATGTACTGCTATTGATTGCCAGACGACATTGTGATGATTTTTTTATCGGCCGTTTTGTCAATTTCGCGATGGTGTCGTTTTCGCAAACGGATTATAATATTGCGGTATTTCCCTTCGAAAGTAAGACGTCTTATTTACCGTCATACCGTTTCTATACTCAGTCTGTTTTTTCTTTATTGACGGAACTTTACTTTCTTCTCATGAAGTCAGATTTTTCATATTGTGAATATTCAATGTTGTAAGTCATTTGTAATCTATTATAAATGCTGCGTCTGGAGCAGAACGAGCACCTTTTTTTTTTAGAAACATAATTTCATTGCTTCCGTGCACATTTTCTTTCATTTTATAAATTCTAAACTGTTATCAATAGTCTAGAAAGTATTGTGAGACGTAGAAAAATGTTCAAACGTTAAGGCACCCGTATTCTCCTATACGCAGGGTGTTCACTCCCAGCCTCCGAGAGTAGGCGAAGCGTTTTTCCAATTTACTGCATACGTGAACCGATAGCGGCTCGGTTAGCTTTCCCATTAATTAATAAATAGCTGTAGCGACAGCAAGGGAGGCTAACCGAGCCGCTATTGATTCGCGCATGTGGTCAAATTCGAACTACACTCCATCCACGATGTTATCGTGTGTCTGATATCGTCGTTCGAGAGTTCTCGCTCGCGTTTCTCTCAATTAAGGTCCCCATTGTCTCTCTCGACGTCTCGCGATCCGGAAGCTGTAAAATTATGCCCTTTTCCGCGCCTTATCGAGTTAGACGCACCGGCGTCCGCGTAATACATAGCGCGCGCGCGCGCGCGAGCGAGCGACTGGTAACAGAGGCGCC
Source organism: Xiphydria camelus (assembly GCA_963678675.1). Classification (NCBI taxonomy): domain Eukaryota; kingdom Metazoa; phylum Arthropoda; class Insecta; order Hymenoptera; family Xiphydriidae; genus Xiphydria; species Xiphydria camelus. The sequence goes on from OY783195.1 coordinate 29,735,075, forward strand.
TATAGTGGAAACACGGAATGTCGTGGCAACTTCGACGAGAACTTCGAGGGTGGGTGCTTGGTCGAGGTTTAATCACGCGTAACTATGGTAATGGGTCCTGCGGAGCCCCCGCGGAGGAGCCTAATGCGTCTCTCCCCGCGAGTGTAACGCGGTTATCGCGAAGCGCGTTAAAACTTGGCCACATATTCGAGACCTTTATTACGCGCGTTATTATAGTCTCCCTGCCGCTCTTACCGCGGTACTTTCCCCTCTGTCTCTCCTCGCGCATTGCGTATATTTTCCTTCGCCGAGCGTCAGTCGCCGTCGCGGCACGTGCGCATAACGTACTCGCCGTACCACCGCGTCTGGAAGGACTCGCACGCCCGGTAATTGGCCCCGTAGTGCCTTTCACGCGCAGGCAAATCGAATTAACAAATCGCACGCGGTAATGCCTTCGATTAATTTACGAGGTGAAGGGGGAGGAGTCCGTAGAAGCACACAGATGAAGGCGGGTAATTAATTTACGCGATCCGGGCGATAATAATTGTCGCGCGTCGAGACGAGGAAATCGATCGTCGCGATTTCGCTGCTCCTTTTTCCTCGCTCATATCAAGCGCGCACGTGCGTTTATCCGCGTGTATTATATGCATGCGCCGTAAACTGCAGCGGCGTTGTGCATCGCGACGTAACACGGTAAAGACAGGTGCTCGTGGTCGCGCGCGCTTTCATATATCGTCTCGCCAAGCGTTCAGGCTCACTTTTCTCTCCCGCTTATGCGAGACACGCGCGACGAGACACCGCACGGAGGAGAAATTGAGCGTAACGAGGTGTCGGCGCAGGAGAAAAGTTGCGCGTAATCGACCGATCGCTCGGGCTTCGCCGTGGAGGATGCGCGTGAGCCGGGTTCTCCGCTTCTTCCTCTTCACCCTTCAATTAGAGGGGAATTTATGCGCGCGCGAGAATCTTACATGAGCCGCGCGCTCGCGAATGCATAAGTAAACCTATGAAATAATAGCGCGCGCGTGTATATTTACCGGGTTTTAATTGAGGCTCGATTGCGCGAGTAGGAAATAATGTAGGTTGATTATTGACGCGATAATTGGTATCGCAATTCGCGCTTGGGAATATAAATGCGGTGAGAAAAAAGTTCAGGTTGCACAGCGATTAGCGTAGCTCTGATAGCTATATTTTAAGGCTAAGTGACGGATTAACTGGACAGTGTAGGTAACAGAACACATACACGAAAAAATAGATCGTAGCATTTATACAATTTGTGATAAATTTCGGGACAAGGCCAATTTATCGTTACGATTGGAGTAAAAATGATGATAAAACTTGTAGAAGCTGCAAGCGTTGCTGTAATTTTTCCTGCAATTTTAATTATCGTAACGAAACGACAAATTGTTCCTGTTTCGAAATTTACCAAAAACCTTGTAAACCCTACGATTAATTTTTTCCCGTGCAATACCAAAAATATGACAAGAGCGATACGCATTGCTCTTACGTATAGTCGAAAGAGCTATTTGTTCCGGTGAAATAGAAATAACTATCGCTGAGGCAAACATAAACGTATTCTTATATCAACAAATCACTGGCATTACCGCACAATCTGTAAAATGTCTCACAGCACAAATGTGTTACTAAATCTACGAGGGTTCGAAAAATTATTTCATCGCTTTTTCGTGTCGCGCCCCCGCGATTAAGTCCGCTCGAATTCACGCTCTCTCGCAAATAGAAATGCGCCCGTAGAAATTGCAACAGACCCAAGTAAAGCCGACTGCAATCGCAACAGCCAATATTAACAACGCCGAACGACGCCCCTTAATTACTTCGCAGCGCGTTTGTTTCGCAAGCGGCGCGGCAGCGTCGAGTCATTCGCCGGAGCGAGTCTCTTTGATTCGAACGGAACCGTTTAAACACCGGCCGCGCCGTCTCGCGTGCTTTATTGCACTTTATATTGCTCTCTTTTGCGCGCCGTTTCGTCGCGCGTTCGCGGATCGCTGCTCGTTTATCAACCGCGCGGAGATTGGAAGATCAAGAGGCGAGCTTCGCGCGCGGGACGCGAATATCATTTTTCCCGCGCCGCGGGGCGCGGGGGAGGGTGGAATGTGGAAGGAAGAGATTCGGCAACGAGAGCCGCCTTAATATCGCACGAATGCAGCGGCGGCGGCGGCGGCTCGTATATTTCAATCTGCCGCGCTTATCGGTGGGGTGCGCCGCAAAATTTTGGAGCAAAGAAATTTCCACGACCCTCTCCTGGCCTATATGCGTCATAATTATGCTCGCGTGGCTCCGGGGGTCCCGCTTTAGGGGCTGCTTGCCAAACCTCGCCCCGCGCAACGGCGCACCGCGACTCCGGAGCGACGAGCGAGCGACCCAAACGAGTTACGCGTAATTAGTATTTATGCTCGTGGCTGGTACGTCGTGATTTGTGGACGAAATTCGGTTAATGAGACGCACGTGGCTGTTAATTAACCGAAACCTCCCCAGCGCCGGCTGCGCGACGTGAAATCCGAGCCGACGATAGGCGGAACGCCGCGCGGAGGAGCGATTTTTTCCGACGTTCGTCGGAAGCCACCCTTCTCGAATATCTCGTCATGCGGCGGCGCGGGTCTTTCGAAGCTCCGTCCGAGGCGAGGAAACTGTTAGCGCGCTTCGAGGAATCGCGTTTGACGAACCCCCTGCGCGGTCGTATCCATTAGGCACGCCGCGCTCAAGGTCCAGTTCGATACGAGCCTGATAGAACAATTTATTTGAGATGAATGGGAATTTATTCGCATTGAACAAAAGTATATTTGAAATTGATGTTCCACTAGATTCGTACTCGATTAAAAATATATCCAAAGCATCAAATTCGAAAAGACTTTTGTTCAATTTTGATAAATTCCTATTTATTTCAAATAAATATTCCATCGGGTTCGTATTCGACTAGACTTTTTCTCTGAGTGCGTAACCGTGATGGAAATGGGCCGTTCGTAAATCACGTAACGATTTTTCCAGTCACTTTTGACCGCTTCCTCCCCCACGTTGTGCTATGCAGACATTTAGTCTAAAACGTACGTTACGTAACTGTTGATTTTATCAGTGTTCTCGCTATTCGCTACGGAGATCGCGTTATAACCAATGAAATAACCAATGACTTGGGTTAAGACTCGAGTTGTAATAAATAATTTATAGAGTATTCCATTTTTGTTTGGACATTTTATGATTACTAACTTTATCATATAATTTAAACTTAAACTTTGGTATGCGAAGGGCAAAAATCTCGAAAGAAATTCGACCTGAATTTAACATTTCAATTCCTTCTCTGAGCCCTCCAAATACATAAATACGCGTCTCTAATTTTTGGCCTTCGTATTTATCGTTACGTAACAATTCGATTGCATCCTCCTCCCCTTGCATAACGCAATGTAACATTTAATCCGACCCCACCCCCTCGGTCATACCGTTACGTGGTTCACGGACGGCACCAAAGCACTCTCCAAAATGCCCTCGCACGATTCATACACGCGCGACGCGATGCGCCTCGAATAGGCGGAACGAATCGAGAGCGAACGACGCTGGACGGACAAACAACTTCTTTCCTCGACCCGCGGTCCTTTCCCGGTCATCGGTTCCGTTAGCTCCGTTACAGTCCCGTTACTGCGCGACGTTCGCCCCGCTCGGACAGTAGGCCGCTATAGACGCCGTAAATGGGAACGCACACATAACGATGCGATTCAACGTATACCTCGCCTCCCGCGATTCGATGGACCATTCGCGCGAATCAATCGCCGACGTCACTGGCCCCCGCGCGGGGCGGAAGCCAAAAAACCGAAGCCACGGCGAGGGGAGCGCGCGGCCCGCCGAGAGGGTGTACAAGGTGCCGTGAGGAATGGATGCGAGGCCGGGCCCATTGTGCGAAGTTAATAAAGAAATATACAAGGTGACCAACCTCGGCATTTAATATCAATTTGCCGCGCGCCACGGCGCTCGTTTCGACTCGGTGATGGCGGTCGGCGAGGTGGTGGTCGGTGGATACGGGGCGGTACAGGGTCGAAAGAGACGCGAAGGGTGACGAAGTCGAAGGGTAGGAGGAAGGAGGCGCGCGAGGGAAGGAGTCGAGAAAATAAAGGAGAATGAAGAGAGACGGCGGTGAAAGGGGGTGGCAGTTTGGGGGCTGCGAGGAATTTTGAGGTAGATTCCTCGCGCGCGTGGGTGGGGGTAAGAAAGACGGGCCGGAATGCACACCGCGAGAGGGGGTTTGTTTCTCTCTCCCTCCCTCCCCGGCTCTCTTCTCTCGCTATCTCGCTCCCCCGCGCTCCCCTCGGTCGAGAAAGAGGAAATTGTTAAAACGCGTGGCGGGTATGGCGTATCCGGGAGAAAAACACTCGTCGCGCGAGCAACACGACGACGAGGGCCGTGCGCTTCCGAGGCAGACTTTTAGGAGCGATCGAAAGTAAGCACTTTCGACTGACGCCGACGGGGGTTGACAACTTTGGCTCGTTCGCCTTGGTTAAATAGGACAGGGGAGCGGGGGAGGCTAGGCAAAGTTTTCCCGCAGGGAGGAATGGACGGTTTACGCGGTCCGTGAAGTTCTTACGGATGAACGAAGTGGATATCGTGACTGACCTACCGCTTCGATGATTCTTTTTCCACTTTTTCTTCCTTCACTTTTCTTTCGACAGCAGTGGCATTCTTTTCAAAGTTACACATTTTTTATTCCCCGATATCCGATTTTATCACCACGAGCCTTTGCGCGCGGTGAGCTACGTCACTCGCGCGCGCGGTCCCGCGCCAAGTTCTCCCAGCTGTACCGAGAAAAGTCATCTCCTTGGGTAACCGAATCCGCATGGTAAAACCGACTCGACATCTGCAGCGAACTTCGCGCTTCGCACCTCGCCCTCCTCTTCCTCTCCTCGCGTGCGCCACGCCCCTTCCTCTCGTCTCTCCTGGCAATCGTATAATTGCATTTACTCGGTGAGAAAATACAGTCGAGAGATCGTCGTGTCTTTCCATCGCGACCCGCCCTCTCCTTCTCCCCCACACCCGAGTCTAGGAAATTTCCGGGAGGCTGCGAGGCATTCCTTTGTGGAGCGAACTTGGTTGTGATTAAGGCCACTCCGCGCGCGTGCGCGCGATACCGCCGCGACTCATCAAAGGTTATCCCTCAAAGATGCTTCAGAACCACGCCGTAACTGGGTATTGTATCTCCTCCCCGGCAGAAAGGGTGGCGCATGAACGAGAGACCGTGGAAAGTGAGAGAGACAGACAGAGAGAGAGAGAGAGAGAGAGAGAGAGGGAGAGAGAATCACGGAGCACAAGAGCTATGTACGAAATACTCGCAACATTGCGTCGCGCGTCGCTGGGCAGCTGCTTGCCGCATAGTTCGCCTCGCTCGTTCACGGTTCGAATGTTTCGCCGGCGGAAGGAATTGCCTGAGACGAGGGTCGCCGGGCGCCCTTATTACGCCGATTATTGCGATCGTCCTCGTTTTCCGAGCGGGAGAATTATTACGGGACGTTTGAATCCGACGGGAGCCCGCGACGGCGAATCTGATAATAATTGGCAACGGTCCCTCGTCGCTTTTCTACGGTTTGAGGTGGAAAAAGAAGCTCGACGATTATCGGGTGAGAAATTTAAAAATTCGATCGAGATGGAACGCGATTTACGAGTTGATTATTGTCGTTGATCAAATTGTCTCGCGGGTTGTGGGGCGAAATGGACTGGAAGTAAAACAGATTTTTGTTTCAACGATTGTGGGAAGAATATTAATTAATGTATTTCCTTAATGCATTTCTATTCTTCGCTATTATAGTGGTAATCTTCAATTTTTATTTTTATTTTACGCACAGAACAAAATAATCAATTGGATTTACTAATACATAATTACTTGCGAGGTCACGAGTAATTTTTAGTAGATCCAATTAATTATTTTTCTCTGTATGCCACTGTTTCATTCAATCTAACAAATACATAATGCGTATTGTGATTTCGAATTTATATAAATAAAAAATAATAACAGAGAAGATGCTACTTGATTAAAATCGACGAAAATACAAAGCAGAATCGACTTTAATAATCGCTCAGCGCGATGGCGCTGCTCCACTTCCACGATTCAGAACGAAAAATGCAGAATTAATGCGAGCGGTGGATTTAGAAATGTAATCTGGGCAGAGCGAAGTGCACTTAAACCGAGCCGCAATAAGTAAATGAAACGTTTCGCGCGGGTTACGCAAACGCGAGCCCCCCGAGGCTTTTGACTCGAGGCCACTGACCCGACGGCGTAATTGTGGATCCTGTGAGCAACCCCTTGGGTGGATTCGTCAACCCTCCCGTGTACGCTAGCCGGCGCCTACCTTCACGAGACACCGAATACACCATTCCCGCGGCTTTATGGTCAAAGTTTCGCGTTTACGGCGCGAACGAATTCTTATACGATGCGTTATACCCGCGGGAAGAGACGCACGCATACCCGGCGAATCCCTTTCGCTTCGGCGCGCGTCGGCGCGACGATAAAATTTCGACTTCCCGCGGAAGAGGTCGTAAATCGGCTCGTTTCGGAATCGGCTATCTCCGCGGATCGGGGAACCGTGATTCTGGACGCGGAAGATGCAAATCGGGGGGATTTGAAATTTTCCACCGGAGGACGAAGCGAGAGAATGTGAGATTCCGAGAGCTGGCCCCTGACCACTACGATTTAAGTGCGAATTGGGGGACTGTTCCGGGAACGAATCGGATCATAGATCCATATTTTTTTGATCGTGATAAAAATGAGCATTTCGATCATCTGTATTACTTCGTCAAAGAGGAATGAAGTGATATATCGAGAACACAATTTATTTTTAGTTAATAAATGTTTGTTTAAATATAACGAAATAAACATTTTATGGGAACAAATAAATGTTCGTTAACTATATTGCGATATTTATTTGGCACAATCAGATCCTTTGAGGCAATCATTTGAACGAAATAAACATTTCAATAATTAACACATATTTCCTTATCCTAGCAAAATATTGATTTCGCCGTATTTGAAATTACATTTATTAACTACTATTTAGATCTCACGATCTGAGAAATATGGATCTATGATCCGATTCGCCTCGGTCTACCCTATAATTTCTTCGCGTTATCAATTCGTCACGCGAGTATCTAAATTTCATATTATGATTCAAAAGAGGAATAAAAGCAACGAACGAAACGCGAAATCGAGCCGCGAATATCCGCATCGTCGGATAACGATAAACGCATCGGTTTCGAGTTTCGGGATCAAAGAGTTCTCCCCTCGACATTTCCGTAACCATACACAAACCCTGCGCACTCGTCGAGAGCGAGCGCCCGTCGTGCGTGCAGCGGAACGTCACGCGCGACGGCGTAATCTCGGTTCACGCACGAAATGGGCCTCGCTCCGCGTCGAGTGTCATTTCGTCATGCGAGAAGGGGAAGATCGTAGTTGTGAACCCATCCGCAACTTAGCGCGATTCCGTTTCGAAGGAGGTGCAATATTCGCGTATTCTTCGAAATAATTTCCGCTTTCTCTCTCCCTCTTTCGATCGCTAATTCCAAGTGGGAGACGGACTCGCAACGCGGTCATAAATTTTATCGACGAACGCAGAATGAAAGAGATAATGGAAATCTAAAGGCAATTTCCATCCGCGAGACAATATCCGCTTACCCGCAATTGTACCGTCCGTAAAAATGATCGTCGAGAAATAATCGCGTAAAAAGAGAGCCATCGAACGTCGCGAGGATCTCGCACGGGAAAAAAAGTAAATCTCGGCATTTACAAAGTTCGTGGTTAATTTCGGGACACAGTTACGATAACTACAATTTTAGTAAAAATTACAGCGACGTTTGCAACTTATACACTGAGAGAAAATATCTAGTTGTAACAAAAATTGGCCTTGTTTCAAAATTGACCATCAACTTTGTAAACGCTATGATTTAGTTTGTTTTCCGTTTGAGAGCCGCGCGGCCGACGGGTGGACGAAAGAACGAGCCGAAGAAAGTGACTCGTGAACCCAAAGTTCCACCCTCTCCCATCCTGCTCATAATTAAGCACGGCAGGATATCCACTCACTCGTCTCGCCGCGCGCCTACGGCGCTCCGCTCTCGAACGCTGCTCAACCGCGCGCAATTTTGTCTAGTTATCCAACCCGTTTCAAAGTAGATCCTCTCCTCGCCCCTCGACAATGGGACCGTCGCCTTGAGCGAGGTCGAGGGAGGAAGGAAGAGGGAGGAGGGCTGAGAGCGCCGTGCAGGAAGCCGGAGCCAATTTCCATCCTAGTTATTAGTTCAGAATTGCATGCACGACTCGTCCCGAACGAACGAGCACTTTGGATCTTCCGCGGCTATCAATGTATTATGCACGTGACGCGCGGAGGCGAGATATCGTATGGAGACGTCGCGTCTATAGAGGGGCGCGGCATACGTGAGGTGTCGGAAGTCGGGGGCTCGCTGCGCCTTCCGCGACCATCTCCCCACTTCCGATTCGCGCGGGGCGTCTTCTTTGTTCCCCGTGAGATAGCGCTCGACGATCGCTGCTGTGCCGCCGGCACCGCGATTCTCTGTGCCTCGCAACTCTATCGCGCTTCTCGCTCCGTTCGCCGGTTACCGGAATCACGACGTCCTGTGAAAGTCAACTCATTTTTTATCCTTCCGATGAGACCCGTCGTGTTACAAATTTGAGGAGAAGATCACATTCACTCTTTTGGGTTCCTTTCTTTTTTTACTTTTTTGTTTTCTCATCGTTCGAGATATAATTTTGGGCGCTCAACGCTCACCCGCTCCTTTAATTTTTCTTTCTTGAAGTCAAAGATTCATTTCCCAGGCGAAATATAGTCCACATGTATGGATTTGGTCCTATATAAATTATATATGATTTCCACATATAAACTGTATATGGACTATAAATGAATAAAATAATAAATAATCCATATATGGTTTATATAGAAATCATATGTTATATATAATCCATGTAGAATTATTTTGCCTGGCTTTACATCGCATCGGGCAGAGCACATAATTCTCCAGTGGGTTCTTTAAAATATCTCACCATCGAGCACACGCCTGAACTCTTCACACGTGTATCTCCGACTCTTTGGTTCCTCTTCGTCTCTTCTTTCGCGGTCCACGGCACCCGCCTTCCACCGAGCGCATCTCCGTTTCGCAATCAGTACCGCGGCGAAGCAACGGCTCCGCGCTTCGACGAGGAAGAGAAACGACGAGGAGGAAGATGGGTCGGGATGAAGGAGAAAAATGAGAAAGAGAGAGAGAGAAAGAGCGAGAGTCCATTCGCTACGGCTCGCGAGGTGATTATTTGGGTTTTTGCGGGTGGCACACAACGAGAAAAATAGCAAAACTCATTCGGTCCACCGCGCGGCCGATAGAGGAATGTCGTTTCTCATCTTTCAGCGGTGGTAATTTGTTTCGGCGCGCTCTCGCGCCCGCAAAAACCTACGCGAAATGACAGACGGGATTGGCGGCGGAGCGAGTACTCTTCTTTTTTCCCTCCTCACCTCTCCTCCCCATATTATAACCTCTCTCTCTCTCTCTCTCTTTCTCTTTCTCTCTCTCTCTCTAACGTTATCTATTTCTCTTTAACTCCCTTCCTAGCTTTTAGAAATTCAAAATACATACCGTCTGCAAAACAATTGTTCAATATTTAGACTATACTTCTGATCTAATAAGGTTCCTCGAAAACTATTTTCTTTTTCGAGCGATATTGAATATGTATGCACTCTGAGAAAAAATTCAATCGACATTCATTCTAATCGAACAAATGTGCTCTCAGGACTATTCAAAAACATGTTTATTTCGTTCGAATAAATTTTCGTCTCAGTGTGCAGATTACAAGTTAAATTTAAAGATGGGAATATTTTTTTTATTCAAATATCGAATTCTTTCGAGATATCAAGAATTACGATGTATAGAATTCCAAAGCATATACGGAAAGGACATTCCTATCGGAGACTTTTCTCGGGAGAGGGAAAATGTACTCCCGGTATCGATGACAATGCCAGAGGGCAGGGACAAGGGACAATGGATTGGTTCCTTTCGTACGGATATAGAGAGAGAGAGAGAGATATTTGGCGACCTCGCGCCGCGGCGCTTCGCGTCTCGCCACGGGTATACGGATCCCAACGTATTGTTTCTTCGGTTATAAACGGGGGCATAAAGAAACTCGGCGTCGAAACTCGGAGACTCCCCTTCTTTTCTCGGGGGAAAGGCGGAAAGAATAGCGAGAAAAGGAGGGAGCGGAGAGAGTGAGAGAGAGAGAGAGAGAATTAGGAAATACGAGGCTATGAGAAAGGAGCACAGAAGGAGCGAGGGAGAAACTCTGAAAGTTTGGAAACTCGTAGAACGTATAATAAAACAATTGAATTCCGCGAGAGGAAGCGCGAAGCGGGGATGGGAGAGGAAAGATCCTCCGAGGGGGCTGGGAGGAAATCCGACGAAACAATATTTTCTCTTCACGGACGACGCGACGACGCGGACTCCATTCGCGAGGAGGGAAAGTCGCGCCCTTAATACTTTTCGTTTCGACGTCTCTCGCTGTCGGAGCTGTGATTTCTTTTTCACTTACCGCACCGACAATGAGGTATGAGAAATCCGTCGGAGTGAAAGAGATCTCCGTATCAGCTTCGCGATCACTCGTGATAGGCGAATCGTTCCCCCCAGTTTTCCGTACACGAAAAAAAAATCGTAGCATCTGCGAAGTTTGTGGCAAATTTCGGGATAAGGCTAATTTATTGTCATAACCGCAATTTTGGACAAAACTATAGTACAAATTGTAGAAGCTACAAACATTGCTGTAATTTTTTCTAAAATTGTAGTTATCGTAACAATAAATTGGCTGTACCTATCCCGAAATTTATCACAAACTTCGTAAATGCCACGATTTATTTTTTTCTCTGTACACAGAGAAAAAGAATTACTATGATTTTTTTTCATATTAATTGAATATTTTTTCCATGCAATCGCATACTATTCCACAGGATTGTAAGGTCAAAATATCAAATTGATATATTACAAAACTTCATTGACATTAATAAATAATTAGTCGCGACCCCGTAAATAATTTTCAGTAAATACAACTAATTCTTTTTCTCCGTGTAGAGTAGTTCCGTGAATATTAAAAATAAAATACATATCACACCCCGATCGTCAGCGAAATATATTTTAATCAAGGTTTCATTTCACCGCCGAGCCGAGCGTAATCACAGCGAAACAATATTACAATAATCCTCCACCCCAGCTCTTCCTCCCCCGAAAACTTCGTCCCCCTCCTGGATACGCGATTCTTCTTTACCCCGCGCCAACTTCGACGACCGTCAAATTTCCCTTTTCGCTCCCAGCGCGATACGGTGCGAAGAAAGGGGAAGAGTGAAATCCGCCCACGCGCGCGGAGGACCTCTCCGCTGAAGCTTCCGTCGACGGCGAATTTTTCCCGTGCCCGTATCCACCATCGATATCGCCGATTGGCAGGATAAATCCATAACGCGCAGCGGTGGACAAACAGCGGTGGCGAAACATATTTCAATCAAAGTTTGACCTAATCCCCGGGCTGAGAACGGTGGAAGGCGAGGCGGAGAAGGGATTAGTGGTCAGCAACGGCGAAGAGGACGACGGCAAACATCGCGCGCTTCCTCTTCGACGAGATTGCGTTTATCCCTCGCTCCGCAGGCGCGCTTTCGGTCGATGGCAGAGTTTGTGACCCGATTCCTCCTCCTACCCCCGCCTCCCGCGCGCGCCTCACCGAAAAGCACTTACATATCGCGCGACGCGTCCCCTACCATCTCTCAGGAGGGAATTCAATGACGTCGGAAAGGAGGCGCGCGAATATTACGAAATCTCGGGAGACGCGCGTTGCCCGTGGTCACTTCGGAACTTGAAATTCCAATATTTTGCAAAAAAAAGAAGAAAGAAATTTGCCTGGGGATGGGTATTCAAACGCGGAAGGAATAGCTTTCGCTCCCTCTTTTTTCTGAGGGAAAAAGTCGGAATGGCGAAAGAAAATATGTCGTAGAATATGATTTGATACATTTTTCAATTATACGTACGAAGCATAATCCCAATTTTCGACACATAAGATTTACGTACAGTTAAGAGACATTTTGAACGAACATGAATAGAATGAATAATTCATTCATAATTTACGTCATTATTAATGCGAATAATTCTTAAAAATGCATTATTAATATTTGCTGAATAATGAAAAGGAACAAGAAATCTTGAAGTAATTTGAGCAGTTAAATGTAATCATAAAAGTGAACCAAAATTTCATCATGTTAAAATATTAATTAGAGCAGGAAGATTAATTTAAGAATTAAAAAATATTTCGAAAATTTTATTATTTTTATTATTGACAGATGCACATTAAAATGTATTTATACATTATTTATTTAAAAGAGAACACTAACAGATAAATTACACAATAAAAAAGTGGTGTTAATTTTTAACCCCATTTTTCACCGGTGTATAGACCTGTATGTATCACACCTGGTGTCATTCAGTCTTAACATTCCATTGTTATCTAACACCAAAACTGGTCCATATAAATCCACACCGTAGAATTTGTTACCGTGTACGCGGGTAATTATTTAAACAATTACGGATGTCAAAGTCCGATCATTCGTTACGCACTAGCCGACCACGCAACGAGTCCACATACGAAACGTCGAATTACATCGATAAATATGAAACGTCACTCGCTCCGCGGTCAAACCATTGAATTCCGGGGGTACGGCCAATCACGGACGACAAAGAAGGACTCTCACAATTAGGTACCCGACGAATCTCCGGCTTCCTCTTTCAATCGTGGAATCCGCGTAACTTCAATGGCTCGCCCCTCGATTGTTTCTCCCCGACGTAGTCGTAACAAAGGCATGCTTCGTTTCCTGGTTTCTCGCTAAATTAAGGAGCCTCCCCCTCTCTCTCTCTCTCTCTCTCTCCATCGCCCTCCGAGAATCGCGGGAACATTCGTCGCAGGTTTCGTTCGCGCCGTTTGGTAGGAACTACCGCGGCGCGGACCTGGAAATAAGTACAAACGATCCGCAGCCCGCGATTGCGGTTGCGAGAAGAAGCTTTTAAGCCGAGCAAATCGATACAATTAAAGTGGAAGTACCGAACGAGCGCGGCTAAATGGAGTCGGGCTGTTGAGAAAAAAAAAAGGATCAAAGGATCGCAGCGCGCACCCGTCTCGATTTCGATTGAAAACCGAGCCTCTCTCCTTTTCGTCCCCCCTCCTTCGCGACTCTCGTCCTCACGCTCTCGACTTTATTATTTTTTCCTCATCCATATGCGATCTCGCGTTTCTTCGCGCGCGAGCTTTCACCGAGCGGACCGTCCGATCGCGATACGGTCCCAACGAGATCCACGCGGGGAAAGCGCGTCTTCTCCTTCGCGATGGTCCTTTTTTCTCTCGGCTGTCCGCGAGGAAGGGGGGGGGGGATGAATCTCGACGGCTAAGTAGCGAGGGCAGAGTCGATCGATTCGATTCCACGCGAAATGGGGAGGAAATTAGGCGAGACGAATTCGCTGTGGATGCTTTTTCGGGTTATCTGTACGGCACACAATCGTATACACGTCTGACTTAATAGCGCGGCTCGCAAGCGGCGCGCAAGATTGATCGCGCGTTGTAGCGATGGAGCGAGAATAATCCTCGCAGTTCGTACTACCGCGAGCGATGATTGATAATCCTTGTATTGGGTGAATTATATCGTCGTGTGTTGTACCGTAGACCTAATCTTTTAAGCTGTATCTCGCGCCGGGTGTTGTAGAGATGACAACTTTGAACGACGCGGTAAAGCGGAGTACGATTGAGAGATCTTCTCGCTCATATGACGTATACGTTGGGTACGCTGAGAAAAATAACTGGGTTAAATTATACAACGCATCTGGTTAAATGAATTTAGTTATTCTAACCAAAGTATTAGTAAGTTCAACCAGATATTTAGTCAGGGTAGACCGAGGCGAATCAGAACACAGGGCAAATCGGATCATAAATCTATATTTCTCTGATCGTGGTAAAAATGAGCATTTCGATCGTTCGTATCAGTGCCAATTTATTGTTACGATAACTACACAATTTTAGTGAAAACTAAAGCAAAAATTAAATAAAGAAAGAATACAGTAACGAAGCGGAAGAGCTTGCGCGATCTGAATTGAACTCGACGCAGGTCGAGGAACCCGATCGCGCTACCGCTTTACGATCCGAAAGGAAATTAAGCGAAGCGCCGTGCGCAAACTAATTATCCGCTGTTATTTAAGATTCATATTTCAACTCGTATCGCAGTTTGCAGCGGTGGTCGATTACCCGCGGTCGAAGTTATTACTTTTCCAACCTCCGATTAACAAACCGCATTCCGCAGGATCGCACGTTCTCGCGAAAAGCACGTTCACCTCGCTTCGCTTCGAGCCTCGTGCAGCGACTGTGCGATAACTCGCAGATTTAAACTCGAGTACGCGTACAGCAGACCACGATGAATGGTCCTCAAGACGACGAGAGAAGATGAAGGCGTCGTCGCACGTTAACCCCTCCGCTTTACGGCGTATCGAGGTTGAGATTTACCGAGCGTTTCCCGGGCGGAAAATTTCTTTCCCACTGTGCGCCGATAAGATTTTACGACGCCGCCGATCTTAGTTACGCGCGAAAACGTCGATTCGCCCGTCGACGCGGCCTTTGTTCCGTCCGACCGACATATAGCGGCCCGGTAACAAATCAGGGTATAATCCGGATTACCGCAAGTGCAGTTCACTTCGCGCCTCCGTCGCGCGAACGGGATTACCGGACGTCGAAGCTGGATAATGGACCGTGTTCTTTGATTGCGACGTATCGCCTTTACGCCGGATTTCGACCTGAGCGCGATACCTACACGCGGATTAACGCGAACGTGGACGATGCTTCGCGGGTAATCCGGTTGATCGGTGATGGGACGAGATGTGGGACAAGGGGTGAGAGTGGTGGTATTTATAATGAAAGTAAAGGGGAGATAAAAATTGCTACACCGTGAAAAATCATTTGGTTAAAATGACAAAACGCATCCGGTTAAACGAGTCGAGTTATTCTAACCAAAATACTGGTAAGTTGAACCAAATATCGAGTTATTCCAACTACATATATCTGGTTATTCTGACCAGAAAATGGTCAGTCTAACCGAACAGACGGAGGATCCACATTTCACCAAACGGTTTGGTTATGGTCTCCAGGATTTTGATTAGATCGACCAGGTTTGTTTTTCTCAGTGTGCGCGTGCGAAGTAACATCTAATTGCGCGACGAAGAAACATAAAAAAGGTCGCAGAAATCGAGCCGAAGGACGAAAAATGAGTTTAAAACGAAGCGAAAAGACGAAATCCCAACTCGATGCCGACTAAAATTATTAGAAACGGTCAGTACCCTCTCCCGACGTGGATCGAAGGGTTGATCCGCCCCGGAGCGGGATACACCGAGGGCAGAAATAACACCCCAGGCTTCGGCGTGATGGGAAAACGTCGGGGAAAATAATTTGGGAAAGTTACGATGGAGCCCGCGGTCACGCGTGTATGTATCCCGCCTCGTGGCATTCCGGGGATGAAGATGGAAGAAGGAGGCGACGCGGAAAGAACGGGGAGGAGGGGTGTGACGAAGAATTAACCGCACGTTCGCGCGGGGAGAGACTCCGGCGAATTACTCGCAAACGAAACTCGTCGCTCGGCGGATGATACGTCGGCGCAATTTCGTTCGGCGTGGGAAAACTTTCGGGGTGTGTGCGCAATGTCGAGTCGGTTCGCTTCCCCCGACGATCATCGGTTATGACAGTTTTGGCGATGCGCCGGCCATATCTGCGCGCGCGGCGCACGACCGACGTAATTGCCGCCGTATTAACGGGCTTTGGCGCGGGATTGATACACTTACAGATAAGCTGAGAAAAATAATTACTAGGGGGGTACCAACAAAATGGCACTCGGAAAAACTTTCTTTGATAAGAAAAATGACGTAATTCCAGGTGCAAGGCACAGTTTACTTCGCGCAAGAACATATTTAATAGGCTCGAATAATTGTTTTTTTTTCTTCGTACAGGAAGAAGGTATCCCAAACGGAAAAGTTTGACATATTTTGGATATATTCCGTATGTGGATTTGGTCATGTGTGAATTATGTATGCTTTCTGTATTAACCGGATGCAGACTACATATGAATTATAAAAAAATTAAAAAATTGATATGTAATCCTTATATGGTTAATACAAAAATCGTATGATTATAATCCGTATATGACCAAATCCACATATGGACTATATACAAAATATATTCAACTTTTCTGCCTGGGATCCTTGAATCAAGACTGTATATCCTTCGACCAGGAATATTGTATTTCAAAAAATTTCAAAGATCACATGTTTTTGGTTCAACAATTTTTTGTTGTTGACACTAGCAATTATTTCTCTCCGTGTATCAAAAGCCGTCGGAATCCTGCGAAATCTAAAATGCGTATCGACGTATACAGTCCTCTCAACGTTATATTAACTCTCGAATTTAGAACGGGTCGTCGACTGCGTCCTTCATCCCCTCGTTTCCCGTCATTCATCCCCCTTAATAACAAAGTACGAGTACGAATGTTTTCGCTGTTCCTTCGAATCGCTTCGCAAGAGATTCAATCGCGAGCCCTTGCCTCGGAGCGAAATTTACAAAAGATCCCCGCAGTCGCCCCCTTTCCCCTCTTCGTCTCCGTTTCAGCGTCCCTCTTCATCCTCCACCGACCCCCACCCGAAGAGAGCGAGAGAGATCCCCGAAATCCACACTTCGCTGCTTTCAAAATTAACGTCACTCCCTAGTATACATACCTGCACGCGCCCCCCCGAGCAATATAACTCCTTCCGACGTCGAATTCACTCGCCCGCGAAGGGATCGTTTTCACTGTAGCGCGCGAAACTGATTGGTCGCGCGGCGTCTGACAAATTTTATGCATACCGCGGTGGCACGAATTTATATTCGGCCGATTCAGCCGAAACAGCCGAGGGGCGGCTTGCCGTTGACGGTCTGACTGATCGCGGGCATTTATATGTTTCTCCCGCGCCCCTTCGCCTCGCTCATTTTCATCCCCGACATCCTCCCCGACAACGACCCTCGCGGCGCGCGCGCGCGCGCGCGGCTTACTTGATATTCCGCCGGAGTCTCGCGCGACTAAATCATCGTCCGCTTCATCCTCTCTCTCTTCATCGGGCACCCGGAGGCCAGTCGCGCTCTTCCGGCGCGTCTAGGTAGCCGTGCGCGACGATGCGGCCTCCTTCTCGAGACGCGGCGAGGTGACGGGGGGCGGGATGAGCGATTTAACGCGCAATTACGGGCGCCGCTGCACTTGTTATAAATAAGGATCCCGTAATCGTTGGGGAAGTGAATTAAAATCGGCGATGAATCACGAGTATTTCATCGTACGTAGTCTTTATTGAAGTAAGATAAGGAAATTCTTTCTCCGCGAACTTCCTTTCTTACGTATTCGGTCTTCTAGTAAAAAAATATTTTTATTTTTAAATTCAATTTGTAATCTGTACACATGTTTAATGTCATACGAAATAAAAATGTTCGGAAAAATAATTATTCGCTGAAACAGCGTACTTTTTACAGCTCATAACGGTAAAATTTACCAGTCTCCCGTCAATGTGCATCGGGTGCATAGCAAATTTTACCGTACAAACTGATCTTTATATAAACCGTTACGAACTCTAAAAAGTATGCTGTTTCACCTCCCGAGAAACCCTGTTACCGGGATGTATTGTAAAATGTACCAATCTTTTTTTCTCCGCGTAATAAGTACATACCTACGCGATATGTTCCAGCGAGCTGCACGAAAATCACACAGTCTCCACACCCGCACTCCGACGGAACGACTCGGTGCACGCGAACGAGCATCGAGGGATGACCGAGCGCGAGCGATAGATATGCGAAATCAGGTCGAGGCTCGCCCTCGAACGATGAAATATCGACGGAAACGAGTGAGTACTCACGATGATGATCGTTGCGCCGAGCGCGTTAAGTACGAATGCGTGTAAGTGGCTGTGTACATCGACGTACCACGGCAACGGCTGCCACGTACGAGTCTCCGGGGTGCAGCAAGCCTCGCAGGCGACCGACGTATAATCGGCGCGAGTACTAATTGCACCCTGAGAGCCTGCACGAGAGGGGCGGAGGGGGCGCGAAGTGGGATCGAGACCAATGGCAATGGCGTGTCGCATGATTTGCGGAGACTTTTATTGCCGCTGATCTCGGGGAGGCGATACCGCGTCGCGTCCCGGAGGAAAATCGATGAGTCGCGTTTCTCTCTCGCTTCCGCGCTGCGTTTCTCCTTTCCGCTCTATTTCCTTCTCTCTCTCGCTCGACACGCCGCCGGTGCCGTACCATGTGTCGCGGTTGGCCGTGGCGGTACGGTACCGGCGGTTGGCGCGCGAGTCGACGAAGGGGTGAGCTACAAGTGTTCGATCGCTCGTTCTCGCGCCACCTCGTATACCTACTGCGAGCGGCGCACCTTGCGCGCAAAGCGTACCGTGGATACGTACTCGGAAAAGCGCGGCGAGACCTGCGGCTCTCCCTTACGACCCGCGAACACGAGAAACTCGTAGCCCCGCGGTTATCCTATGTTTCGTTATCGGTGTTTTAATACACAGGTGTATGATTTTATGTGTACACGTCGCAATCTAGAAAGAGTGTAATACCGTTAGGGTTAACACGGGGAAAAAATAAATCGTAGCATTTTTGCAAAGCTATTGTGGTAGAATTCGGGACAAGGCTTATTTACCGTTGCGATAACTAGAATTTTAGTAAATATTGCAGCAACGCTTGCAACTTCTGCAAATGTTGCTATAATTTTTCCTAAAATCGCAGTTATCGTGACGATAAATCGGCCTTGTCCTGAAATTTACCACAAACTTTGTAGATTTTATAAATTATTTTTTTCTGTGAAGATATCTGTTATTTTTCTCTCGCAAAGAATCTCACATCGGGTCGATCTCGAGATTTTTTCCGACGCAATATACCTATCATCTCGCGAAAGATTAGCCGTTTCTCGTTCAATTCGATCGAATTTTCCCCAGCGCACACTGGCAGTATCTCTTACTCTTCCCTCTCGAAGGAGAAAATTCGCACGAAGCTCACGCGACGAAATTGCCGATTGCGAATATCACTTCGAAGCAAAGGAAGAAAGAACGATCCTTCCTCTCTCTCCAGCTTGACGATATCCGAAGCCTTCAACCTCCGCTACCGAAATTTATGATTTCGCCCGAACGAGAATCTCGTTTCACCTGCCACACGTCTCGCTCGCCCCCTTCCGCTTCCGGGTATATCCGCGTGCGGGAAGCGAAGCATCCCCTCGGCGGTACGTCGCGCCGCTCTTTACCGAATCGCTGCACCTACACACATCGACGTGAGTATACCGCGACGAAACGAGGCTTCTGGGTCAGAGGGCACGCGCGTTCGCCTCGTTCCATCCTCGAGGAACACTCCGTGATCTTATCAACACCTTCATATTTTCGAGTCAGAGGGGCGAGGGGGGATGGCGAGCACCGCGCGCGCCAGTGTTTCGGGGTAATGAGGCGAAATGGGTGAGCGTAATAGAACCCGGGACGCGCTTTCCTGGGTGGAACCGGGGCGCACAAAGGGCGATGAATTATTGGGTCTTCGGGCCTGAAACTTTCTCGGCGAGGGGCGAAGCTGGAAAGCCCTATAGAGCGAGAGTGGCGCGGGGTGGAGCGGGGGAGGGAGAACTCGAGACTCTCGAGGTGGCCGTTGGTCCTCGCGCCGAAGGAATCGAGGAAAAAGCGCGGCACCCGTCTGCCGGGAATGACGGATCCCCGTACACACTGAGAGGGATAATTGATAGGGTTAAAAAATGTTTCTTGAATCAAAAACATGATCTTACACATTTTTCCGAATACAGATTCCTGATGGAAGAATGTGTGTTTTTGTTTCGGGGATACCGTCGCACGGGAAAAAAAAGCCAGCAATTTTTACCGCTTCATCCAGTAGCGCTGAAAATCACTGAAAATCAGTGGTAAGTCACCGAATTTTCGTGCCCGTACACTGATTCTCAGTTATTTTTACTGATTCAGGTTAAGAGAGAGTGGAAACAAAAAATTCTATTTGTTCAAAAAAAGACAATTACTCGAGTCTATCAAATATTCTCTCGCATAAAGAAAACCATATGGCTTAGTCCTGAAATATTATCATGTTTTTGATTAATGGAAAAATTTTTTTGGCACCAGCAATTATTTCTCTCAGTGTATACGCGCCCGAACGTCATTCTCGCCCCGACCGAGAGAACCTTCGATCCTCCCCGGCTTTTCTCCGCGTGTCGCGCGATGCACTCGAGATATCGTTGCGTGGCTGCCGCCCCTATGGAGGGAGAGGACGTCTATCGGTGACGCGCCGCGCACCTGCGCCTATCGGCGCCGCGCCACCGAGAACCCGAGCGTCCTGACGCGTCCCCGGTACAGTTGTCGGACGCGTGCGGGCGGTATTAACGCGCGTGTGCGTAACGCCCGCTCGTACCTACACGTGGATCGAGAAGCGGTCCCCGCGGAGAGCGTGTGCACGAGAGAGTGGGAGTATACGCGAGTCCGGTTACCTCTCCCGTCGCTCGGAATGATGGATGATACGCTAATCGTTCGTATTTACACACGGCGCGTACGGCTTTTTACGTCTGCCGTCGACCATAAGGGAAGAGGCATTTTTGGACGCGTTCCGCGCGTGGGGTTATAACGGGTGGGCCGAGCGGAACGAGGGACGTTTCGGGAGGGATAGATAGCGCGCGTTCGATAACGCCGGACGCGTATGGGAGATACGATCGGAAAGAGAATTTTTTTTTGTCGTCAAGTCGGAGATAGATTGGTCGCGAATCGATATTTATTCGAGATTGATACAGGCATGCGATTCCAAGGCGAGCTTATATTAAAATAACTAAACGTTTGGTTGGAGTAACGAAATATTTGGTTGGCAGATTTTTGGTTAGAATAATGAAATGCGTCTAACTAGATGCGTTTCATCATTTTCGCCTGCTTATTTTTCTCAGTTTATTAGGTTAAACTTACGCGCCAGAAAAAAAAACTTCAATCACTATCACTATGAGATTTTGACTCATTTTTAAATAATACTTTTTCGAAGATTACATTTGTATCTACAACAAAGCCTCATATCGATGTAGGCCAAAAATTCGTTGACAATAAAAACAACAGTGGTTGAAGTTTCTTTCCTGGCGAGTAAGTTTAGCCCTGCATATGCTATCTACAACCATACAATTTTTTCCCTCACATCGAACCTTTCGACGCGAGCAAACATTTTGATCACTCCCGGCAATTTTCGGGAGCCCGACTCCCGCGCTTCGAAATAGACGTGGCATTTTTTATAGAACCGCTCCGAGAGCCGAATGTTACCCGACGCACAGCTACACATACGAGTATATGCGCATACCTATACGCAAATTCAATTTACGCATAGCGTTCGACGCTTGGCAAATCGATCGCGGTTCACGAACCGCGTGTACTGCAGCGGGGCACGTCGAAATCGTTCGCGAAACAACGAGGGTTGCGCGTGTGCGCATACGTACACGCGCGGGCCCACGTACACACGGGCAAATCGCTCGGCGCGGCTGCGGCGCGTGGATACACATATTCGTAGGCGCAGGCGTGTTGGAGAGTTTGATTGATCAGGCTATCAGACGGTATTTATTTATATTCCATCCAGTGGGCGCACCTGCCGCCATTTGCCGGCTTTAAATAAACCCCGTGGCCCGCCGCCACGTCGCGGCTTTTCCTTCATTTTTTATTTCACCCGCGAAACCTTTCGGCCTGATCGACTGTCGCAGTTATTGAAAAAATCCATGCAACCGAATCAACCTCCCGCGCGAGCGCGCCGGATGATGGATGGACCGGGGTGACTGTGGGGCGTGTGGTACCTGGTGCTTTCTCCCTCTCTCGCACCTACACACTTCCTCGTATATGTCTATCCCTCAGTGGATTTCTTCCCTCCGACTTGCGGGTTTCTGGTGGATCGCGAAGTACGCCAAGTCGATTTAAAGGGAATAAACGTACACTGTAAAAAATTTGCATTTTTAAATATACTTTTATTCAGAGCGTTTATCCAGTATGTGATTATGTGAAAATTAATATATTTCCTTGATAAAGTATTCTTAAAATTTTCATAATCGCGTATTAGAGAAAAGCTTTTATATGCAATATTAAATTTAATAGAATTTTTTTTACAATGTAGTGCAGCGACAGAAACGTGATATTTAAGGTGTTTATAGACGCGAAGGATTGAACACTTCGTATCGAATGAAATAATCGTTCCCTCAAACGATTTTACGTAGCTTAAAAAATTACCTTACAAATACAGATAGAATTACATTGATTTCAAAAGCTTAGGTTTGTCGAGAAAATGAAAAGCTCATCCGACTCTACCGGTTCGATAACCGAGCATCGTTTCAATTACCCCGTTCTTCCTCTCTTCATCGTCGCCGAGCGGCAACTTTCCAGAAAAAAAACTAAAAGCCCGCATCAGTTCCCTCTCTCCATCCTCCCACCCCACTTTCTCCCGAACGCGAAGGAAGCGGGGGTTAAAAGAGGGTCCCGCGCGGGTCGCCCTCCACACGCGAAGAGGATTCGACGTGAAACTCTCGCGTCTCCTTCGCATGGAGAAAGATGGATGCTCGCAGGGTGAACGAGCGCGAACGAACGGGCAACGAGGGTAAAAAAAAATGGACGAAGTCACCCTTCGAAAGCCAGCGAACGCTTCCCCGGGAT
>OY783195.1:29758005-29898005 GCA_963678675.1 Xiphydria camelus
AGATCGAGACCCCGTGCGGAGCCGATACTCTGAAAAAGATACGACATGGATATATATAGCTGCATGTATATAAGGAGCGAAAAAGGGGAGTTAATTAAAAGAGAAAGTCGAAGGGTGAGACGATGGGACGAGGGGCAGGCGGAAATTAAAAATGCAAATCCGCGTGACTCTCTGGAAACCGCGAGGATGCAACCCCGTGCGTCTTCCCTCGTCGCTCCATCTTTATTACATAATCGCTTTAATTATAAAATCCCCGGATATCGCGCAGAGTGCATTGACAAGGGAGCGCGTCTCGTGTTTCGCCCGCTTCGTCGTTGATCCGCATCGTGCGGCTCCTCTCTCTCTCGTGTATTATAACCGCGAAGCTCCTTCCGGGACTCTCGCCTCTCGTATAATCGGATCCGATGCGATCTCCGCCGCGCGCGGTGTCGAATCAACGAACGGCACTCTTTATCTGGATTTCATCGATTTTTCGAGCTCAACTCGATCCCCGTGCGAGCGAGGCGGGCTCTAGACCGTGATCTCGTCGCCGGCTATCGCGCCTTTTGAACGCTTGCGTTATTCAGGCGTCCGACGGGACGATTTTCACGGCGGACTGCGAGTGGTCTACTCGTGCGCTGCTTAAAAATATAATACATGTATGTAGAGCCATATTACTCTGTACCCTGGTCATATTATCAGACGCTCTTTGATTTCTAAATATAGAATACAGGTTTGGAGGAGAAGAGAAGCTAATAATATTATTTTTGCCGATTTATAAGATTTCCTCAATAAGTGCATGATTTTTGGAATCAGCGCTTAAGATTTTGACAAAAATCGAAATCTCTGGAATCGAGCTCTCGACCATCCTATCTTGTGTATTTTTTCGCGTTGATTACGAAAATCATCAATATATTGAGGAAATATCAAAGGAACACCGAGATATCCATGATTCTTTTATGAAAAAATAATTTTTCCGAACATAAAATCGCTGATATCTCACATTTCCTTTGAGATATGGACCTAACAACTATGATTTTCGGAATCAGCGTGAGAAAATACATCGGATAGGGTGGTCGAGAGATCGATTTCAGAGATTTCAATTTTCGCAAAAAATTGAAAAAATGTTGAGTATATGCCTTAAGATTTTGACAAAAATCGAAATCTCTGGAATCAAACTCTCGACCATCCTATCTTATGTATTTTTTCGCGCTGATTACGAAAGTTATAGTTATATTGAGGATATCTCAAAGAAAGACCGAAATATCGATGATTTTCCGTGAAAAAAGTAATTTTCTGGCACATGAAATCACCGATATCTTATATTTCCTTTGAGATATCGTCAATATATCTGCCATTTTCGGAATCAGCGTGAAAAAATACATCGGATAGGGTGGTCGAGAGATCAATTTCAGAGATTTCAATTTTCACGAAAAATTGAAAAAATGTTGAGTATGCCTTAAGATTTTGACAAAAATCGAAATCTCTGGAATTAAACTCTCGACCATCCTATCTTATGTATTTTTTCGCGCTGATTACGAAAATTATAGTTATATTGAGGATATCTCAAAGGAAGACCGAAATATCGATGATTTTCCGTGAAAAAAGTAATTTTCTGATACATGAAATCACCGATATCTTATATTTCCTTTGAGATATCGTCAATATATCTGCCATTTTCGGAATCAGCGTGAAAAAATACATCGGATAGGGTAGTCGAGAGATCAATTTCAGAGAGTTCAATTTTCGCGAAAAATTGAAAAAATGTTAAGGCAATATTAATAAACACCTATTTAAAATCATTCCAACAATCTAATCGAATAACATCATGAAAAATGCGGTCCTTTTATGGTATGGTAATTTTTTAACATACACCAAGAGAAAAGGTATAGTTGAATACGAACCTGTGTGATAATAATTTATTGGCATCGAACTAAATAAATTGAATTAAATGAATGTTCTGCTAGGTTCATATTCGAATAAAAAGATATGCAAAATATTTATCTAATTCAAATAGACTTCTGTTCGACTTGAATTAAATTCTGTTTATCTCAAATAAATTCTTCTATTAGATTCGTGTTCAACCAGACCTTTTTCCCGAGTGCCATTTCATTGATTACGACAATAGCAGATGAGTTTTATTATAAAGTTGGTCCTCGGAAATGAAAAATTAAGGCGCGTCTAATAATGTTACTCTATCAGGGACTGCGGGTACCTATCTACGTATTTCATGCAAACGGCACTGCGAAATGTCCCGGGTAAAAGGACGCCGATGTGATTAAAAATACGTGCTCGCCGCTTTGCGCGACCTCGTAATGAATCATTAGGACGACTCGTCGGGAAACCACCATTGGATGAAAATCTCGCGTAAAATGAAAGACGATTTCGGAACGAGGTCACAACGGGGACGAGGCTCTTCTCGTCGCTTTAACGCGTCGCGACGTTCACGACTTCCGCGAGCATATAGAAACGCTTTTCATATGTACGAATATTCTTCGGGTCACCGAGTCCGAATCCATCGCGGGATGTAAATGTCGAGGTTTAAAGTAGCGGCGTTAATATAACGGTGGACCGACGAGGAAAATTGTATTTAATTTTATGCACGGGATATTTATACGCCTCTTTATTCGATTCGCGACTCCAACTGCCGCGCGAGAGAACGACGATTTCCCTCGCAGCCTCTCGTCGCCCCTCCGGGCTGTGCTTAACGCGGCGAACGAAGTCCCCGGGTCTCTGCGTCTGTGCGTGTGGCACTTTAGCGCGCTTCGATTGGTGGGTAGGTAGATTCGGGGACCTGGAGTGCGTCGTAACGGCAGGCCGGCACTTCTCTCGATCGTTTGTGTGCGCCTAAAGTGGGTAGAGAAAGTATTTGCACACTTTGGACGAGATCGACCATAAAAAGTGTGCGAATACTTTTTTTATTCGCCGTATAAAAGCCGATATAATGCAGCTCGACACGAGAATTTTCGTTCTTATGACTTTATTTGATTTTCATAAGCTCGCGAAGTGTGCCTTCGTGCGAACGGTCTATAAAATCAAGCTGAGATCGATTTTATTGACATAGATGCCTGTATGAATAAATCTGTACTCGGAGAAAAAGGATTAGTAGTTTTTACAGTGAATCCCGATAACAGGGTTCCTCGAGAAGAATAAAAACTTCAATGTGTTTCACCTCGAGGAGCCGTGTTACCGGGATAAACGTAAAAATTCATGAGTCTTTCGCATGATTTTTTACTAATCCTTCTTCTCCATCTAAGCCATTTTTTTTGGTCAGAATAGCGTACGACAAAAATATCTCAATTATATCCGTCTCTGAAATTCCACCGCGACCAACACAAGACCCTGTAGATCCGTCGACAAAATTCCTCCTCACATACATTCCCCCGTTCGAAGCACCTCACCGACGGCGATCCTGACTCTGAATTTCGACGGTCCCCCATATCGCCCTCTCGCGACTCCCCTCTCTTTACGCAGTGCCTAACACGGCGAACGAAGACCCCGTTCACGCGTTTCTACGTGCGTTCACGCATCGACTGGCAGACGCGACGGGGACGTTGTCGTGGGTACGCCACGACATCGTCGTCATCGTCGTCGTCGTCGTCGCGGTGCTCGAACCATAAGCTCCAGTGCTCGCACGCCACGCCCAACCCCACCGCGCGTGTTAATTCCACGCGCATAAATTCTTGGATTAAGAGCATACGTTATACTTAGGTAAATGCGAATTTCATGTTTTTTTTTTCACCTCCCTCTCGCCCCGCTACTCTCTCTTTTTTTCTCTCTCTCTCTTTTACTACTCGACCTCCACCTTCTCCTTACCGTCGTCTCTCCCCTCCGCGCGCGCGCGCGGGTCTCCGCAAGAGAGAGCCCCGAGATAAAGATTAACGGCCGCGAACGGAGTTCAAGGAGGGGGAGGGCTTAACGAAGCGTGGAATTTGGACGGACCGTTCGTTGATTGTTGAAAATCTTCCACGATGAAGTGCGCGCGGGGTGCTCGTTACTTCTTCTCAGTCGGCGAGCTCGTAAGAACCACGCGCGCGCGCGCGGCTGAAGGCAAATTTATTCCTTTATACTCGCTTCCAAAATGAAGAGAGAGAAAAAAACCAGAGTCGCGGGTAGTTCGTACGGTATTATTCGGTGCTGTACGCGCCGTCGACGGTCCACCGCATCACGGAATTATCTCGATTTTTTCCCCTCCCCCCTTAACGACAATTTTTTACCGCGGCGGTCGAGCCGGCGGTGAAGCCGATCGACCGGCTCCTCTCCGAATACGATACGGGGAAATCGGTCGCGTTCCTCGGTCGTTAGCTCGCTCGATCGTGACGTTATCGAGTGGCCCCTCTTTCTACTCTCCTCGCCCTCGAATAAACTCCGGGTCTCTCCACCTCTGTGTGTTCGGCTGAATCTCGCTCTCCCTCTGCCGCTACAACCTGATTATTTCCTCTCCGATTCGAGGGGCCGCCGGGGAAAAAAAGGAATCCAGTCCCTCTCCGAGTCGTCGAGTTATACGTTATTGATGTCACCGGCACGCGGAGGTCATCTTTGCTTGCTCCCCGCCGGTCGGTTACCTCGGGCGCCCGCGAGCACTCGATCACAATCAAGAAAGCCACCCTTCCGCCGGACCGCCGCAGCCGTCGCGATCTGTCCGTCTCCATTTCTCCTTCTCCGTGTCATTTTCCCTCTCGCTCTCGCGGAAGTTTCTTTTTTTCTCCTCGGTACGAGGATCGCGCCGAAAAATTATACCGCGCACATTCGGTCGTTCCCGCCGTTCGTTTCATATTTATAAGGGTTCCTCTCCCTTTCCGGATCGACGTAGCCAAAGCGAAGGGGAACATAATTTTGCCAATGGTTTCGCGACGGGGAGGGACAATTTATTTGGTTTGTTCTTAGTCGCGATACGATGTGAAGCTGGCCGCAAAAAAATAATCGTCCGAGACGCCCGCAAGAAAATCGCGCGGCGTCGATTTTTTGCGCGCGTCTCGATTCGTCTCGTTCCAAAACCGTCGCGCGGATCTTTCTTCTCTTGGCAAAAAATACCTACGGGCCGGGGGTGACGCCGAACTGTTTCGCATCGACCCCAATTTATTTTATTTATAATCCATATGTGGTTTTGGTCACATGTATGGATTATAAAGGAAATATAAATAATACAATTTTTCCGTCTAGGCAGACGCGTTGTATTATTTTAACCAAGTTATTTTTCTCGGTGTATGTTTTTCCGACGGCGATACCTCCGACTCACGCGTAATTCGACACGTTCGGAGACTGCCGCAAAGTGGCAGTAGTAACTCGCGTCCGCGCACCGGCACCTGTCGCTTCCAGCCGTCCGGTTCTACAATCGAGAGACAGAGGACCGTTGCGTCGCGCGCGCTCGGTCCACGACAGCTCACCGCGCGCGCAGCGACAGATAGAAAGCTAGATACAGAAACGAGAGACAGCCGTAGCAGGGCGAAGGACGAACGCGGAGGAATTCCAACCTTCCGGCCAGGATCGCCCCGCTCTCCCGACCGCCGCGCGGTTATATTATTCGAAACCGTCCAGTTTCACGGCAATTCCAAAACTATGTAGACAGGTCACTCGACCGAACCGGCGCGGCGACGAGCAACCGACGATCGCTCTCACCGCACGGTATACAACGAGAATCGAATGTAGGAAGGTATCTCGGTCCCGGGATCAACGATGAGAGTGAGTGAGAGAGAGAGAGAGAGAGAGAGAGAGAGAGAAACCGGACCAGCTCTCAATTAGGGATGGGAAGTAGTTTGGATTAACTACGTCGACAGGAGCGCTCGCCTCTTTGTCCACGCCGTGCGCTTACCCCCTTCCTCTCTGATTTCCTCTCTGTGGAATTGCGTGAGGCCCCATCGCTTGTCTCCTTTCGAAGGAGGTTGCATGATTGGTTGCCGCGTGAGGCGTCTCGTTAACTTTACCTTGGCTTTATCTTAGTTTTGTTTTATTTGGTTTCTGTTTTATTTTTGATCTTTCAATTTTCCATCATTATTACTTTCTTCAGTTTTCTCCGTTCACCTCGTTGTACATGTGCTCTTACATCGAGAAAATAGTTTATCAGTAGTTAATAAGGGCCGATATTACAATGTCAGGTTAAACCGAAGGTTACAGGTTACCGCTGGTTTTGGTATATTTCGTGTCACACGAACATATACCAAAAACAGCGGTAACCTGTAACCTTCGGTTTAAACTGACATTGTAATATCGGCCCTAAGTGTAATTTAAAGCACGGCGAAATATGTAAATATTTCGTTCGGACAGAAAAACACACATTAGTTGTTAAAAAGTTTATTTCGTTCAAACAGTTGCCTCGAAGGAATTAATCGTGACAAATAAATATCGTAGGTAATAGTTAACGAATATTTATTTGATCTAACGAAATATTTATTTTACCATATTCAAAGAAACATTTAACTACGAATAAACTATCTTCTCGCTATAGGAGACTTTGTTTCAGAACATGAGCGAATAAACCCATCTTCTCTCTCTTTCTCTCCCTCGCCTCTGCTTCCGCGTTCGCTGTACACGCGTGGTATCACATGTCAGCCGTTGGACGCGATAAAGGAGCCGAACTCTAGGGGGGTTGCTCGACGGGGTCTCCTTGTTAAGACGCGTCCGGCTTCCACGCGGTGACGCGTACAGCCCGAGCCAGCATATATGTATGTAATTTCATGCCCCGAACAGGCACGTCGCCGAGTGGCACCCCGCGCGTTTGCGGTAACACCGCAAGGCGCGCCCCTCCCCGCACACCGCCGCGTGGACTGCTGCGATCGAGGGTGCATCGGGAGGAAGAAGGGCTGACGGTATGGTGCGCGAAGGGAGGACGTCGCTCTCCGCTTCGCCGAAATTAGCGGGGCTGACGATCGCGGAAACTTTGACGTGGCTGTCGCTGGCAGACACGGTCCGCGAGGGTAGGTGAGTTAGTTTGGGTTTGCAAGGTACAATTAGGGCGGAGGTTATATCCATCCATCGATACATACCGCTGACTGGCGAGTCGAGGGTAAGTCCCGGCGAAGAGAGATCGAGAGGAGAAGGGAGTGATCTCGAATGGCGATTCGTCTTTTACGTCACAATTTATAATATAATGTGATACACTTGGAGAAATCTTGCAAATTGTACGGCAATGCTAGTAGCTTGTTAATATAGGAATAAGTTCTAGTTACCTTAGCAATATTTTTGTTCTGTTTCAGCTATACGTATAGTTATTTCAGCAATACGTATTGCTTTTACTACTATTTGGTATTGCTATATTACCAACTGTCTAGTTAACTTCACTTATTGTTAGCCTTAAAGTGTAGCTATCATAGCTATGCTAATTGCTGTGCAACCTATAAATTTCTCTCGGTATATAACAGAATGTTTAGGATCGAGAATTATTTTCCAATTTATACAGTCGACAAAAATAATGCATATACGGTACCTCTCGTAGTATATTACGTTCACTGAACACCACACACGAACCATACGCAAACTCGCAGAGTCCGAACTTACCTGAAACAGAAAGAAAACGGGAAATCTTTAGCTCGGACGCTTAATTATGAATACCTACGATTGTGATGTGATACAGGAGACGAGTAGGAAAATCAGTCCAACGAGAATAAATCATTGTATGATAGGAGGAAATTCCTATAGAATGATACGATTCATACATGTGCCAGTACCACTTCACATACGCCAAAAGAATCACATCAAGTCTCATACACTGCAGTATCGATGCTCTCAAAGTCGGCGAAAGGCTCAACGGCGCAACCGAGCGTCCCAACGCTCCCCGGCTCCTCGATTCGACGCTGCGATGAGCGAGCGCATACGTAAACGAGAACGTAAATAGAGTCGCACATGCGTACACGGGTACCGCGCGGGCGCGGAAAAGGGAACAGGGAAGAGAGAGATCCGGGGCCATTAGAGACGCGGGTAGACCGGGAAAAAGCGAGCCAAGGTTTTCCACATTTCCCTGTTAATGAAGCACCTTCTGGCTGCGAGCCCGCCCGACCGCCTGAGCCCGCGCTGCTCGCTTTCGTCCGCCGGCTTCGGCAAAAGTGCAGGACGGCGGGAGGGCAAAAATGAAAACGAGAGCGAACGCAATGTTTGGAGCGTTCCGACGTCGCGAGTAACCCGAAGTAACGAGGCGTCCAATTATTAAGTCGTCGGGATGCCATCCCCTCCTCCCCCCTTCTTTTCCCCGTGCAATTCTTCCATCCTGTTTCCCGAGGATGCATTATAAAAGGTCCGCGTATAACTCTCCGTCTCCTCCACCTCCTCCTTCGTTGTCGTCGTCGTCGTCTCCTCCGGGACTCGCGGAATAACACGAGTATACAATGCTTCTCTCGAATTCATTGCGAGAACTTAGCGCGGAGGCAACTCCCTCCTCCTCCTCCTCCTCGGCTTCTGCATCTAGCGGTATTGGAAAATGGAAAGGAGCGACGGTTGTGAATAACCTACAGCTGCCGTTTGGTCTCTGACGTCTTTGCCGGCATCTCGCGACGCGATTAAGGGTGGAAATTTATTCGCGAAACAGAAGCGTCTTTAACTTCGTTGTTACGCAGGGCGGTTTGCGGAAGGTTGACGGGAAACATCGCGCGAGGGAAATCATTTATTCTAATGCGGAATCCGTGTGCGCGGGAAAGTATCAAATTCAGTCTCATTCGACGCGCGTATGAATATCGCGGCGGAGCTCCTATTCAAGGCGATCTTTCCGCCGTGAGAGCGTGGGCGCAACGCGGAAGAGAACGCGAAAAAGGGAACTCTGCATGGGAGCGACTCGGGGATCGCTGATTGCGGGGAATTAAACGAGGCGCGTCTCGGAGGGAACGAGAGAAATGAGAGGCAAGAACGTTATTACCCGGTCGAATGTCTGGCCGACCTTCTGAGTCTATTTTGATCCTTATTAGAATGGTACAAATAGTGTCCCTTACTCATTTCTGCAGTGAATTTCAGTAAGAAGGCTCCTCAAGATGAAACATTGAATTTTTTAATTCACTGAGAATAAAATGTAGCAGATTTGACTGAATTAGCAATAACAGCGGAGGAACGCAGATCAAGTTACATTTGAACTAATAATTTGGTAGGATCGATTGTCGCTTGTTTCCGTCAAATAGTTTTTAATCGTTATAATCAAATTATTTAATTCAAATAACCTGATCGGCGTTCCCCCGCCCGTGACCGCCAATTCAGTCAAATCTACTAATTTTTTTCTTTGAATAGACATAGCGTACTTTTTATAATTCGCAACAATATAAATCTGTAAATACTCGACACATATTAACGGGAAATTGGTAAATTTTATCGTATACATTGATTTTTATATATATCACGAACTGTTGAAAGTACACTGCGGTCTATTAAAAAATCAATACTTCACCTCAAAGAGCCCCGTTACTGGGGTGACTTAAAAAATTCATGGGTTCTCCCATGATTTTTTACTAATCCTTTTTCACCGTATAATAATATAATAGGCAAATGTAAATATTTATAATGTGCTTAAAGAACTTTCAAATTTTTATCACACATGAATTATTCCAAACGTTAAAAACAAGAACGCGTTCCATTTCAGTCGAATGATTCGAAGATCGTTCGCGACCGATCGAAGTGCAATTTCTCTCGCTATCGAGAAATTGAGAAGACGACGAGAATATCGATAGAACGAGAAGAAAGATAAAGAGGAGAAAAGGAAGGAGGCGGAACCGCGAGCCCTCTTATCGGCCGCTGCCAATTCGTGCGAAATGATCTTTTGCCGAAGCGTAACGCGGAAGCGAGCGCGCGACGAATGCGAGAAGATCGAGCCGAGAAACGAAACGAGTCGAACGGGGCACGTATCGGACGCGCGGAGGTAATCACGCGCCGGCAATAATTTCTGCCGGTAATCAAGCAGCCTGAACTCAACACAGGTTGGCAATTAGAGGGCAAAGTCGATCGGGCGAAGCAGGTGGCTGTTAATTGGGTCTTAATTACTTCGATAAATTGTACGATTTTTATTCAATCCACTGTTCCTTACATTGCTCGCCTTTGAGAAAACGGAACGGATCTCATTATAACATTTCCTTTCTCACTCCACCCTCCCTCGTAATTATCGCAACGGCACGCGCGTCCGACAGTGAATCGAATGGAAAAATTCCACTATCGATATTCAGCTCTCGAGACGCAAAAAGGAATTGTGTACTCGGTAATTGGACGTTCGCGTATTCACGTTGATATTTTTCTCCGTCGTCCCTCTTTCGTTCTTTTCTCGATAATATTTATTCGGTTATTTTCACGTCAGAGCTGTTACTGATTTTCTTTCGAATTCAATAATAATCGACGGTACTTTTCTTTTACTCCATCTTTCCTCTATTCCGTTTCTCCTCAATCCCGCAGACTGCAGAAATAATCACACGAATCCAACGCCCAAATAAAACGAAGGATTCGTTAACCCCTCGAAAAAAGCTGCGAAAAGTTCAACGACTGGTCCCTCGCGATAACACATGCGCCCCAACGCGTAAGCATCAATGTTTACACCGAAAGTGCGCCGGTAAAAGTCGAATACACGAATTTCAACGAGGCCTGCCTCGCCGATCGAACTCTCAAACGCGGTCGGCATTTCAGTTTCAAACGCTCTAATACGCATTTCGACGGTTGCGTCGACAGCAGTCACCGGACATTGTTGACGACAGACGTCACCCGAACCTGCGTCTCGAGTGTCGTTTCGATATACGAATTCCACGATTCTCCAAAGCGCGTCGCCTATACACTCACGCTCCTTCCACGTAACACGATCCGATCGATGGTCTCGCCGGGGCGGGTTCCTCCCGAAAACCGGTAGCACCCGAAACGAGCGCGTCCTATCATCCCCCGTGTTCCGCGCCGCCGCTGCGAGCGAGCTACGGAAAAGGGGACCTTTTGGCCGAACGAATTAAACCGTAGAGGGTAACATCAAAAGGATTATCCCATGATTAATGCCCGAGGCGCAACAGATGTGTGACTCCCGCGCGCCTATATAATAAACGGGACACGAAAAGGTACGGTTTTCGGTGCGCCGCGAGCGGCGCGTAGCTCTTTTTAACGGATTTCCATCGTCGCGCTTTGTCGCGAGTCGGCAGCGACCGGGACAAAAGTGTATACGCGATGACGGACGGGTCTCGGCGCGCCCCGGCGTCGTTGTCGCCACCTTCGATCCACGCCGGCTCGGTACCCGCGTCGCAGCATCCGCGCCGCGATTCCGCTCGCCGCTCACGTATTATCCGACGCTCGGCGAGATCTCGCGCGTGAATCTCGCCGCGCAGCCTCCGTCTTTTCTCTCGCTATTTATCTGCTATAGCCTCCGTCTCTCTCTCTCTCTCTCTCTCTCTCTCTCTCTCTCTCTCTCTTTCTCTCTCACTCCTATAGAGATTGAGAATAGAAGAAAGCACGACGCTATTCCGATTTCGGGACAACGGAAGCGTTTTTCCCATTTGGACGTCTTCCATCTCGCGTGTCGCGTCACGGATAGGAGATCCGCGCGACGCGGAGAGATTCTTTTCTCTGCGCCTCGTGCTCCTCTAGCTCGGCATCGCGACCCTCCCGTCCCCGCCGCGTCGCGGTGCACTCGCCGCAGCCGAGCGTATCTGTTCCCCCCTTGAGAAAATGAGAAAAGAGAGCCCACACACATACACACACACACCACCGGCGCGAAGAGATGCACGCAGCGAGCGACGAGTACGAGCGGAGAAAGTGGCGAGAGGGACGTTTTTCACTTTCCTTCCACACTATACACCCGCCACGCACGCTTCCTTTTTTCCGACCGAGTCTACTATACGTAGCGGTCGAACGTTGTCTACACTCATTATCAGAGAAATTTTATAGATTGAACGGCATGCCAGTAGTTTATTAATATAAACATATTTTCTGGTTACCTTAGCAATATTTATTTCTATTTCAGCAGTACGTACACCGAGAAAAAGAATTAATTGGATCTACTAAAAATTACTCGGGATCGCGAGAGGAGTTATTTATTTACATCAATTTGATCTTTTTTTATATTAATTAAATATTTCTTCCTTGCAATCACATACTATTCTACGTGAATGTCAGGAAGAGACACGTAATTGATGTATTAAAACATTTCACTAATATAAATAATCATTACTTTCAACCCCGCAAATAATTTTCAGTAGATCGAACTATTATAATTCTTGTTCCCTGTGTATAATTATTCCAGCTATACGTCCAGTTATTTCAGCAATACGCATTATTTTTCGTATTATTTGCTATCGCTATATTACCTATACTGTCCGGTTAACCTCACCCAACCTTAAAGTACAGAGCTATCATAATTATAGGTACTAATTCCCGTGCAACCTATAAATTTCTCTCGGTCTATAAAAAGATACGACGGCTAAATTGAAATACATCGGATCATTAGCCGTCTCTCTTCCGGGTGCCGCACCTATACCTAATTATTAACGGGGTGCAAAAATAGGGTAGGCGTATCGGATCGAATTAGCGACGTCTCGCGCACGCGGTTGCGTTGAATTGGTTTCGGTCGCCTCGTATGGCGTACACGGCACCCATGGTGGCGGTGGGATCCCGGACGGTTAGGCGTTGTCGAGCCGCGCCGCCTCCCGTCGCGGCTACGAGGTTGTTTGTTTCACGGCGGAAATCTTAGGACGCGCGGTACCTCCCCTACGCTGTTCCCGTCATATCCTATCTATTCCACCCACTCGTTTACCACGAGTCGCGACCGCGTCTCACCTACACGTTGCGCGCACGCACGGGATAACGCGTACGCTGCGCGTGAGACGTCATTAGCGGACCGCCGGGATCGATCGGGATTTCGATAGGTCGTCGCGTGATCGGAAGCTTACGATTAGCGAGGAAGAGAGAGAGAGAGAGAGAGATGGGTGGGTGAGGAATTAATTGGAGTCGTATCGTGTCTGTTGCACCCACTTGATAAATGTGAACACCTATATCGTCTACTTGTTCGTGTTTGACTCCGTAAAATACGATTTGTAATTCGAGTGCAGGAGCGTTGGGTGTTATTAATTATGCGCGCGGCGAGTGGCCGCGCTGTTACAAAGTAACTCGGGTGGGCTACGTTATGTTATTATGCCTGCTTACTATTGTTACATATTTATGCGTCGTTATGAATTACCTCTGCCGTATTTCGTGGGCACGTGTGGGGAATAGCGAGGCACGTGTGGTTGTACGGGTGTGAAGCCGCGTCGCCAAACGCGTACGCGCAGCTATGCACTGGGAGAAATAATTGCTGGTACTCTAGAAAGAAATGTTTTCTTCAGTCAAAAATATAATATAATTCGTGGATCAAGCTACACTGAGAGAAAAATGTAGTAGAGTTGACTGAATCGACTGTTACGGGTGGAGGAATGCAGATCTAGTTAATTTTGGACTAATAATTGACTGGAATTTACTATGCCCGTTTCCTTCAAATAACCATTAATCGTTATAATCAAATTTATCAATCGGAGCAACTAATTCTGTATTCTCCCACTCGTAAACACAGATTTAATTGCATATAGCATTTTCTTTCTCAGTGTGCGGTTTTCTTTGTACAAGAAAATATTTAATAGGCTCGAATAATTGTTTTTTTTTTCGCGCGGAAAGAATTTCTAATCCCAAGAAAGGTACTCTTCAGTCAAGAATATCATCTGAAGCTAAGGGAAAAAAACTCAAATCACTATTATCTCATTATCTATGCGCCTTTGATTCATATTTGTATTATACTTTTTTGAAGATTACGTTTCAATCTATAACAAAGGCTTAGGTATGTCAATATAGGCAAAAATTTCGTAGATAATGAGATAATAATAATTGAAATTTCTTTCCTCACGAGTAAGTTAGGCTCATATAGAACATATTATACGACTAAAAATCAGTATTATTTAAAATTGTCAAAATCATAATATGTTTTTGGTTGAACAAATATTTTTTTGATACCAGCAATTATCTCTCCAAGTGTGCTCTACCGGAGAACAAGTAACTTTCGCCGAATACGCGATACACTTCAAATCGCGGAGGAGGATGTTACCTTTCCGGGAGGCTTTTAAATTTTCAAGACTCGCGTGATACGATTCGCCCTGACGTCTATCGATCGCGCAATCGCGCGAGGGGGCTCTAGATTAAAAGAAATTCAGAACGATCACATCGGATACGCGAGGCGCACACGCGACTAGGCGCGATTTATCGTCGCGATTTATTAGAATTATTATTACATTATCGCCGCGAGAAAACGACCGTCTTAACAGCCTCGCGCGCGGGTGTTAAACCCCGGGCGTAAATGACTTTTGCCGCGTGACAACGAAGAATCCGAGAAGGAGGAAGAAGGGAGGGCGGCCGAAGGGGGGTGGACCGGCTGCGCTACGCGAAAACGTCTCTCGCCCGTTCCCGGCAGTGCATAACTCCGTCGAGTTTATGCCCCGGCGCCGACGCGTTGACGTCGCGGCGCTAAACCTTGCGTTATACAGCCGTGAATCTGCATAATACAGCCGCCGCCGGGGGCATGCGCCTCTCCTTAATTTAATTTCTGCGATTCGTTGCCGCGCGAAACGAACGGCCGATCGTGTGGCGCTCTCGACTCGAGTCGCCGTTGCGACTGTTGCGTGCCAAGCCGGCAGTCCTCGCCGAGACCAGAGGGCCCGTGGAACGCTACCTAGCGCGTGGAGCTGTTCGCAGATCTCGCAAACCGAACTCGCGGCGGCCAAAAGTTTATGCCTTTCATTTAGCACGCGGTTCAAATGAAAGAAGGCACTGTATGGACGTTTATAAATTTCGCAGTTCTTTCCACGGCAATCCACCCGTACATTACTTCTCGGAAAAATAACAGCATTTTCAAAACCATTTGACATTTGAGTTTTACCGCCATAAATTCTGGAACTCTCGAAGGTTATATCGATTCCAAATCAAGTTTAGTTGCGTACGCGTCACGACGGAATTTATCGACGTCGACAACTCGTATTCCGTTACGGCGCAACGGGGACGGAGAAGGAGGGGGAGTATTTCGCGAAGCGCGGTCTCCCGCGCGCGCGCGCGAGCGAATGGTAATAAGCGTGCGACGATTCGACGTCGATCGCTCTCTTTCTTTCGCTCCCCCCCTCGCGCCATCCCTTCCGGCCGACACGCGATTCACGGAGGAAAGACGGCGGGCGGTGGGAGGGCGGCAATCAGTCGGCCTTAAAAATTCATTTCAACGCGAAGGAGGGCGACCTTTCCCCCGCGCGCGCGGTGAAACGGTAATGACGCGCGGGACGCTCCCACGTATGCCTAATCGGGCGTCTTTACACGGACCGTGATCCCGCGTCGTTATCCTAATTTGCTGTATCGAAATTGGAGACTGAGGACGATTACGGTAGATTCTTCGCGCGGCGGTCTCCCGGTACCCTGTAGGGTCCTGCGGTGACGAAGGAGTCGGTCGATCGCATCTCGAGACTATTTCTATGGGGGTATGCGTGCGTATAATGGGATCTCGCGGACGATTTTTAACGACGAGCGCGACCGTTTTGTTCGACCGCCGGGGAAAGGAATTCTGGTTGGAAATTTTAACGTCGAAGAGGCGCGTCCGTCGAAAAATCTCTTTACACTGAGAAAAATAATCTACCGATCCAAGTAACCGTCGATATGACGAATAGCGCCAACCCGCGAGTCGAAATTTTAATACCAGTCTTAGTCTGCACTTGGCGAAAACGAACAAATTGGCCACCTGTAGGCTAGTCTAAACTGATATTAATACATAGGTCCGTTCAAATTTAATACCAGTTTAGACCTATAAGTGGCTGATTTGTTTGCCTTCACCAAATTGCGGTTGAAACTAGGATTAAAATTTCGACTCGGGAAGAATATATTTATTTCAATCTGACGTATTGTCGTTGATTCAAATATATGTTATCCGAATCAAATGTAGATTCGTTCGATTCAATGAACATACACCTGCCTTAGATAGGTAAATACGTTCTAGATGCTATTCATGTCGACGGTTACTCAGATCGGCAAATTATTTTTCTCAAACCGAGGAAACAGTTTATTTGTAGTTAATAAATGTTTGGTTGAACATGGCGAAATAAACGTTTTATCGGATCAAATAAATATTCATTGACTATTGCGATATTTATCATATTTGGCCCGATTAAATTCTTTGAAGCAACTATATCAGAATGAAATAAAAAATTTAACGATTAACGTATTATAGGTATATTTTCTTGTCTTAACGAAATTAAATCGTTCGACTATTAACAAACTGTTTTCCCGATGGCGGTATAACTCGCTCTGCACACCCACAGACGTCCCCAAAATCATCCAGGAATGAGTATCTATCCATTCGCGTCGCTACGGCGAAAGCAATTCCACTCCAGTGATCCTCTCCTAAACCCCGCGCGAGATTCTCTTCAGCTCCTGGAAATAGCGAGGAGAGACGCCCTCTCCAAAAGTGCCACATAAATACCCGCGTATATATATATATCGGAGAACGCCGAGTTCTCTTCCTTCCTTCCTTGGCGA
Organism: Xiphydria camelus; assembly: GCA_963678675.1. Classification (NCBI taxonomy): domain Eukaryota; kingdom Metazoa; phylum Arthropoda; class Insecta; order Hymenoptera; family Xiphydriidae; genus Xiphydria; species Xiphydria camelus. Next base: position 29,774,446 of record OY783195.1, read on the forward strand.
GCAATTTTCAAAAACGATTCTCCCGCGGGAGTCGAACGGACTCCCACGGGATAGCCGCGACCGGAAGCTAAGTAAGCAGGTATACGCGACGCTATATAGAAGCGTCTCTCGCCGGCTCGGAACCGCGAAAGCAATTCTCGAAAGAGATCCACCCCGAAGCCCCAATTAAGCTGGAAATTAAGCCGGGGAAACGAGCGGAGCGCGCGCGATCGAGCGGCGTGTGCGACGAACCGAAAGGGCGCCAGCCGCGTGACGCGCGAGGGTCGAGGATTTCGGTTTCGATTTTGGTTTCGCTTCGGACGCCACCGCGATGGGAGGGGACGATGGACTCGATATCGCGGCGAGGGTCGACGGATCGCGCGGCGTTCGCGTTTCGGGGAGCGGTAATTGCCGAACGAGATTGGGATTGCTGTAAGCGCCTTACCGTGCGAACGAGTCGCGCGCGCGCGCGGGAAAAGGGTGTAAGACGCGCGGCGACCCGCGGCATTGTTTTCGGCTTACGCGATAGCCCCGCGCGCAGCTTCTGCAGGTCGGATTTATCCTCCCGATTCGGGGATGGACAATGGCGCGAGCCTCCAATGGCTTTTACGTGTTGGACGCGCGACACGCATTGTGTGCGTATCCTGCAGGTCGAGAGGAGGAAGGGCTAACGATTTTTTCGTGTTCTTCCCGCGTGTCCTGCGGACGCGCGCGATGACGAAGGAGGTCGACGATCTCGCCCCGCCGCGGCGAGAACGGGCGCGCCGCACAGGACGAATAAATATTTTGTCGGTCGTACGTGACCGCGTGCGTATATATAGTATAATATGTCGTATGAGGCTAAACTTACTCGTCGGGAAAGAAACTCGAATCGCTACACTCTCTGAGACGAATAAGTAGGTTATAATTACACAAGACACGTATAGTTAGACGTATTTAGTTATTCTAACCAAAATAGTGATCAGTTGAACCAAATATCAAGTTATCCTAATCAAATGTCAAGTTATTATGACCAAAAACTGGTCAACCAAACCAAACAGACGAAGGATGCATATTTCACCACAAATACTTAGTTTGGTCATCTTCAGGAGATTTTGAGTATAATACTTTTTTCAAGGCTGTATTAGTTTTATCTACAATAAAATCTTACATCGATGTAGGCCAAAGTTCATAAATACCTAACGGCTAATAATTATCGTACGAGGCTAAATTTACTCGCCGGGAAAGAAACTTGAATCGCTATTATTTCGTTATCTACGAGCTTTTCGCTCATGTTTGTATAATATTTTTTTAAAGGATACAGTATTTTTATCTACAACAAAGTCTTGTATCGATCTGGGCCAAAGGTTCATAAAATGAGATAATAATGATTGAAGTTTTTTTCCTGGCGAGTAAGTTTAGCCTTATATGCTATGTAGGTACGTACTTACGTGTATACATATGCGCGTACACTACGTCTGCCGGTAATCAAAGCCCACACGGTCAAATTGAATCGTCGCGATGTCGAGGAACCCGACTTTCAACCCTCTCTCTCTCTCTCTCTCTCTCGTATACGACTTCCTCTCCTTTTCCCCTTTCCCTTCCGTGACGGAGAAGCGTATCGCCACGGTCGAGTGGCTCGGTCGATTAGGCGGAAACCAATAACGTCCTACGCGCGATAAGAAAGAAAAAGAGAGAGGCAGGCAGCGGAAAGTCACTCTCCCGGTGAAATGGCTCGACCCGTAATTTTAACCTTGACGCCTCATCGACGGAAATTAGTCCGCCGGAAGGAACGCGAGCTCGATCCGACTTCTCTGTCCCTTCCGCTCGCGCGACGAGGGTCTCGACATTTTTGTATTCACGCTGCTGGCGCTTCCTGCCTAGCGACGCCGTCGGCTTTCTCGCGACTGTATATAGACAGCGGGGGCAGTGTAGATAATAGCCACGCGAAGGCGGGCTATTCTCTATTCTTTATTCATAAAAAAATTGGGGATTCTCGGTAGCATATAATAATTTGCTCGATATTCGGAGTCCTAAAATATCCTTCATCGCATAACACATCGAAATTGCTTACGAAAAACCTCGAGGAAAAGTTCGAATCGATCCCGAGCAGCGAAATCGAAAGCTCGACAGACCTCGAAGCGAAAGGAACGTCCTCCCGAAATTGGCGAGTCTCCTAGCGGGTCCAACGCCACCCTGAGACATCGAGCGAAAGGGGAGGGAAAATCTTCAAAGTGAAAACTACCGCCTACTGTCTCACGGGCTTTGGAATTCAGCTCGGGAGTCTCAACGAGTAATTAATAGCTGGAGCAGAGAGTTTGATTACCTTCGACCCTCGCTTCCGCCGAGTGTTTCCACCGTCGCGTCGGTACCACCCCCATCCCCCGCTCAACCGCCACCATTCCGTCGTACTCTCTCTCACTCCCTCTCAACCAGTCGCCCTTTCGTCGTTCCTCCTGCCACGGAACATCCCCCGACGCTCCAAGAAATTAGCAAGAAATTCAGTCGACAACGACGAAGAGAAGGGGGGATGAGAAGGCTCCGAGCCGAAGGTGAGACAATGGGCGGACTCGCGGTTTTGTCCCTCTTCGCGGGAGGGGAACTCGAGGGTCTCTGTACTCGCCACTCCTCATCTCTCTCACTCCCGCGGTTTTCCCTTTCTCGTCGCCGCGAAGAGGACGAACTAGATCGGATATACGGGGAGGAGACGAGGAAGGAGCGCGAGGAGAGGACCGAAAGCGCCTTTCCGACGGAGAAGAGTCGTTTAATTTGTTTACAGCGAGCCGCAAGCGGATTGTCGGCTCTCGGCTCGCAAGAGTACCTGGTCTTGCGCTCGAAGCCGATAAATACCGTTGGCTGGTTTAAAGCGATCGCGTTTCCCGGCGGAAGACGCGCTCGACTCGCCGCGAATCGCGCCCGTGCGAATTTTACGGGGGTTGGAACGGGGTGGGACGAGGGAGAAAGTTAACGGGCGATTGTTGCGGAGTTGTAGTTCTTGGTGGAATTCTATCGAAAGGGGGTGCGCGTAACTTTTCTCCTTTCCCGCGCGTCGAAGTACTATCTGTATTTATTACACCTCCCCTCGCCCCTCTCTCGTCATAAATATCACACGACGCCCCTGCAAAATTATTTCCGACTGACCTGGATCCTCGTTCTCCCTCGCTCCTCGTAAATAAAAAGAAGGTGGAGGAAAGGACGAGAAGCGAGAGCGCCGAAAGCGCCTTTCCGCGCGCGGGAGCGATTGGATTATCATTGTTCGCGCGGCGAGCCGCGTGCGCCGAAGTTTTCGCATATGTACTCCATCCGCCGAATACGGCTCGTGTACCCCACCCCCGTTTAAACCGATCGTTTACCGCGTACGCCTCACTTGTCGAACGCCGCGAAATTTGCTCGCGCGTTTGATTGGGAGAGGCGTTGCGGCGGTGCGCTGCATCTTAACGCGAGCCCCTCGAGTACTTTTCTTTCTACCTACCCGCGTACACGAAAAAAAATGACTGCAGTCTTAGAAAACTAGGTTTTGCCGGGAACTTTTTGCTATCATTACAGAAATATTATCTGACAAATCGTCTGACAATTTCAAATCGTTATGACCAAATTATCTCATTCGAGTAACTCGATCGGCGTCTTCCGCCCATGACCGCTAATTTCATCAAATCTACTATTTTTTTTTCTCTGTGCAGCGACAAAAGGTATGGTCAATAATAGCAAATGTAAATGCAATCACAGTGAAATATTTTTCGATAAAGATATTTGCTGTTCCAGGAAATATTTTTACTATAATATTGTTGGACACATCTTTTGCTGTCGCAGATAATGTTTTTGTCCACATAGAAAAAGAATTAGTTGAATCTACTAATAATTACTTGCGGGGCCGCAAGTAATTATTTATTTACATCGATCAGATCTTTTATCACATCAATTAGATATTTCTTCCTTGCAATTACGTACTGTAAGGCAGAGATATCAAATTGATTTATTAAAAGATTTCATCGCTCTAAGTAAATAATTACTTGCGACCCCGCAAGTAATTCTCAGTAGATCCAACTAATTCTTTTTCTCCGTGCCGTAATAGCAAAAAAGTCTCAGCGAAGTCTCCTAGTTTTGTTAAAACTGCAAAATCATTTTTTTTTTTCGCGTACGATCCAACACCGACACTCCGTCGAACTTCCTAAGCTCTCACCCTCTCCCTCCTCCCCATTCTCGTTCCCCGTTTACTCCCGGTATCCTCTCGCGCGCCATACCTACCGCCGCGCTCGTCAGCTTCGCGCCAAGAGTTCCCCGGCGGCGCGAGTAAATTCGTGCGCGAAATTTGAGAAGTCGAAAGCCGGGGGAGGGAGAGGGGAGGCTCGCGCGCCTCGCCCTAAAGCGTTTCGTAATTAGAAACGCGGTAACTTCGGAAACTTTATCGCACGTTAGGTGCGCGCGCGATGTTATACATCGGCGGCGCCGACGACGACGTCCGACGTCGCCGTGACGCCGCGGTAATTGGAGGAACGTCTTGTACACCTGCACCGGCAGCGGTGCAGAGATTTTCGCTGCCGCGCGTAAATTGCTCGCGACGTTTCTTATACGCGTTTGCCGTGCTTCTCGCGCGACGCGCGTCTCGCTGCGTTTGGCGGCTGCGACGACTCTGCCGCGTGATTCGTACGTAGATACACACGCGCGTACTTTGACTTTTGATCTCGTTCGACTTCTCCTCGTTAGTTCGCTTCAAGTTCTCCGCGCGAGTGCCGCGCCACGCTCGTGTGCGTAGGGACGCACGTGCGTGTGAATTCGCATCCCATTACGAAATGAAGGACTTTCTCTTGCTTCCGCCGGGTCTTCTCGACGATATCCCTCTCTCTCTCTCTCTCTCTCTCGTCTGCACTCGCGCGTAATCTCGTGCGCATTTAGTGTAATTACGCGAAACCTCGCGTACAGAGACTTGGTTTCGACGCGACGCGTTGCCGCTTTCAGGTTGAGTCGCGAGATGAACGCCCGCGTAATGTGTGCTCTATATCATAGTTCCGATAGCGAAAGCGTATACACTGAGAGAAAAATGTGATTAAAAGAAGCGTGATTTACCTAACTAAAAATCATGATCGACTTTAGCGCCAATCAGGATTCCATAATTCCTCTAAACAACGAAGTTCTAAACAGGTTGAAACCTTGCTGCAACCAGATTAACCTACGGTACATTCGATTGATGTCCCCAATCTTTTTTTACATAGTTGGCATTACTGTGTAGTAATGTTATCGATCTACTTTTTTAAATACTAATTTAAGTTTAGCGATTATAAGACAAACTGCGAATGGACAAAACGCGTTTTGATAAGTTGCTCCTCAAGTATGGTATTATCGACCAGGGAAATTCACCCTTGCGATCATGGCTGATTTTACCACCCATTTTTCTCTCAGTGTATGAAAGCTATATATATATGCTTGAATCTTATAAAATCATATGTGAGGGCTCGAATTACCTATACCTATACATGTATAATACGCTCACTGTATAGCGCGTGAAATTCTCGCGTATAGCGAGAAAAAGCCGTTTACGACTCGCAGGAATAGCGAAGCCCGTGACGTCACTGGTCCCGTTGAACGGGTTCGCCGCGCTGGCGTTCTCCACTTCCCCCACTCCCCGCAACTACCAAGTACTCCCGTGATATTATTCAGTTCGCGTTCGCCGGGCGGTGTGTACCTATAGGTATGCGTGTCGAGTTCATTAAATCGTTGGGTGACCCCTGCATGGCATTACCAATCACGGGAGATGGGGGCCTTCAAAGTGTACACGATTTTCCTCTCTCTGATTTGACACGTGTCTGCGGACACAGGATCGAAGCACGAGGAACAATTTAATGGTGAATACTTCATCATCTTTACTAACAATTAATCATCTGTCGTCTGCCCTTTACAGTGTTTTTCGTATAACTTTACGTCTTTATATATATTCAAAATTTAATTTCTAGCGCACAATTTCATTTGATTCTTTGAGTGTAAATATTTATTCTAATGAAGATTGATTGTCTGTTGCAGTTGAACGAGACCGAGGAACATTTATACCGGAAATGCAACGTTGAAGCATGGTTTTCCTCATCACCGGTGAGTGAGAATTTATATTTCCTTCGTCTATACCTTCCGATTAACTAAATACGATGGTACTGAACTGAAAGCGGACATGCCTATGTCCAATTTTTATTTGTATATATTTATGTGTCATGTAAACATGCTTACGTACCAACCACTAAAGTGGTCGTACGATATGTCATTATTTCTATCTGTCAGACTCGCACTTTGAAGAGATAATGATAATCAAAAGTATTTCTTTTGAAATCATTCTTTAAAATCCTAATTTTTATTTAATGCAGAATATTTGCTCAAGCAACTTTAGATTAAAGACACAATATCCATTTTTATATATAATTAATTATAATAAATAGTCGGAAAATTAATCTCAAACTAGAATAAATTTTATTTTAAACTGATTTCTTTTTTTCTTCGTATCAAATCCGAGTCTGACTTCGACCAAGAAGGTCGTTCCTTGCCTATGTTCAAGAAAACCCTATCACATGTATTAAACTCCGAGGCACTCTTAATTTTGAGCACTCGGTGCAAGATTGAATTGAATTACGAGTATTATCGGCCCCTAAAAAAATTATTTTCAACATTCGCCAAGAGCCAAATAAAAATCTGTTTATTGTCAGCTCATTATTACATTCAACAGTAAGAGCTTTCATTTAATTTAATCGTAGAAATTCTCCTGCTCCCCCCCCTAGCTTTCTCTTCTTTCCTTTCCACAACCTATTCAACCCCCGAGCAGTATCTACCGTTGTAAACGTAGTCTCTATACTGTAAAGACCGTCTGGTGGGGTGGGGCATCAGCTCTCGGTACATACATATATACGCGAGTAGGTACAACGTGTACGTGGATTGCGTCAGAGTCGATCGTAACGATGCATTCGATGTGCACTACTGAAATCATTCGATGCCGACGAAGCGTATCTGCTGCTACCGTCCCATCGGATCGCGATATATATATCTACCTAGAAATTCCTTAATTCCGACGAAACGAACGGATCGGGAATCGAATAGCAAAGACGAAGCAGAATTCGCAGTTGCATTTCTCGCAATCTCCATTTCTTACCCTCCTGTACCCGCCCAGTACCGTCGAGGGGTAGTTGCACGCGAGTCGCTCTTTCACATACCATCCGTAAGGGTGAATCGCGCTGGCTGGCGGTACACACGCGCGAATCCGTATGTGCGCGGCGTACGTGGAACGCATCGGAGTGGATCGTAACGATGCATTCGATGCACTCCTGGAATTAGTATCGCGACCCAGGAGTCCGCGGTGCACTCGCGTATGTAAATACCTACACACGTGGTCACCCACCTTCTCACACGTGCATTCGTGTGTCCACGCGCGCGGCGAACACGTGCCCCCGCGTCTGAACACGACTGCAGCAATCTTCTCCCTCTTCCCCGACTATTTCCCCCGATGTCAGCGACGCCGAGCGTCGGCTACACCCCCGAGAGTACACGCTCTCGGCCCTCCCGCTAAACCCGCGGGTAATCCAAGACGTCTCCGACCCGTGGCGGACGGAGACGAGATCTCGCGACGATTAAACTCGAGAACTTTTTCTCACGAAACGAACGACATCCGAGGAGAGAAAGAGTGAGAGAAAGAGAAAAGCCGGAGGGTGTAGAAAAAAAAGTAGAGCTACTGGGGGGGATGCTTCGCGGGAACGCGACTTTCCACCTTTCTACTGCCGGATGCTTTCACGAGTTCTCCACTCGTTAAGCGCTGCCGGTGTAGAAGAGGCCGCTGTGGCTGTGCACTTGCAGGATGCGATGCGCCGCGAGAGTTGCACTCGTTGTACACTTATTTACATCTGTATATCTTTGTACGGGGTGGTCTCTAACTCAGTGCCGTCGCTTTCGGAGGCACGGTTTACGCGATTAGAAAATTTAGACGCCGTCTTCCCCGACGTGATATACGATAAAAATTAATCTCAGCTCTCAGACCTGGGTCGTATGTCCGCCGTCGGGGCACGACTATTCGAAAGGGTTTACTCTTCCATGCCTCATCACCTTTCTCTCCCACCTCCTTCACACCGAAGAGACGTTGCAAGAGGACGACGACTAGAAGAGAAAGAGGGGCGAAGAGAGGACGAGACGCGCCCGCGGAGATGGATAGAGCCGGGCAATGGGCGCTATATAGCCGCCGAGGGACATTAGTTATAGACATTAGGTTTCTATTAGGGTATGGCGTGTATGAGGAACATCCATCCGTCGGCTACTTTCCTTCGCCTCCTCGCCTTGACTGATATCTTCGCATTTGTACTCGGCGTGCCCGACTCGGGTCCTCCACCTCTCGCGCGCCGTCCCTCTTCCCGCACCTCTCGAGCCGCCACCACCGCCGCGTTGCTTCTCGTGACCCTCCTCCTCCCGCGTGTATATGCGTACGATACATCACCTTCGCTCGGGCGCCGACTTACCGGCGTCCGTAACGAGCCGTATAAACTCCCCTAATGACGGCTTTTCGCCGGGGCCGCGCCTCGCCGTTTTTTTTTTTTTTTTTCAAACCGAATTTTACGAGGTGCTGCTTCAGTTCGTACGTGCGAAAAAGAGCGGGCGAACAAAGGTTTCGCAAATCCTCGGCAGTAATTCGCTCATCTCGTTTTCGGAGCCGCGAAAAGGAGGGTGTGTTGCGTGAAAGAGGAAGGTTCATTTTTGTTCCCTGTGGAATCTCGGTACGAGTGACCCAATAATGTCAGTGGTATTCATCTAACTGAGGATTAGTGACTATTCATATTGATTGGGAGTGACTCTCTCATTTTGTAATTTTCTCGTGCGTAAAATCGCTCATATCTTACGTTTCCTTTGAGATATCGACCTGATCATCATGTTTCTCGTAATCGGCGCAAATAACTACATAAGATAGGGTGGTCGATCGATCGATTCCAGAGATTTTGATTTTTGCGTGAAATTCAGAAAATGCCCCCTGAACGTTTTCGCAAAAATTGAAATCTTTGGAATCGAACTCTTGACCATTCCTGTCTTCCGTACTTTTTCTCACTGCTGATTCCAAAAATCACAGATATAGGGGAGAGTTGCTTATATTGAACCGGTACCTAAATTGAACCTCCTGGCTATTTTACGTAAATGAGCACTTCTATTGATTCCAGAGATTTCGATTTTTGTCAAAATCTTAAGCGTTGATTCTAAAAATCATGCACTTATTGACATACATATATATCCTATATATTGACTATATTTCAAAGGAAATATCAAATATTAACGATTTTATGTACGAGAACATTTTTTTTTTCATGGAAAATCATCGATATCTCGGCTATCCTTTAAGATTTCCTAAATAAGAGCATGATTTTTGGAAACAGTGCTTAAGATTTTGACAAAAATCGAAATCTCTGGAATCGAACTCTCGACCATCCTATCTTGTGTATTTTTTCGCGTTGATTACGAAAATCATCAATATATTGAGGAAATATCGAAGGAACACCAAGATATCCATGATTATTTTATGAAAAAATAATTTTTCTGAGCATAAAATCGCTGATATCTCACATTTCCTTTGAGCTATGAACCTGATAACCATGATTTTCGAAATCAGCGTTAAAAAATACATCGAATAGGGTGGTTGAGAGATCGATTTCAGAGATTTCAATTTTCGCGAAAAATTGAAAAAATGTTGAGTATATGCCTTAAGATTTTGACAAAAATCGAAATCTCTGGAATCAAACTCTCGACCATCCTATCTTATGTATTTTTTCGCGCTGATTACGAAAATTATAGTTATATTGAGGATATCTCAAAGGAAGACCGAAATATCGATGATTTTCCGTGAAAAAAGTAATTTTCTGGTACATGAAATCACCGATATCTTATATTTCCTTTGAGATAGCGTCAATATATCTGCCATTTTCGGAATCAGCGTGAAAAAATACATCGGATAGGGTGGTCGAGAGCTCGATTTAAGAGATTTCAATTTTCGCGAAAAATTGAAAAAATGTTAAGGCAAATCATTAATATATAATATAATATATCATTGCTGAAATAACTATATGTATAGCTGAAATAGAAATACGTATTGTGTGCTAAGATTTTAATTAGAACTTATTCTTATACTAATAAAGTACCAGCATTGCCGTGCAACCTATGAAATTTCTCTCAGTGTACCCCGACAACTCCGAGCGCGGTTGTACACGGCGCGGCGGTTGGATTTGCTTGGAAATATTTCCCCAACGGCTCTCGGTGCCTCTCGTTGATCGAAATCATTTTCCGTCGAGAGCCGGCTAGGCGCTGCCGTCTTGAAATATGAAATGTCCAGCGGTATTCCCGTACAGAAGTAGAAAGCCGATACCGCGCGTCTCCGTTTGCACGGCGCGATTACGAGAGCGGTATAAGTCTCGGAGGGACTGTCGACTTGCGGGGATACGACGGGTCGCACCACCTAACTACGATTTCCACCGCGGTTATTGCAGTCCGCTGCGGATAGCACGGTGAAAGTGGAAATAAAGCAGCGAGAGCGCGAAGTAGCGGCGGTGGACGGGGTGTGGGTGGTGGATAAAGTAAAAGGAGATAAAAGGGTTCGACTGCAGCCACCTACCCCTGAACCTATATACGCGGAGCGCGGATGCGCTTCGGGCGACGACGGTGAACCGCAATAACGATCGCGATATTGGACCCGGGTTCGAGGGCGGGTAACGAGAATTTAATAAAAATGTTCACGAAATCGAGCTTCGACGAGAGAGCAGTTAAGTCAACTGCGCGATCCTCCCTCTGGATACTCGTGTACATATATGGGGCGAATCGATAGACATTTCGAGAAAGGGACTGGCAGTTATCTCAGCGTGCAAATAATTTGTACAGCGCGTCATACGAGAAAAGAGTGTCGGTAAGTATCACTGTGTTAACCCAGGCGGAAGTTTTATATATTTTATGCATTTGATTATGAATTAATTGTATATGATTTTTAGATTAACCGTATAAGGAGTATATTTGGATTTTTAAATGTTTTTATAATCTATATCAAGTCCGTATATGATTAATATAGAAATCATATGTAATCCATACATGACCAAATCCACGTATGGATCATATACAAAATATATCGAATTTTTTCGCCTGGGAATATGACCGATATCCGAGAGAGATTTCAAGTATCATAGGTAGTTATACGCAAATCAAAAAGATATCCTGGAGACTTCTCCGAAATAGAAATCGACGAACGAGTCCCCTGCCATCGGCAGTTTCACTCAACCCTCGTCTCCTTGACTCCTACCCCCTCCGCTGTTCCTCATTCACCTCCACGAAACCTCGCGAAACAAACGCGCGGCGAGGTTTTCCCGCAGGAATCGCGCGTCGAGAGGACAAGAAGGAAGAGATCGAGGACAACGACGAGAGGTCTTTGTGGCCGCAGAATTGCGGGTCACCCCTTCGAACCACGCTAAGGAATGGCGACGAAGGGATGTACACAATGTCGCTCGTAGAGGGAGAAAGAGAGTCGAACGAAGCGATCCGACGAACCGATGACAAAGGCTTCGCCCTTTCGATTCTTGCCTCCTCTCTCGACCCTTCCCTCCCTCCGCGGTTCCACCTCACGCGCTCACGCGCGCGCATGGGTCCGGAGAGCGTGAGAATTCGACGGCGCGCGTAAGTGTGCGTACGAGTGCGTGCCCACGCCCTGAAAGGCTCAATCACTGCGGGCTGATTGTGCGTACCCTGCCGCATCGCGTCACCCGCGGGCTTTGTGCGTGTGAAATGCCAAGGCGCGCGCTACGACGCGTCCGTGAGGAGCCCCGGCGCGTATACGCATTTGTCGAGGGCGTTTAAAGGCCCTAAGAGGCCTAAACTGTCTCGAGAGGGGGGCTTAGGGGTCGCCGCGGGGATCGTCCGGATGAAATTCTTCCCCCCGCGACCTACTCCTGAATCTCGTTCGATTCCGACTCGAGTGCGTGTATCAGGGGGTGGGTCAGTTCGATTCTCCTTTCCTCCGATCGAACGGCAAATCGCCGCGCGCGGAGATTCTCACGCTCTTTGTCTTGCTCCTGCGAAGCTTCTGTTTAATCATAAATATTGTACTAGCAATCAGGAAAATTCAATCTTGCAATTACGCTTGATTTTACCACCCCCTTTTCTCTCAGTACAAGTACTCCATATTCACCGACTACGTTATTACGAACCGCGAGTGACACAAAGAGTGCAACGGAAATTCGAATCCGAACCCTCTTTCAAAGTATCGCACTCGCAACCCCTCCAACCCCTTTTCTCTCTCCCGTTCGATCGCGAAAAAAAAACCCACACATTCTTCGTCCCTCCCCACGAGACTTCACATCGATCTCGCAATCGCCGCCTCTTCAGAAGACCCGTGACACATACCCATTCGCATATGCCGCCCCTCTTTCCGTACCTACCGATATGTGCGAGTACGTCGCGACTGTATAAAGCAGGGCGCTTGTGCGTACCTACCCGCCTACGCCCGGAAGACAGACGCGCTAAACCAGGCATTATTATCCAATGTAATATGTATATGCCCGTAACTCGAGCGTGACGATGTCTCAATCAAGCCGCACACGCGGTCGGCACGCACACGAGGCCGACGCACACGGAGTGTGCCGACACGCCGTATACGTGACGGTTACACAAGGAGATGAGGCCGGCGGGCCCGCGCCTCTATTCGGCGAAGAAGAGGAGGCGCGACGGAGGAACGCGGTGCCCGGGCGTTTTCGTCCATTACCAATTTGCCTCTTCCTGCGCGGCACCCGAAGTGGAGCACGCACGCGAAGCCCGCGGGAGAGGTCGCGTTTACCTACCTCGTTGGCGCGTTCGCGTCCCTTCTTTCGATTATTCGGAGGAAACTCATCAGCGCGCGCCGCGCGTCTCGCCTCTCCCCGTTGTATCGGTACGTCGTGACGTACAGGAAGAGGTGCGACCGCAGTGAGAAAAATCACTCGGTTAAAACGGCAAAACGCATCTGGTTAAACGAGTTTAATTATTTTTACCGAAATATTGCATGGAAAAATATGATTTTGCAGTTGCAGCAAAACTAGGTTTTACTGGAAACCTTTTGTTATCGTAACAGAAATACTATCTATGCCGGCAAAAGATATGTTCAACAATGGCAAATGTAACTGGGATTACAATGAAATTTTTGTCTTGATAAAAATATTTACCATCTTAACAAAAATACTTTTATTATCATTAGATAAATCTTTAGCTGTCACAATTAATAATTTTGTCACGATAGCAAAACATTCTCCGCAAAACCTAGTTTTGTTAAGATTGCAAAATCATTTTTTTTCTATATAGTAAATTGAACCGAATATTTAATCAATCTAACCGCATGTTTAATTATTCCAACTACACATCTAGTTATTCCAACCAAAAAATGGTCAGTCAAACCAAACAGACGTAGGATCCGCATTTCACCAAACGGTTTGGTTTTGACCTCCAGGACTTTGGTTTGATTGACCAGGTTTTTTTTCTCAGTGTGTACCCCGCCTTTCGCTCCGACGCGACTACATCCGTGCGCACCGGGTATATTCACCCACACAGCCGCCTCGCCGGGAGAATAAAAATGCTTTCCGGGAGATTAGTTCGGCGTGCGTTAGATTAAAAATTCGTAGCGAGTCGGGCGGAGACCGGGCGAGACGTCGACGACGAAGTCGATAATAGTTCGGAGTGGTCGCTGACCATTACGAGTCCCCCGCTGCGTTCCAAATGAGCATTCCTTCTCGTAATTGGAGCACGGGGGGATACTGTCCCGACGTGCGGCGGGAGGAAGGGGGAGGGAGAAATAGAGAGCGAGGGAGAGGAGAATCCCCCCGGACAGCGTCTGAGTGGTCGAGATACGCGACGAGACCGAGAGAGGAGGAAGGAGCGGTTGTCGGGCAGGAAGTGGTCGACGGACCTCCCGAAGAGTCTCCAAATTGCGTCCGAATTGTGAGAGGAACGGGTGCGGGGAGGGCTTATCGGTGACGCGCGTTATGGAGATTAGAATCGTGTCGCTCGATCCCTGATGTCTCCGTTTCTCGTTACACCTCGGTTGTCCCTTGTGTCGCTGCACTGAGAGGAAAATTTAGCAGAATCTCGACTAAACGTTTATTCGTATATCGGTATTACTAAGCTAAATATTTCATTGACTCGAGTAATATTGATTTGTCCCGACAAAATGATAGATTCTTGATAAATTGTATCAACTTGAGTCAGTAAAAAATGTTATCAGAACGAATAAATATCACACGAGCCGATAAAATATTCAGTTAGCAATATGCAAATAAACATTTAGTGGATTCTACTAAATTTTTGTCTCAGTGTAGTTGGACGCGAATCTGTCTACTTCCGATTTCACCTGCATTGCTTATACATACACCACCACAAATGCATCAGAACTTTAATGGACCAAATCCGACACGATCGTTCGTTACTCGAACGACCTTTCTAAATCTTCTCTACTAAGATTCCCGGTAACTTTTATATAAAGAACCCTTTCCCTATTTTTTGCTTTACTTCAAGCATATACGGGAGACCAAGGTACTTTCTTTTTCTCCACTCCTCCCCGCGCAATCTCTAGACGCTCCACAAGTTCATATCTCACCGAGATGGTCCATAAAACGTAAACGGCAAATTCCACGGCGTAATTCTCCCCGAAGCTTTTCCCACGACATCGCTACATCTCTCCCATCTCTTTACGAAGCACGCGCAGAAGACGGCCACTACCGAAACACTCTTTCCTCTCCATTCTCGACAAGTTCTTATCTCGTTCGCATCAACTGAAAAACGCGAGAGCGAGGTACCTACGCGAAACCGTCGTCTTTTACGGCGACTACCCGTCGTCCTCCTCGGTGTCCTCGACACGGATGATGTCTTCGAGACGGGGAATTTATATCCGGAGGAGAGATACGCACCTATACACCCGTCGAGTCGGCGCGGACGCGTTGCACGTGGATGCAGATCCCTCTTCTGCACGCCTTCCCATGCGCGGAGCTCCCGGAAAAGCGAGCGGGCCGGTTTACGAGAGGCGTTTACGTCCGCGCTAACAAGACGAGCGGAAGAGGGAGGACAAAAGGAGGACGCGCGGAGAGAGGAGCAGCGGCAGCAAAATCGTAAGAGGGTGGAGAGTCTGAGGCGCGGACATTCGCGCGACTCGGAAGCGAGAGCTATAAGGTGCAAGATGCGAGAAGGAGATATATGTAGAAGAGGGAAGGAGAGGAAACGACGACGACGACGACGACGACGACGCGTTGAGCGAATAATGGAACGAGTTATGTGCGCCGGAGTGAGGACACGAACGACGCGGTACGGAAAGCTCGCGAGACCTCACACGCGGATGCCGCGAGCCTCTGTACTTCGCGCGCTGCGGCGGAGCCAGACGATCGTAACTCCCGTAAACGTCGAGTGGCTTCGGCAGAGTCGACGAGAAATTTTGGAAAAAGAGAACGAAGAGCGCGCGAAGGGAAAAGGCGGACGGAGGAGGAAGCCGCGGCGAGGTGGCGCGGTCCGAAGGGATCGAGGAGATGTGAGAAGACGGACGAGAGATCGAGGGAGGGGCGAGGGGGGGAGAGGCTTGTCGCCGACCTCCGGAGATGTCTCGGGAACAGCTGCGACGCAACGCGGCGTGGAAAAAAAAAGAGAGGAGGCGATACACGGGAGGAACGAGACGCGGGGGAGGAAAAATGGGGGCAGAGAAGTATGAAGAAGATGGATTTATTAAGATCTTTGAACCGCGAGGTCGGTTTAGGAATCGAGCGACGGGGTTGCGTCGGATGGGAGGATCGGGCGGGGTGAATAATTAGAGGTAAAATATATCGGGGGAAAATAGAATGAAACGAGGTGTTTTCATTGGCGTCGGCTTTCCATTATCATTTGTCATTCACATAATAATGGAAGATAAATTCGAATACTCTCTCCACTTTGCCCTACTTTTTCCTTATGTATGAAAAAAAAAACGAAGAATTTTCTATTTATATTGAGAAAAAATTGCTTCATTCAACCATCGGTGAGGTAAAAAAGTTCTATATATTTTATACATAATCCATATGTGATTTTGGTCATATTTGGATTATATATGATTTCTGTATCAACCATATAATGACTATATACAGATTTTTTAATGTTTGTATGATCCATATACAGTCCTTGTATGGTTAATGTAGAGAAATCACATATAATCCACATATTACGAATTATATAGAAAATACGTAGAATTTTTCCACCTGCGGTTTTGATCCTGCCCGAGAAAGGCGATATCCGTTTTTCGCCGCCGATAGCCACTGTCCGCACACGTAAACTGCACACGCCGGCAGGATGCAAATGCGCCGGGGAGACGTCTTCGTCGCATAACGACGTCGTTAACGGCGACGAGCCACGACGCCGCTCCGCAGTCTTAACTCCCGTCGAACGGGCAATATAACGCCGCGGAGTTGCGAGAGAAGTCTTGCGCTCGGGCGGAAAATGCGCGAACGTCGAACGAGCGACTCGCGAGCGATAACGGCCGACGAGGAGGAATTTCGCGTTGCATTCTGGACTCCTAGCGTCTCGCGCGTCAGTCGACTCGCGGCAAAGAGAGGAAGAAGCGTCGAACGTCTTCGTGCCGAGAGCGGAAGCGCTCTTCGACTTTCCCCCGTTCCTTTGAGGGAAGAGTTATCCGCGAGAGGCGAACGCGGGAGGGTGAAAAGGGGGAGAATAGCGAGGCGGGAGGAAAGGCGAGTGCGGCCGAGAGGAACGGATTGCCGCGGGAGGACCCGGGAAAATCGCCGTTCGCTGCGAAAAAGTCGATCGCTGCTCGACTTACTTCGCCCCCATTTCTCGGAGACACTCGGACTGCAGGACGAACCGCGTATCGGGGCGAAACGGGGGAAACAGTCTTCGCGATATCGGCGCTTCAACGCGCGAATCAAAAGTCAGTCGATAGGAAGTTTATCCGCTTCGTCGGCAAGGCGATCGAGTTTTTCGCGAGAACGAGACGCGCTACGGGGACATCGAGTAGCGGTCGGATAGACGTCTACCTTGATACGGATTATCTCTCGCTAACCGACGAACTTTTGATCGGAATTGATAAGGAACTTTTTTTTCTCAAATCCATTTCAATTTGCAAACAAGTTCCGCGGTGGTGTAAGTCGAGAATCTACCGATCGAACGAGATAATCGCAATTCAAGCGGGTGTCGTTGTCCGTGTTTGGAAAAACGACTCGCCGAATTTCCCGATAAGAGGCATTTTTGCCCCGAGTATTATAGCGACAATGCGAAACGGAAGCTCGCACTGGGAGCCCGGTATTCGAAAACGAGTTCGAAATATCAAGCACTCGACGTTAAAGAGGTCGAGAGCCTCGATCGATGGATGATAGTTCGCGCTTCGTGGAAGGATGAAATTTTCTGCGAGAACGAATTGGAGAGAATGACATCGAGTCGCAATTTCCTCGGGAAGGAAGTCGAACGTCGAATCTTTTTTTTATGGCGATAAGTAATCGATTTCGAAGATGACCTTTCGCGCGTCTACACTGAGCAAAATAATTAGGTTGAAATTGCAAAACACATCTAGTTTGACGCGCTTAGTTATTCTAACCAAAATGCTGGTCAGTTGAACCAAACATCGAGTTATTCCAACAAAATGTTCAGTCACTCCAACCAAACGATTAGTTATTTTAAAGAAAAAGTAGTCAATCTAACCAAAAAGATGGAGAATTCATATTTCACCAAACGGTTTGGTCATCGTCCCCAGGATTTCGATCGAATTGACCAAGTTATTTTTCTCGGTGTACAACCTTCGAACCTCTTTAAGAATAAATCGGAGAACATAAACATCTCGCGATCATAAAATACTCAGAATTATCCAAAACGTGTCTCCCTCGCGCTTTGCTTAATTAAATAATCACGCGTGCATACGATAAACAGAAACCGTGCGCGGCTAATTATCCATGGAAAATAAACAAATCTCAACACGCGTTTCCCACTCAAAAAAAGACACACTCTAATCGATTTCATCTCGCCGGAACTGCGGGTAATCGTCGTCGCGAGACCGCGGAGGAAGTTTTCTCCGATGGGGCCGCCAACTATCGGTCGTAATCCATGTTAACTCGCGCCTAATATACGCGACGTGTCTCAAAGGCGCCGCGTCACAGCCGACTTCAAAGTCGACTTGGAAATTAATTATTGCTATCGCCTCTCGCGTGTGTCTCGCGCATCCCACGTACGATTTTACACCCGTGACATGCGTGACGTATACGAACCAGGGGAAGCCGTCAAAGCGACCGACTCATTAGCCGCGACAAGCGCCGTTCGTCGACGCATCGCGCGCGCGCCTCTACGATTTCACAGCGCCCCGGCGCAGCGCGAGGCGTCTCTGTATCGGTGCGACAGGTATCGACGCCGGTATCGCTCGATTATAGGGCGATTGGGTAACTGCACAAAACAGATAAAGTGCCATCTGTGGCACGCACCAAGCATTAAGCAGATGCCCGTGGTATAAGCGCTGTTTACACGTTATTTTGGATAATAATTGAAGTGTTTTACCTATGAGATTTAATCAACATGGCCTCAATTATAATAGAATGTGGATTTCAAAGCATTCAAATAAATTCTTTCCGTGGAAAATCGTTATCAAAAGGTAAATACAAGCAGCGCCACCAAGCTGGGTTTCTTGGCGAAACTTGGATGTACATTCTCTATATGTACACGTGTAACACAAACAAAAGCTACGTTTGTGGAAGTACGCTAGAGCCCTATTGCCCCCGACATCACGGATAACGCCCGGCGATTTAACCGCGTTACGTGCGGCGCGTCGAACGCGTATCGCCGGCGATACTACTCGCGTGTGAAACGCGCAATGCTTCACACGACCGTACTTACGATACTTCTGGTCGTTCACACCTGCGCGCGTTCCTACCGCGTTCCCCCCTCGGAGAGAACGCTGCATTTTGTCGTACTTAGCGGCGGCTTGGAGAATTGTAATGGGTACCTAGTCTCGAGTGACGCGCGCAGTGAACACGTGTTTGAGGATCGTTATAAAGCGGGAATGAGGAGGTGTCAATTGACATTATAAAGTGGGTATTAACACGTTCGGGACGGACGTGTGTAATTTTCGAGTCTTGTGGGAAATGCACCGAAGAAAGTGGTGTTAATTTTAACTTGAAAGAGAGAGAGCCGTGAATCTCGACGATCAAAGATGCCGGATATTTTTTCAACGGTTCTCGAAGAGGGCAACGACGTCTGTCTGCCGGAAAGACGAATTAAATTGCACGCGTATCCCAGATGGAAAAGTTTTATGTATAATATATATGTAGTTTGTATACAGTTCACATATTGATATAGTCCTATGTGTGGATTATATACCTATGATTTCTATATAAACCATATGTAAACTATTATATGTACCTATGGATTATATGAATCTTAAATGTTTGAATAATCCATATATGGTTTCATTTTTTATTAAAAATTAATCAATAAAAAACATGTTCTGCTATCGGGATAAGTTACCTTAAAAGAGAAACAATCCGCCGAGATTTTTGAGATTGAAATCCGGAGATATTTCGGTAGCGCGCTCGCGCGCAGCAATTCGGAGGGGAGGCCGGCGTAGATTTTATTTTTCTCAACCGCGGCAATTAAAAAATAAGCGCTCGTAACGCGCCGGTAGCAATTAGTATTTCGTATCACGTACATCGTAATTCCTCCCTTTACCTCCGGTTTCCCTTGCCCTGCCGTGACCCCACCGACCCTCCCACCCCGATCGCCCTTCGACCATCTCTCTCTCTCTCTCTCTCCCTCCCTCTCGCGCACTTTCATTTCCCTCCTTTCCTCGCCTTACCCGCACTCCCGCAGCCGACTCGCGTGCGGACTAATTATAAAAATGTTACACGTACCGGGCAGTGGGGCTCTAATGAAATAAAGGCTTGGCAGGCGCCCCCGCTTTTCACGATTAGATACGAAACGCAACGTTTCCCGAATCGTACGAAAGGCCGCGCGGCTGTAATTAAGACACACCTCGCTCGTAATGTCGTCGACGTGTTATTGTCGCGGCGACGAGAGATTTTCGAGGAGATAACGTCGATTAGGAGTTACCTCGAATCCGGTGCAGAGTAATATACGAGCCTTCTTCGCATTTCTCCTCTTTTTTTTTTCTCGAATAACCCTGAAATACAACCGACATTTTCAGATATGACCCTGAATTTCGATAACAAATACGCCCCTTCGCGGGAATCCGACTGAAAGACGTTTAGATACAGTGATAGTTCCGCACCGAGCAACTTGCTTTATCTCTCAACCAATCAATATTTATCGAGTAAGTAAAGCCCTAATGACATTATACTCAATTCCGTTCCGCGCGCTGTCCCCCGATAAAAGATAATAAGATAATGAGCACACCCGAGGGAAAAGAAGCGCTCCGATCGTTCGACGAGCCGCAATACGAGTTTCGCCGCCGCTGCGCGTTCCATTAATCAGATATCCAAGCAACCGCGCGCGCGAGAAGGGTTATAAAGTTTCGAGTGGGTGGTGTCGTTTTTTCGTCGGGGCTCTCCTCGGGGCCCCCCGAAGGGGTCAAGGCCGTTAATTTGGTATGCATTCCGCGCAAGGAGATTTATGCTCGCCACGGGTGACAGGCGTATATCACCGCGGGGTCGGATGAGGATGGGTTATATAGGTTCATTTTGCCATATCTCGTGGCCCGAGTTATGGCGCGCGCGGAGCGCTCACCGCGCGTTTCGAGTTGCGTCCCGTACGGCCGAACCGAGCGCGCCGATGACCCGTACTCGAAATTGGACGCTCTGTTGATATCCCTCGAGGGGTTTACGCGCGCTGATTAGCGCGACGATACCGCGCACCGATCAGGGACCGCCCCGGGGTGAAGAAGTCGTTCTCGGCCGAAGGGCGAGTCGCTGGCTTTCTTACTTTCTTCGGGAATTCGAAGCGGGAGAGAGTGGAGACGATATCGGGACACTTAATCGGACCCTTGATTATTGCGGTGAGCTGTGGCTATTAGAGAGAGAGAGAAACTTTGGAGAGAAACTCCCGTTGAAGTTCTCTTCTTCGATCGCTTCCGAGTGTTACGGCTTTCCGTGATGATGACGATCAAGGGCCATTTCGATTTCCACAATTAATTGCAATGCGTGCTACAAATTTAACCATTTGTGATCGCCAAGCTTCAATTTTGAAGCTGAATGCACTTTTTTTATTGCAATCATAACTAGACCCTCGTCAGATCTCGGAATAAATAAATTCTTTTTAAATCTCGTAATACGAACTTTCTTCGGACTTTGGAAACAATCGTTTTCGAAGCGTGCGCTATATAAAACTATTCATTGCTTCAAAGTACCATATCTCATGAGACTCATTCGTTGACTTTATTAAGAAAACACTAAAAATAATGAAGTTATGACACTTCAAGTGAAGCGGCTCATTTTTCACGCATTTACATATTCGCGATCGTTTATGAATGTCATCCATTCATTTTTTACATAAACACGGTGATCAGATATTCTATAATGTTTGAAGAATGTTCCATAATTTTTCGGTCCAAATTGGACGAATGCTGTTCACGTGGCTGTTATTTAAAAATCGGTTAGGTTCATTTGACCCATATGTGATCATCGCGGAACTATACAGACGTGTGAACACAGAGGGTTAAAAATACTCGAATAAACGTGCATCGGATTGAGAAAATGACTTCGCTCCAAGCAAATCGGACGAACCTCGATCCCACGCGTTCCCACATCTCGCTTCACACTCGCTCTCCTCTCGCGTTAATCGCGCGTAAAAATGCGTAATGAGCTAATGAGCGCGCGCGCACGCTAATCCGTGCGCCGAGTGAAGGAGGCGCGCGCGTCCAGGCTCATTACACGCCTAATTTGAGCGACAAATTGCTCGGCGAGAAATAAATGTTTGTACAGTTAATCATTCGTCGCGAGCGACGTACGACTTTCCCATAAGCCACCTCGACGCCGCTGCCGTCGCATCGAGAACGACTTTCGACATCGCCCAAGCAAGATGAAATATCGCACCTGCGGCTCTAAGTAGGTAGCTGTCGCGAGTCGTATATAGCGCGAATTAAAAATACGCGCCGATGTGTTCACGAGCATCTGACGAATTTTTGTCGAAAGTTGTACCGTGCACTGTGAAAAGTAACCTGCCAATCAAACCAAAATCCTGGAAACTATAACCAAACCGTTTTGTAAAATATCTGTAGAAACAATTTGTATTTTTAATATGCTTTCATACAAAACTTTTTTCCAATATGCGATTGGTAATTATGAAAATTAATACATTTCCTTGTAAAATTTCCTTCACAAATTTGATATTATATTATGGAATATATTAAGTTTCACAATCACGTATTTGTTGAAAGCTTGATATGCAATTATATCAAATTTTATTATATACACATTTTTTTACAGTGATGATTCCTCTATCTGTTTAGTTAAACTGATAATTTTCTGGTTGGAATAACTAGATATGTGGTTAGAACAACTAAACACGTAGTCAGAATGACTAAGTACCTATTTGATTCGACTTACTGGTATTCTCTCGGGTATTCTGGTAATAATTTAACTTGTTTAACCAAATTCATTTTATCGTTTTAACCAAGTTATCTTCCTCGGTGTGCGTTTGAGAAAGATCGATAAACCGTCCAGCGATGTACACAAACGTCGACGCGGTGAGTCATCTATAAGGCCATTGTATCTGACGCGCGAGGTGATACCCTACCGTGTGTATTCTTCGACAGGGCAAACGACAGATAACGCGGAATCTCCGCCGCGGGGCGGAGATCCGAGAAGCGGCGCTTCTGTATACACGATTTCATCGAATCGTCTCATGACGTCAGTGCTTTATTCATCGAATAAAAAAAAACACCAATTTTTACTGCTCCTTCCAGTAGCACTGAGACTCGTGCTCATTTTCAAGAATTTGTACAAATTCTTAAAAATGAGCTGGAGTTTTAACGCTACTGGATGAAGCGGTACACAAATTGCTGGGTTTTTTTTTCATGCGGCTACTGTTTCGAGGATCGAGAGATATTTCGTCCTGTCGGCGTGCATTGACGTACCCGTGCTGGAGAAAAATCCCAGGAAAAATCCAAAAATATTCCGATCACTGGCGAATTTCCAATTCCACGGATAAATGTAACCGCGGCGCGTTACGCGATGTAAGAGAATGTTTGGGTCCGTCGATCGAGCACGAAGTTATGCCGGCAGAATTATTATGGGTCGAAGTTGAACGGGCGTCGACGGGTAAACCGTATACCTACATCTATACCGATCGTTCGTTGCAGGCGCAGCGCCGTACTCGCGCGCTTAAACTTCCCACCGAACTTATAACTCCGCTTAATGAATTTAACCGTTAAACTGGAACTTGACGTTCGCGTTCCGCGAGCTCGACATGCGCGTCGCATGCAGCCCCGCCGGGCTAGAGACTACGTACGCGCAATCTTTTTGACGCGAGGCGCTCGCGACGCCAAACGCTATGTATACATACATATGGCTCTTGGCAATTTCGAGATCTCAGACCACATGAGGTAGACTGAGGCAAATCGGATCTACACTGTAAAAAAAATTGTATTTTAAATATACCTTTACGTAAAGCCTCTTTTCAATACGTGATTATGAAAATTAAATACTCCGTAGCGCTATGAAAATTAATATCTTTCCTAATTAAATTCCCCTTATGTTCCGTCGCATCGAACGACGAAATTCGGCGTTTTTGATTTATGGCATCCTTCATAATAATTCGCCGACTATATTTAAACGTGTCATCGGCGATTCGAATATTTCGGCGAACGAAGGTCGTTAATTCACGGTCCCGAACCTTTCTCGGAAGGTACAATCCGAGCCGGCTTAAGGAGAGGAGTGTCGGATGCAGGCGACAGACAATTAGGGAATTTAATACCTGATTTATCGAGAAAGTCCTTTCATTGCCTTTAGGTAACCTGACGTACCCTCGCGGTCGAGAACGACCATCCGGCTGGCCCGACCGTTAAGTGCGTCACTCAGGTACCGTTAATAACGGCATCCTTGCCCTGTAGGCTTTAGACTTTAGACTCGGAAATTTCCTAAGCGTCATCTTCGGCTCCGCCGACGCTCCTCCTCCCAGCCAATCAGGGGGCATCGCGTCAGCCCACGCTATCCCTTCCATTGATCTGTTTTGCGCACATATAAACTGGGACTAAACGCGCGTCCTTTAATGTATCACAAATCATCAAACGTGTCGTACGTGTCGTACTCCGCCGATCAACCTCACTCGGAATCAGTAAGTTAATCCGATTCTACGTCGTACTTGGTATCGCGGAACGTGGATAGTACATTCAGGTGTCAGTCCTTTATCTGAACACGACTCAGTTACATTCGCTCCCTTTGTCAATAGGCCATTGCGTGCCAGCCGACGGATTGAAGTTCTGAGTTCGTACCGCGTTAATTCAGCGCATTCAATAGTAAAATCATTATAAACCAACCTTTCTGTATCTTGCTACTCTAATATACGGTTATTAAATTTAGTGAGTGCAATGTATAGTTATTGAACTAGCCGATCGGTTTGAATCTCCCCTTTCGGTCGTTCGGTTAAAATATCTAATAGCCGCGTCACGTATAGTGTCCTCGGGATTTACGACCCCGAGGAGATCCGATTAAATCATCGCGCGGCGACCGAACAAAACATGGTCCTTCGAGCCGGATGTTAACTACGGAATCAAATGAGTTCATAAATAATAATACCGAGTTTATAAATCTGAGTGTCGCGACCACGCGGTAAAACTGACTGTTCGCGGATTCACCAGTGATTCGTTCGGGCAGTATTTGTTTCCAGTGACTGTTCGCGATACATCAGTGGCTTGTTCGGCACCAAAGTTCGTGCCGCTACATTTCTTTCGGCACCACAGTTCGTGCCACGTCACGCGTAACTTCTTTCGGCACCACAGTTCGTGTCGCGTCACACGTCATTTCTTTCGGTATCAAAGTTCGTGCCGCGTCGTTTCGTTCGGCATCAAAGTCCGTGCCGCGTCACTTCTTTCGGCACCAAAGTTCGTGCCACGTCGTTTCTTTCGGCACTAAAGTTCGCGCCGCGTCATTTCTTTCGGCACCAAGGTTCGTGCTGCGCCATTTCAGTGTCTAGTTCAAGTGACTATCAAGCGTGCAGCAACATGGACTCCATGGCAGTTCGAGATCTCATCGATAAGCAAGAGAGGCTTTTCCGTTGGATCTCTCACTCCATAGAGAATCTCCAGAAACTCGGGCCCTCGAATATCACCATCTGTACCATCGAGTCCCGACTAAAGGCATTAGAAGATTACAGGAACAAGTTCCACGATAATGACGCAGAACTCTCAACAATCAGGAACCACGCTACAACCAGCCAGCGAGCGGAACTGGATAAGCTGCCATACTTCGCCGACGACTTAATCACGAACTGTGAAGAACAATACCTCTTAGCCCATGCGAATATGGGCGATCGACTCGCCTCCCTATGTCCTCCTTCCAACCCGACGGAAGACAATAACGGAAGCTTACGCAGATCATCGACACCAGCATCAGTGAGTCATTATCAGATTTCTAACGTCAAGTTGCCGAAAATCGATCTCCCAAAATTCGATGGGAAATACGAAAACTGGCTGGCGTTCCAAGATGCCTTCACGTCGATGATCGATCAACATCAAGGATTGTCCAATGTACAAAAATTGCAATATCTCCGATCGTCACTCACCGGTGAGGCAGCTCAGAATATTCATTCTTTCGAAACGACCGAAGATAATTATGCCGAAGCCTGGAACTTGCTAAAGACAACGTACAATAATAAGAGAGTTATTATTAGGCGTCACGTCGATCTCTTAAACGAAGTTCCGATGCTCACTAAGGAATCTGCCACGGGGTTACGGCAATTGGTCAATAACGCTCAGCAACACGTGCGCGCGCTTAAATCCTTAGGAGAACCGGTGCAACACTGGGATACTCTGCTCGTTCGTCTTCTTGAGACCAAGCTCGACAAGGTTACTTTGCGAGAGTGGGAGAGGACATTGACCGACACATCAATGCCTAGTTACGAACAACTACTGACCTTCTTGCGAAAGGCCGCTCTCTCCGCGGACTCCGGACTCTCCCCGGCACATTTCGACTCTTCATCAACGTCAAGAGCAACCTACACACTGAAGCCAAAGGGACCAGCAAGGAATGCAGCGACATTCATCACTTCTACTGAAGAAGAGGAGGGATGTCCAATCTGTAAAACTAGGCATGCAATCAACTATTGCAGCCAATTCCTCGCGCTGTCCATCTCCGATAGGATTCAACGAACCAGGGACCTCTCCTTGTGTCTTAACTGTTTACGTTCAGGTCATCCTACAGCCTCCTGTTCGGGGCGCCGTTGCCACAAATGCAAAAAACGGCATCATACTTTGTTACACCTGAATATGGAACCAGCAGCCACGGCTCCACCGACAACCGCAACTTCACTAGCAGAAGCATCAACCGATGGACCACCTCAACAATCAGCATGACTATCGCTGGGCGAATCTGGAGCACCGACTGTCAGAGCCTTGACTTCCATTGTTCGCACAGGAGATTTGCTGTTGACGGCTGTTA
The DNA here is from genome assembly GCA_963678675.1 of Xiphydria camelus. NCBI lineage: Eukaryota > Metazoa > Arthropoda > Insecta > Hymenoptera > Xiphydriidae > Xiphydria > Xiphydria camelus. The sequence goes on from OY783195.1 coordinate 29,800,962, forward strand.
TCAAGGTCCGCGACAAGAGAGGCCAACGCTTAGAATGCAGGACGCTACTAGACACTTGTTCAACCGCCAACTTTATGACCGAGCGTTTAGCCAGGTCTTTGCAACTGCCGATGGAAAGATACGAGACAACAGTCGGAATGCTGGGCAAGGCGCAAGTCAAGGCCCACTTTCTGGTCAATGCCACAATAGAATCCCGGATCACTGGTTACACCAGGTCTCTAACATTCTTGACGGTACCAAGCATTGGAGGATTACAACCACTCGAGCCCATCGATAGAAGTCGGCTCCAGATACCTCACAATGTGAGGCTAGCCGATCCGAATTTCCACCGACCAGCCGAAGTAGATATGCTAATAAGCTCTGGACCTACACTATCGACGCTAAGCATTGGACAAATCAACCTTGGAAATTTCCAGCAGCCCGATCTCATGCTCCAAAAAACTCAACTGGGATGGGTCATTGGAGGGAGTCTAGTGCTCGGAACTCCTAAGTCGAAGACGCAAGTAGCCTTCTTTGCCGCCAAACCAGAGTTCGAAATCAGCAAATTTTGGGAACTCGAGGAAATTCCCGCTATTCGTCACTTGTCCGCCGAGGAGCAAGCGTGCGAAGATCATTTCGTCAGGAATCTGAAGAGGGACTCCACCGGCAGGTACATTGTGGCACTTCCATTTAATGAGCGACAACTTCAGTTAGGAGAATCCAGATCACATGCCCTAAGCCGCTTCCACAGTTTGGAGAGGAAACTTCGTCGAGACTCACGACTGAAGGAGCAGTACGAGGCCGTGATGAAGGAATATCAAGACTTAGGCCACATGACCGAGATTGAAGAAGACAGTCCAACTAGCCAAGGATTCTACTTACCACACCATGCGGTTATAAAGGAAACTAGCCTGACCACTAAATTACGGGTCGTATTCGATGGATCCTCCGAGTCAAGTTCAAGGGTATCACTCAACGAGGCCCTCATGGTCGGTCCCACCATCCAGGACAGCATCGTAGCCCTTTTACTTCGATTCCGCATTCATCGCTACGTGTTGACCGGCGACATAGAAAAAATGTATCGCCAGTTCTGGATACGGAAGGAGGACCGAAAATATCAGCGCATCCTATGGAGGAATCATCAAAACGAGCTGAAAACATACGAGCTCAATACCGTTACATTCGGACTTTCAGCGGCTCCATATTTAGCCATACGTTGTCTCCATCAACTAGCGGACGACGAGGCACAAAGATTCCCTACAGCCGCCAACATTCTCAAACGGGACCTCTACGTCGACGATGTTCTCACGGGATCAGATACCTACCAAGGAGCCATCGAAATCCGCGACGACCTCATCAAATTACTCCGTTGCGCAGGTCTTAACTTACGCCAATGGGTTTCTAACGAACCAAGCCTTTTGGACGGATTGTCTGAAGGAAGCGTGCATCGAAAGTTGCACACGGATGATGCAACCATCAAAACTTTGGGGGTACATTGGGATTCCCAAGTAGACGCCATCGCCTACACCGTGACAGCCGCAACGGAACACCGAAAAATCACCAAGCGAACGATTGCATCCGAGATTGCGAAGATTTTTGACCCTCTCGGATTGATTGGTCCAGTAGTCACAAAGGCAAAACTCATCATGCAGGGATTATGGCGACAGGAACTTAACTGGGATGAATCAATACCTGCCACCATCCATACTGAGTGGAACACTTTTCGGTTTCAACTGAAATTGCTCAACCATTGTACATTTGATCGAAGAGTTACCATCACCGAGCCACAGGACGTCCAACTTCACGGATTCTGCGATGCAAGTCAAAGGGCCTATGGAGCATGCCTTTACCTCCGGTCTGAAGACAAAACCGGGAATATACATATGGCGTTATTGTGCGCCAAATCTCGAGTAGCACCCTTACAAACCATTTCATTGCCTAGATTGGAATTATGCGGTGCATTGCTACTAGCAGACTTGTATGACTTCGTTAAACGAACCGTGTCTCTCAATGTCAATAATGTTGTATTTTGGACAGACTCCACCATTACCCTCCAGTGGATTAATTCGTCTCCACACAGACTACCCACCTTCGAGGCTAATCGAGTCAGCAAGATTCAAAACCAAACGCACGCGAGCTCATGGAGACACGTTCGATCAAAGGATAATCCCGCAGATCACCTCTCACGTGGTCAGTCTCCAGCCGAGTTTATTCAAGAATCCAATTGGAAGACCGGACCGTTGTGGCTCTGCAAGGGAGAATCTGAATGGCCAAAGCTCGATCTCATCCTGCCATCGGATATTCCCGGACAGCCCAAGATACATTGCCTTACGCTCAACGCAAAAGGAGATGAGTTTCTTGAACGGTATTCTTCGATCACCAAACTTCGACGCATCGTAGCATACTGCCTTCGATTCAAACCCAACAATCGATTCAGAGGACCGCTCGTCGCTGGGGAACTCGAAGAGGCAGATGATCGCATCTTACGGTGTATCCAAATCGTCACCTTTCCAGAGGAGATCAAGGCACTCAGCAGGAAAAAGGAAGTAAATAGAACCAGTCCTCTGTGGGCACTCAATCCGTTCCTTGATGATTCAGGAGTCGTCCGAGTAGGAAGTCGGTTGAAGAATGCCGAAATACCATACGCCCAAAGATATCCGAAGATCTTACCGAAGACTCATCACATTACGGATCTCCTAATTCGACACGAGCACCTGAAGAATCTACACTCCGGGGTACAAACGACACTCTACGCCTTGAGGCAAAATTACTGGCTTATTGATGGTCGAAACCAAGTTCGACGGATTGTCCGACAGTGCGTGCGGTGTGTTCGAGCACATCCACCTCAGGTGGATTACATCATGGGTAATTTGCCAACAGCACGAGTGACCGCAGCAAGACCCTTCAGTAACGTCGGTGTCGACTACTGTGGACCGTTCTTCATAAAGGAGAAAAAATACCGCAACCAAAGGAGGATAAAAATATACGTAGCGGTCTTTGTATGCCTTGCCGTCAAGGCAGTGCATTTCGAAGTGGTCAGCGACCTCACGACGGACGGATTCCTGGCAGCTCTCAAACGTTTCGTTGCGCGAAGAGGATGTCCCCAACACATCTACTCAGACAACGGGACAAACTTTGTGGGCGCCAACAATCAATTGTCGGAACTACACGACGTATTTCAAGGAGGACCACAACGACTAGTCATCCACCAGAATCTTGCTGAACAAGGCATCACGTGGCATTTTAGTCCACCACAGGCTCCTCATTTTGGCGGACTCTGGGAAGCAGGCGTAAAGGCATTCAAACACCATATGAAGAGGGTCGTCGGAAATGAATTGTTCACGTTCGAACAATTCAATACCTTTGCAATCCAAGTCGAAGGGATCCTCAACTCTCGACCTATAACTCCTATCTCCATTGATCCTAATGACGTGATCGCCCTCACTCCTGGTCACTTTATTATTGGAGATTCTTTAAGGAATGTTCCAGAGGCCGACATCAGTGCTACACCATCTAACAGAATATCTACGTGGCAGCACATACAAAGGATGAAGGAACACTTTTGGAAAAGATGGCATAAGGAGTACGTGAGTGAGCTCACCAACCGACATAAGTGGAGGAGTGGGACTCACGATATAAAGGAAGGAACGGTCGTCATAATCCGAGACGACCACTCGCCGCCAACCCAATGGACTCTTGGACGCATCGTCAAGACTTACCCAGGGCAAGATGGTATCATCAGGACGGTGCAAGTGAAGACGGCGACCGGCGTCTTCGACAGGAGCGTAAAGAAGCTCGCACCTCTCCTTGACGAGTCGAAGGCAACCACGAACAACTAGTTGAATGGTGTCACATAATATAAGTTACATTAGTTCTAAGATATATAAGTATTATAGCTCAATATTTGAGAGTATTATCTGTTCAACTTCAATGCGTGTATATAAGCATATTATTAGTTTAGTTCCTCTCTCCGTTCGCAACGGGGGGAGGATGTTCCGTCGCATCGAACGACGAAATTCGGCGTTTTTGATTTATGGCATCCTTCATAATAATTCGCCGACTATATTTAAACGTGTCATCGGCGATTCGAATATTTCGGCGAACGAAGGTCGTTAATTCACGGTCCCGAACCTTTCTCGGAAGGTACAATCCGAGCCGGCTTAAGGAGAGGAGTGTCGGATGCAGGCGACAGACAATTAGGGAATTTAATACCTGATTTATCGAGAAAGTCCTTTCATTGCCTTTAGGTAACCTGACGTACCCTCGCGGTCGAGAACGACCATCCGGCTGGCCCGACCGTTAAGTGCGTCACTCAGGTACCGTTAATAACGGCATCCTTGCCCTGTAGGCTTTAGACTTTAGACTCGGAAATTTCCTAAGCGTCATCTTCGGCTCCGCCGACGCTCCTCCTCCCAGCCAATCAGGGGGCATCGCGTCAGCCCACGCTATCCCTTCCATTGATCTGTTTTGCGCACATATAAACTGGGACTAAACGCGCGTCCTTTAATGTATCACAAATCATCAAACGTGTCGTACGTGTCGTACTCCGCCGATCAACCTCACTCGGAATCAGTAAGTTAATCCGATTCTACGTCGTACTTGGTATCGCGGAACGTGGATAGTACATTCAGGTGTCAGTCCTTTATCTGAACACGACTCAGTTACATTCGCTCCCTTTGTCAATAGGCCATTGCGTGCCAGCCGACGGATTGAAGTTCTGAGTTCGTACCGCGTTAATTCAGCGCATTCAATAGTAAAATCATTATAAACCAACCTTTCTGTATCTTGCTACTCTAATATACGGTTATTAAATTTAGTGAGTGCAATGTATAGTTATTGAACTAGCCGATCGGTTTGAATCTCCCCTTTCGGTCGTTCGGTTAAAATATCTAATAGCCGCGTCACGTATAGTGTCCTCGGGATTTACGACCCCGAGGAGATCCGATTAAATCATCGCGCGGCGACCGAACAAAACACCTTATAAAATTCGTAACAGAGTATATTAATTTTCTTAACCACTTATTGGATAAAAGCTTTACATGCAATTGTATCAAATTCAATACAACTTTTCTTCGCGGTGTATGATCCGATTCGCCACGGTCCACCCCGTAGCTCACCTTCGCGTCGATTCCCACCCGCGTACGAGCGACAGAATTACATACGAGAGAATCAATCAAGCGTTATAAAGCTCGACCGATATTCGAGACAGCCAAAGTGCCCGGCTAATCGGCCTCGAAAGACGCCGCGCGAGACGGGCGCACTCGCGGTAACGCCGCGGCGCATCAGCCGTCTATTAATGACAGCGATAAATCTCCGAGCACACGGGTGAACGGATTAATGAAAGCAATTACGAGTGCCCGATCGTTTCGACGCGTTCGCGCCGCTACGCACTCGGACGCGCTTAACGCCCGGGCCGTATAATTGTATCGCATTGTGCGCGCGGCGATTCCGCGCCGCGTGTGTAACGCGTCGATCGTGAGCCGCGCATTAGGCGGTGACTCGCGACTTTCTTAATCCCGCTCGGTCATCCGGAGTACACGTACGGCGGAGCGAAGAAACGTGCCCGCTACGCGGTGGTCCTCTCCGTCTCCCTTTCTCTCTCTCTCTCCCGCCTCCGGTTCTATTCGTTCCTCGAAACGCGAACGGGACGAACCGGTACACACAATCGGCGGAGGATAAGAACGTCTCCGGCGGTGCAGCCCGGCCGGAAGCTGACCGGAATGGCGAGAATACCGAATGTGGCGCGCGGGGGAAAAAAGGAGGAAGAAGAGGGAGCTCTCGGTCAGTAGCGGAGCGTGTTCGATGGTCGCGGAGAGCTTAATGGGCTTGCGAGACCCCATTGGCTTTAATGCACCGCGCGGATGCGCTTTATTCCTTCGTTTTTTCCCCCGTTACACCATTATTTCTGGACCCCTCCGCGTGTCAGTCATTCTCGTCGTCCTTCTTCTCTCTTTCTCTCTCTTCCTCGGCTGCAGACATTCCCTGCCTCTCTCTCTCTCTCTCTCTCTCTCTCTCTCTCTCTCTCTCTCTCTCTCTCTCTCTCTCTCTCTCTCTCTCTCCCTCTCTTTCAGTGCTGGCGCGCACTTCGTGAGAGAAACAATAACGGCGTCGAGACCCGCGGGGAAAAACTGGTTTCGTTCACTCCGCTGCACCGGGCGCGTATCGGAGATGCACGTTCGACCGCGGGTCGTTCTTCTGCGGTGCACCTATATTTATACGCGTTGCGGTACTTCCCCGCTCGGCGGGAGAGGGCGAATGTGGGAGATGCAATGAAGTTTTAGAGGAGCGGGGCAGCGGCGATCCTCCGGGGGCTCGGATTGAAACGCGTAACTTTTTCTCGCGCTGTGGATTACGACTGGTGTACGTATATATGGCGCGTCGAATGAATGGAGTCTCGCATTCGGAGGGCCGGCCCCGTGTCTTCTCGGAACTGGTTGAAACGCCGGATCTCGCTGCCTCCTCTCCGCGGTGTAAAAAAAAAAAAGCTGAATGCAATTCCACGCGTGCCCGGTGTCCCGCGGGCAAATCTGCATACGAAACGACGATAACTCACGTAAAAAAAAAAGTATGTCGGAAGTCTGAGGGGTTATATTAATCAAATATGCATTTTACAGATTTCTTTGAAACTTCAAAGCTCGTCTTCTCAATAAAATGATTTTGTGGCTTGTCACGTTTTTCCAATAAACCCTTTATATGATCCATATAAGATTTTGATCATATATGGTGATTTCTATATTAACCATATAAGGACTATATATGTAGATTTTCGAATAACTGTATAATCCGTACATGGTCCGGATACGGTTAATATATAATAGAAATCATATATAATCCATACATGACCAAAACCACGTATGGATCATATAGAACTTTTCCGCCTGGGTTCCCATATCGACTAGAATTAGGATCTCTACCATCCACGTTACTTTCTCTTAGTGTATAAATTCTCTTTGCGACCTCGTGTTCTCGTGTCATTGATAATTATCCATAGATTTGTTGATTTGATTGAATTATGCGAAACTCCTAACACGAACAAAAAATAACGGGAATACTTATACAATTTTATCTGAAATAGTCGGGAACAAATCCGAGAAAAGTCGTGAAATAGTCAGGGAATTCTATAATCAACTTTCTGTAGCTACCCTGATGGAGAACTGAAGCGTGCTTCTGAACGCCATATATAATAGCGCGATAGACGGAGACGAGCGATAAATCAATGCAACGTGTCTCGCGCGCGGCGGAGGAAGAGGCGAGCCTCGCGCGGGGCAGCACGGTTCCTCGAAGAGACTCGGGGGGGAGGCTGAAGAGGGTATGCTAAGAAGGTCCTTCCAGAAGCACCGTGGCTTGTTTTGACAGAAGCCGAGGATATATACGAGCGCCGCGTCGCGCTCTGTTTATTCTTCCGCGGGCCACCTTATCCACCTGTCTCGCTCGCTCCCCCCGTCTCCCCCTGGTACTCGCACTCGGTCGTCCCTCCGCAAACACGTCGATCGACCTGTCACTTAATCGTTTTCGACCTATCGTCGTTCCCCTCGCGCTCTACAAAGCCGACACTCGGGGAGTTCGATCGCCGTCGTCGAATCGCAGTCGTCGCTTTCGCCGGAGGCTCGACACGAGCGAAAACTTCCGGTATCGGTCGAGTGTTACGCTACGAGACTTCGAGGGCCACTGGACCGCGCGCGGAGAAGCGGGAGGAGAAGTGCGAATCTCGAAGAAGCGCCGTGTTTGATTTGCGGAGGCCTCGAAGGGTGTGAGACTTCGTCGAGTGATTATCGCCGGGTCTAGAGGCGGAGTCAGAGAGGGAATGTTCATTGAACGATGGCTCACATGGAAGGTTAAATATCTGATCGCGAAAAGTGAAAGGGGAAATGCAAATCTTGACTAACGTCGTTTGATTTTCGTGTGCGGCAAAGATAATATTTATACACCGAGAAAAACAACTTGGTTAAAGTGGCAATATACATCTGCACTATAAAAAAATTTGTATGTTCAATATACTTTTGTACAGAACTTTTTTCCGATAGGTGATTGTGAAAATTAATATACTCCGTGACTATGAAAGTGTATATACTTCCTTATAAAATTTCCCTTATAAATTTCATAACGGAGTATAGGTATTAATTCTCATAATCACGTATCAGAGAAAAGCTTTATATACATTCATATTAAATTTAGTCGAATTTTTTTACAGCGTAGTCGAACGAGTTTAGTTATCTTCAATACACGCTTAGTTATTCTAATCAGAAATCTAGTTTAATCAAACAAATGGAGAGGATCCATATTTCACCAAACGGTTTAGTTATGGTCTCCAGGATTTTGATTCGATCGAACAGGTTATTTCGCTCAGTGTAGAGACGTCGATTATCTTCCAATCGCGAAAGTCGTCGACAGACGATCACGAAGGCGTATGGGAATCGATGAATGATCGGCGCGACGGGCCAAAAGGCGATCCCCATCTAGTAAAGGGGAAAAGAGCGAAAAGGCGGAAAGGAAGAGGGCGGTAGGCGGCCGAGCGCAGCAGGCGGGCGCGGCATTGTCCGAAAATTTAGAGCGGCGCCCGGTCCCGGGGAAAAAGACGCGAGTAATATAAATGTTAATGCTTCGGCCGGGGCCCCCGGTTGTTCCCGAGTCAAAAGCTCGAAGAATGATGTTACCGCGCGTAAGACAAGACGAGAAGAGGCGGGCCGGCGAGGGGAAAACAGCGAGAAAGAGAGAAAAATACATGGAAATGGTATTCGCCGGCCATTTATTTTTTGAGAGGGAAGAGCTCCACCGCGGGCGTGCCTGAAATACGCTCGCCCGCTGCACACGCCGCGCCGCGCGCCGGTGGCGGCGGCGCGAGCAAAAGGGAACTCTCCTTTATGTAAGCTTCTTGCGCGAGCTTGTAGCCGGGGCTGGATAATAAATTTCGAGGTCGAAAGCGCGATATTTTCCCTCTCCCTTCTCGCGTACGGACGGGAGCCGCGCGGAGGGTCGGTCGAAAGTTCGCGATCGCGATTTGTCGCAACGGGTGGACGATCCGCGCGCGCGTATCGCATGACGGGAGTCATCGGCGACATCGGCCAACTGATTTCGCGAAGTCGCGCGCTCGCAGGTCTTATATGGAATCTCGGGAGATTTCGGATGGCGACGTGGTGGTGATGATGACATCGGTTGAAAAAGTAATGAAAATTGTACATTGAAAAAAAAAAAAATGTGCTTCATCGAAGAGAAGTATAGGTATAATTGATTTAATTGAATATTATTTGGACCAAATCGGACTATCCGAAAACACGTTAATTTCTATCAAGCAATTTTTTTTTCAAATTACCAGAGAATAAATCGAATGGGTCCGATTTAAATAACTCTCCCCTCGAAAACGCCGTGTACCCCGCGTGCCAGGCTTGAAATTACCTACACGAGATCGTTCCCTTCGTCGCAACTAGTCTGCCGACCAATAACGAGACAATACCGCACAATTGAATAGAATGATCTCGAAGACTCAGCGCTAATACACCGCGCGACGTGAGCAAAGTGGGGTAAAATGAAACACTTCCGACGGGCGGCCTAGGCCCTTCGCTGACGCGTCGGATAAAGCGATAGCTGTGGATGGAAAAGCGCATGGGAACCATGAATATTCATCACTTCCTCCGTTCAACGTTTAATCGATGAAACGGCTCCAACGATCGCTCATTCCCCCGAACGAATGTTTCTCGTTTCGATAAAAAATTAGTCGAAGCGATTAAACGCTCGATTAATCACGGACATATCCACAGCCACGATCGAATCAAACGAATCTCTCGTCGGAGCGCGCGTCTACTTAAAAGAATGTTGCCTATAAATCGAACCCCTCGCGAGAGTTGACCTCCGCGGTCACCGCAGTAAACCACGATAATTAGGGACCGGCTCGACCGGCAACCTCAATTCAGTCAACTTTCCTTCGCGCATATGCATACCTACGCGTACGAACGCGCGCGTAACAGGGTTCAAAATTACACGAGGCCGTTCCCTTCGTTCCAGTCCGCTGACTAATAGCGAGACAATACCGCACAATTGAACGCAACGATCCCGGAGACTCGACGCGCGCCGCGTAGGAGCGGGAGTGTTGAGTGGGGTAAAATGGAACACTTCCGACGCGGCCCTATACCTACGTGCAGGCGGCCCTTTGCCACCGCGCGTTAAGCCGTACAGGAGCCGTCAAAAGTGTTCGATTTTACATCCCCGCGGCCTCCGTATCGGTAAAGCGCTCGACGTTTTCCGGGATCCCCCCCGAAGAGAATGGAAATCCCGCGCGAAGCCAGAGGAGGGCGTCATTTCCATGCGCGTAATCCTTCGACAATGCGGCTCGTGCGACGATATCGAAGCCGGCTGAGCGCGGATCCGCGCGCTCCAGTCCCTATCCCCCGGGTTACGGGGTTATTCGAGCGGCACCCGGCGGTAAACCGAACACTGGGATCCATCGGTGTAAGCCTAATTCTGATTTATAGGCAATCTGCCGCGAGCGATCGCCGACTAAAGTCTTCATCGAACTCGTTCGCGACGGAATCGAAGATCGTTTCTTCGTGCACGGAGAAAAATGATTTTGCCGTCTCGGCGAAACCCAATATTTTTTCCCAAGGACGCACGGTTTGCCTTTGTAAAATATTGCAGGCAATTTTTGAGTCGGCGAACGTGCCGCGGCATGTGCAATAAAGAAAAATGAACTTCGGAGAACTCGACGCTCTTCGGGACCAAAATCGAAAATAAGCCTCGGTCCATGCCCGATCACGTCTCACGCGTGCCCCGCTGCTCGCTCTCCTCGTATACTTCACCCCGCGCGCTTGTACCTGCCGCCGGACGCGGAAAATTAATTCTAAAAGCTACCCCGAAAATTTCGTTATGGCCGCGCGCGCTCGCTTTCCTCTCTATACGGGGAACCACGCCCAGGGTTCGACGGGGGCACTCGTCGACCGCGCGGGGACCCTTCGAGAAATAATGAACCCGGACTGATCGGATGACGTGAAAAAATGCGGCCACCCCTTTTCGGGATAATTTTTTGTTTACCCTTGCACCCATCCACGGAGACGCGACCCGTGCGACGCGAACGATCGGCGCGGCGGGAATCATTAATTTTCCTATTAGAAAGGATCCGCCCTTCTTCCGCCAGGTGGAAATTAATATACAAATAACGCGCGTTGGCGGGGTGCGCGCGAACGCGCGTAGGTTTAAAGTCTTTGAAGCGCGACGAGAAGTAACGAAGTTAACGCTGTGAATATATATTAAAATATCCTTACGCACTGAGAAAAAAATTTGGTCAATTAACTAAAATCTTGGGAGCGATGACCAAAACTGTTTGGTGAAATGGATCCTCCATCTGTTTGATTAGACTGACCATTTTCTGGTTAGAGTAACGAAATATTTTGTTCTAATGATCAGTATTTTAACTAGACAGATTTTATAATTTTAATCTAATTATTTTTCTCGCATCGAGAAAACAGTTTATTTATAGTTAATAAATATTTGTTTGGAGATATGGCGAAGTAAATATTTCGTTGAATCAAGTAAATATTCGTTAACTATTACAATATTTATTTGGTACAATTTGATCCTTTGAGACAACTGTTTATTATATTTGAATGAAATAAGCATTTTAATAATTAACGTACCTACATTTTCTCATCCCAATGAACTATTTATTTCGTCGTATTTGAATTTACATTTATTAACTACCGATAAGCCGTTTCCTCAGCGCAGTGCAAATTCGTCAAATATTGCGAGAAATTAAATTCCACCACAAAATATCGTGAGACTGAACGAGGAGCGAAAGTCCGTGAGTGTCGCTCTCATGAAAACTACCTCGCCAGAGCTCGCATCGAGCAGGTGTACCGAAAGAAGAAACCTCCTCGGGTCCCGTCGTGTTCGCGTCAAGCGGGCACCCCGAAATATACACGCGCGTACGAGACACGTACACGAGAGGATATCACGGGCTCACCCAGGAGCGCGTATACCGCGACGCCGCGCATCCGAGAAGAGCTGCGCGGGGGGATATAAATATTTAATGTAACGATGCGCTCCCGCTGCGACGACGCGACTTTCGAAATCGAACCGAGCACGCCACCGCGCGGGCCGCGCGCCCGTCGAACACGGCTTTACGCGTTCCCTCCGCTCGGAGAGAGAGGCTCTATCCGATAATAAGAGACGGCTCGGCCGCGATAGGACATTACGCGTTAAGTGGCCCTCGACGATTTGTAAATAGGATACCGAAGGGCTCCGCACCTCGTTCGCTCCCGACGCCGAACGCCGGACGCGCAACTGCGCTCTGTACGGTGGCTGTAAGTCGCGCGGTACCAATACTCGCTCGCGCGTACAGCGGCGAGGCGTCGCGTTACATCCCAGGAATGTTACTTGGGAAAACATAGTATCGCGCCCTGCTCAAACACTCGCGGCCCTCCCTCGGCTGTTTAACTTTCCGAGTACTGTTTATGTAGCTTAATCGAAAAATTATAAGTCTCTCGCGCCAAACGCGCGGTGCTGCGCGTAGCGTGTGAGGCGATGGAGCGAGGAAGCGAGCGCGCGGGACGTTCAGGGCGAGCGCGGCGGCTTCTCGGAAGAGAAAAGACGTGACAAGGGGTGTGGATGGTGGAGGAGAGTGGCTGTCACGAGAGAGAGAAAGAGAGAGAAACCCGAGGCAGCTTTTGGCGTTGATATATACAGTTTTGTCGAGGTGACGGAAGGAGCGATCGATCGCTGGTTAATTTTAGAACGCTTCGAATGTTCGCCACTTTCCTCTCCCCCGTCGGCAGAAATTTGACAAAAACTTTCCACAGGCCCCTTCTGCGGCTCTTCTCTCGATGACGCGCGGAATAGGGCCGGAAGGAGACTGCCGATAATAATAAGGAGACTCCGTCTCCCGCGGCGTATGCCTCCGTCGATTAATTCGAGTCAAGTGCGAAGGGGAGAAGCTGAAGACCTCAGTTGTGGTCGTAAAGTAGTCTATGGGGTTTTATTGCGGATCGACGCGTGATCCGTGCGGGTCACGCGATGCAGGGGAATGTCGGTGTGTAGCGGCGCGCGGGATGTGTGTGAAAAGTGCAGTGGAAAATGGTCAGGGTCAATATCCAGGCGGAAAAGTTCTATATATTTTGTATATAATCCGTACATGTGGTTTTGCTCGTATATGAATAATATGTGATTTCTACGCAGTCCTTACACGATTATAGAATATGTAGAATTTTTCCACCTGAGTATTCGCTTGTCACTTTGCGAGAAAAACTTCAATTTTACACAGACGTTCTACACAGAAGACAAAAATAGCTGATTTGATTAGTAAAATGAAATAGTAGACACGGTGCGTGTTGGAGATTACAAAACGATTTCGGTAGTTAAATTTTCATTCCCACGCGACCCCCTAACGTTTCTTCCCCATACAATCCGCACCGGTAATGCATCCGACCGCAATCCATGAAAAATTTAATCCGGATTGAAATTATCGACCAGATCGCGGTCCGATCAGATATTCCGCGATGCATTTTGCATCAGTTTATTCCCATTAGCCGTAACTGACAAGTTCATGCAAAACGCATGCCAGATAATTTGATCAAACCGCGACCACACCGCTACGTGTCAATCCAGCTTTGCGCGATCGGATCTCGAAGCATGATATTTCAAACTCGTCAAACGAACAACCAGATGATGTACGCGTGTATATGTACATATTATACTATATCACGGCGTCTATATCCAATGGAGAAAAAAAACGCAAGATGCAATCTGCAGCCGCTAATAAAAAATCATCCTGCACTGAGGAAAAAAAAGATTAAAATTTATTCTGTGTTAGAAGGATAATCTGAGTACGAAAGGTAAAACAGATCCAAAAATTATCCTTCCAGGGTATGAAATGTAACCTTCCTTAAAATAACTTTCGATCTCCACTTTACCTTTCGTACTCAGATTATCCTTCTAACAGAATAATTTTTAATCTTTTTTTTTTTCTCAGTGTGTCCGAGTAGAAAGCAGAGCAACTCCGTAGCGCGCCTCGTGATATAAAGCTCCCCAAATGTCCACCTCTCCCCCGTTCGACACCAATGAAAAACAAAGGCATAGTGCAATCCGCAGCCGCTAATAAGGAACCACCGCGTCCGCACCCACCGATCGATTCGGATCGAAGCGCTAAGAGGACGAAGAGAGGGCCATCGGTCATAAATCCGACGGTTTTATGGCTTCTACGCGTGTTTTTCATGATGCCGCGATAAACGAACGCGTCGGATCGAATCCCCATACCCATATACATACCTATCCCGCCTATAGCGATCCCCGCACGATCTACGATGTGCTCGCGGAGCATGTTCTCGGCTCGTCATATGGCTGTATAATTTGTTGGAAATTTTAGTGGCGCTCGACCACGCACTCTCGTGCTCACGCACGCACTCTCACGACACCGGAGAGAGCTCGCGCGTAGAGCCTTCGCTACGGGGACGCGCGCGCGGCTGTATCTTCGTAGATATAGAGGCGCGCGACTATGGTCGTACTTTAGATTTAGACGCGGTTCCGAACGGGAGAAAATAGGGGATCCTGCCGCCCATCTGGCCTGTTAGCGCTGTCGCTCGTTATCTCGGCATCTAGACCGAACAGGTACAAGCAGTGGTTCTCGATCGTTTCACACCCGAACGCACCCGGATGCACGAAACGCCCGGGGGAGACACGAGTGTTCTTTGATTTCGAGTCGAACAAATTTATCGACGGGGAAATGTACACTGAGAAAAATGATCAGGTTAAAACGATAAGAGGTACTTATATGGTTAAACGCGTTTGGTTATTCTAATCAAAATACTGGTACAAATTTTGAGATAGATTTCGGGACAAGTCCGATTTATTGTTAAGATAACTAAAATTTTAGTAAAAATTATAGTAAAACTTGTAGAAGTTGCAAGCGATTAACAAAAAGTAGTTCGGTTTAACCAAACACAGATGGAGAATCCACATTTCGCTAAAAAATTTGGCCATCTCCAAAATTTTGGTTAAATTGACCAAATTATTTGTTTCAACGTATCCTTCGAATAATTAAAAATATCAACGATCTTCTTCTTAAAAAATTAATAAACGTGCAATATAAATTCTTGCAAATTGAGAAATGTTCGCGTGTCGACATTTTACATTATTCTTCTCGATAATTTTTCCTTTAACGCATCGACGACACCGTCGCCTCCCGCGATCGCCATCCTCGGGGGTCCCGAAAACTCGTAATTAGATATGCAAATTCGCCACGAAACTCGAGGCTTTCTGACCGAACACGAGGGGGGAGTGCTCTCGTCGTGCGTCGCGCACGACGCGAGGGAGAGAACGAGCCGAAGGGGTGAGGTAGAGAGGCCCCTACCCTCCCGGCCTAAATATTAATAATCCCGCTTAATAAGGCATTAAGTATTAATAATAGAAGGTCCCGCGCGCACGAGATGGCGTAAGCCAGTTTTACACGGTAGACCGGCCTTCCGAGCATACCTATATATGTATTTATTATATAATACATATCGCGGCCTATATAGTCGTATACCGGGACCCCGTGCATTCTAACCCCGGCGCGGACCCGGGCCACCGCCGCTAATGTATTTCACGGATTTAATTATTCATTCGTTCTCTCGTCCGCCGCTGGCATATTAATCGTATGCTAATACGTCGCCCCGCGTTAATAGCCGTTTATTCCTCGGATTTACGAAGACGCGATCGCCTATCGATTATTCCACGAGGAGGAACGAACGTCCCGCGGCTCGGACTCGCCGAGGGAGGGGGTAGATCCGAGATTATACAGCAGAGTCGGATACCCTTCGTCGTTTGTACCGTTATGTTACGTCGTATATTGGCACCTTTCTCTATTTCGATGTGTATAATGAACGGAGATTGTGTAAAGCTCAGGCTCTTGACTCTCATCCCGGTTTATCTTACGCGTCCTTTCATTACTCCGAGAATAAGCGATCTATTTAAACGCGAGATTCCAAGAGAATTGATGCGCATCGTGAAACAAAAATGTTTTGATGAAATTAACGATCAGTGAAAAATGAAGGAAAAGTGAACTTCGCTTCGACGTACCTACTCATCCGAGGTACTCGAGTAGAAATTCATCGATTCGTGTCACTACGCGGAAGAAAATTAATCGCAGCATTTACAAAGTTTGTGATAAACTTCGGAACAAGGCCAATTTATCGTCACGATAATTACAATTTTAGTAAAAATTAGAGCAACGCTTGCAATTTCTACAAGTTTTACTATATTTCTGCTAAAATTATAGTCACCGCTTTTTTTTCTGAAATCTACCACAAACTTTGTAACTGTTACGATTTATTTTTCTCCGCGCATGCAATCTCCCGTATACCGAGAAAAATAATTACGTTAAAATGACAAAACGCGCCTAATTTGACGCGTTTAATTATTCGAACAAAAATACCGGTCAGTTGAACTAAATATCAAGTTATTCCAACCAAAATAGCGGTTAGTTGAACTAAATATCAAGTTATTCCAACGAAAACGCGGTCAGTTTGATCAAACAAATGCAGGATCCATCGCCAAATAGTTTAGTCGTCGTCCCCAAAAATGTCGGTTCGATCGACCGAATTTTGTTCTCAAAATATACACGATTGAAAAAGTATGCGATGGAATAAACGTTAACAAGTACTCATCGAGACTCACAGTTTTTCGGCGAGAACCAAAGCCGCCAGGTCGCCGGGAACTTGCGTGAGGCCCCTCCGCGAGCAGTCCAGGTCCTGCTTGTCGCACGTGCAGGCCCAGGGACACCTGGCGTTGTTCAGATCCTCCATAACGCCGGACAGACTCTCCTCGATCCCGAAACTGCCGATCCCCGCCGTCTCGTGACTCGCGCCGCCCAGCACCGAGAATATCAGGAGCAGTCCCCAGGCGCATACGACCGAGCCGCAGCTGACGCCGAGGAGGCGCAACGACCAGGCGGGCGTCATCGCTCTCGCCATCCTCAGAATCCTCCGGTTGATGTCCTTGACGGTCTCGTTCGAGCCCTCGAGGATCTTGGCGAACTTGCCGCGCCTCTTGCCGCGCCGGAGATAGTCCGCGTGCTCGTAAGAGTACAACACCTCACCGCGATTCGCGACGATCCGCGCGCGAACCCTGACCGACGACGAGCGATCGGCGCACCGCGCGTAAACGGCCGACGGCGAAGACGCGCGATCGAAACCCGACGGCGGATCCCTCGAAGAAGAGCCCGCGCCGAAGAAGACCGCCTCGTGCGGCCGCCTACCGATCGACCCCTCGACGTCGACGACGCGAGAAGAAGAGCCGCGGCATCCGCGATCGACCGACACCAGTCGCGCGTCGGGCCGATCGTCCGATCTCGCGCACTCCTCCGCCGACACCTGCCGCGGCGGGCTTTCCGCCGCTGCTACCTTTCCACCGCGCGACAACAGTTCGCTCGCGTGCACCGCTCCGACGACGCGCGACGGCGAGCTCCCGACGCCGCGCTTGCCACCGGAGGAACGGTTCTTCCTCCTCCTCCCGCTCCTCTCGAGCTTCGCCGAGGCCCGGGAACGATCGTCGCCCTCCGTCGAGTCCTCCTCGAGGCCGGAAGACCGCTCGCGACGACGCGAGCTCCTCTCGCGAAGCGCGCACTCCGACCTCCTCGTCGCCTCCTCGCACGAGCTGCACGCGCGACACCGCGCGCCCGACGGACTCCTCCTCCTCCTCCTCCTCCGGTTCTCGCGCCGCGTCCGCTCGCGCCTCCAACGCTCGTCCGCGCCGTCCGCGACGACGCAGCCTCGACGCGGTTCGACGACGACGACGATCGGCGAGCCTTCCGACGACGGCCGTGCAGGCGACGCGCCGATTACAGCGTCCGCCGGGCCCGTTGGGGGGCCGTGCTCGGGGCCCCCTTCTCGCCCGGGAGGCCCGTCTACGGCGACTACGGCGTCCACCACTAGCGGCACGACTTGCCGTTCCTGCTCATCCTGCGCCGCCGACTCCAGAGACCTTATCTTGATGCTGTAGCGCCTCGTCGACGGTCTACCGCACCCCCCTGGGTACGTCGTGGATCGAGACGCACCGAAACGCGTGTCCCGGATCGGATTCGGACGGGGTCATCTATTTCGATGCGGCGACGAGACGTTCTCCAGCTTCCCACGCTGTACTCGCGGTCGCTGCTGGCTGCAGTGCGCGTCGACGCGCGGAAATCGCGATGGGAACGCGGTAACGGCGCCGGTCCGCCGCGAGTTTCTCGGCGTCGTCGCGCGCGACGGTTGCGAGTGTGCGGTTGGCGGGAGGGGGATGCCAACGGCGGAGGTAGGGGGACGGGGATCCGATCACTGTCTCACTAATGCGGGACCGGGTGCACGCACGCGCGAAAGGTTCTCGATTTATACTCGCGCGACGGTTGTTACACTGGCATAATCGCCAACCGGGACGACGGCTTCCTCGGCGACGGAGTATCGGAGCTCTTGGCGCGGGGACGCGGATGCATCACCTCCTGGAACGGAAAAAAACGACGAAATTGTGGTTAGTTTGTGGAAACGGAACAGCCGGTTTGTGACCCTCGGTGGACACGTGGTCACCAAGGGTCCACTTGACCTGAACTTCAATTTTGAAGCTGACCGTACTCCTCCTTTTTTTTTTAGAATCACGACTAGACCCCCCGTCAGGTCTCGAAATAAATATCTAGCTTCTTCTTCAAATTCGTACTCCGATCCTTCTTCGGACTTTGGAAAAAGTCGTTTTTCGAAAAGTACAGTAGAATTTCTTATCGCTTCAAAGTACTGTATCTTATGAGTAGCCCACTTATGAGAAAAGAAATTATGAAACTTCAAATGAAGCAGCTCAGTTTTTTAATGTCACCATTTCATTTTCACATTGACACATTCATTTAATATTCTACAATATTCGAAGAATGTTCCACAATTTATTGGATTTAAATTGGACGGATATTATTCATGTGACCATTATCAAAAAATCGATCGGGTCCATTCGACCCATATATGACCATCGTGGAACTGTATGAACGTATAACCCCCCCCACGGAAGGTTAACCCAGTTTATATCGCAAGTCCCAATTTCATCACAGACTCGCAGAGCTCTGCATTTTATTCGATTCGAACCACATCGTTCAATTCGCAATACGGTCGAAATACATATCTCGCGTCCGACTTATATATTTCCGTCATCTACACCACATTGTCGGGAAATGCATTCCGCGGTGCGCAGGGCGGAGAGGTGCGCGCGAAAGGCGCCCACAGGAAGGCGAGTGCAGGGGACGCGTCTCTCGCGCGCACGTCGAAAAGCGGGTTAAAAGCTCCGCGCGTTGAAACGTATCGACAATTGAATGGAACGCTGTAGGCGAGAGACGTTTGGGTGGGCGCGTCGCGCGCGGTTGGCCACGTAGGTGAGCGTGGGTAGGGCGCGTCGATATATAACCGACGATTCGATACGCCGCGCGGTGCATACGTGTGCGTCCGCGAAATATCGAAACGTATTTCCGTCGGCGAGCGGTATACGGGCGCACGGCGTGCGGCGGATGTGCGGCGCGGGGTACGGGTTGCATGTAGTGCGCGGGGCGCGCCAGTTATAAAGAGGAGGGCCGGTCTGCAATATCGGAAGCAGGAGAAAAATATGCTTCGGAAGCACAATCAGAGCCCGGAATGCATTCCGCGCACGGCCAGGGACTTTCCGAAGCATATTGGAATTTTCCTCCGGCTTCCTCCTGCTTGCGCGCGGCGGAAGCCGCCGTCCTCTTCCGGAAGGAAAACGTGCCGCGCGGTGTGGCGTGTCGCTATAGGAATCGCCGGGGAACGTTGCGTGCGCGATAGGCGACTGCGGGTTCAATTTGCAGATGAGGTGAGATGGGGGTAAAAAGTCATCTGTGGTTTCCCTAATCAAATGCGTAATATAATACCGGAAGCAAGTCGTGGTTTTCTTCATGCGAGAAAATATTTGACGGGCTTGAGTAATTGTTTTTTTTTTCGCGCGGAAAGCATTGCTTTTTCTAACAAAGGTTCTTTCAAATCAAAAATATACATATATTCTTCGACGAAGAATCTGTATTCTTAGAAATTTGTAATAGGTACAATATATGCCCTTGATTCAACACATATTTTTTTGGCAGTAAGAATTATTTCTCTCAGTATAGATGCGCGTGTAGATTGGCTCGTGGACGACCAAAATAACCGAAATCTTGAAGAAGCCTGACTTGAATGAAAAATATGCCCCATATTGTCGGAATACCTATAACTATGGTAAAGAGCATCGCAATTTCCCACGGCAAAAGAGGCGCAAGGGACGTCGCTATAGCTGCGACTGCTCGATATGCGAGGAATAAATGAAAGCGCGACGACGAGAATCCAATATTCGCCTGGATTGAATATGAATTGATAGGAAAAATGAAATTGCATGCGGGTATCACCTACATATGGATCCCTTGCAGATAACGAGAGTTTGCAAAATCTCGAAAAGTTTGTCCTGGATACGAAATAAATTTAGGGGAAAACGGGACGGGTTGCAACGTATCAATTTTTGTTTAATAAGAAACACTCCAGCGGAAGATAAATTGCAGAATTAGTTGAGTTTGGCTACTTATCAATAGAAAGAACTACAGTATCGGCACAATCCTGTCAATGTTATAAAAGAAAATGTATATTTAAAGTGGACATATTCTTCATGTGCCAATAACAACGCTTACTTTATTTTTACTGTGTTTCAGAGTATTCAGAGGAATTCTATTAACTAATTATATGCTCATAAAATAATTTAATAAATAACGAAAGTTCTTTAAATAGTTAAGTGATTCAATATGCCCAAAAACTGATGCAACATACCCCAAACGTGTTTATTGCTTTCCTTTATAACTCCGTTCATTTTTAAAAAATAATTTCAATCTTTTCCCAAAGTCTCATTTTTAATATGTCAAACTATATTACATAACGCTTGAAAACTAGTTCTCATCTTTGGTAAAATAACGAAAAAATGAAGCATCAAATTTGTTACAACCCGCCCCAGCCTCCCCTACGACGTCTACACGGATAACGAGAACGTCGCAATCCGCGGATAAAAAGACGACTGCTCGATATGCGAGGAATAAATGAAAGCACGACGAGAATCTAATATTCGCCCGGGTTATACTTCCGAGCCCGAGGATCGATAACTCGATTAGCAGTCACTGTCACCGGTATCTATACGATGCGAGGGAGCATGGCGGATGGAACAAGTAGGTACGTGGTACACACCACGCACGTAATATTCTCGAGCACTCTCGAACGGATAATAACGCTGCCTCGTCTGCCTCTGATGTAGAGAAGTTAAGTCAGTGGCAGGGGTGGTGACGCGATGGCGGTCTCGAGAACGTAGAGAAGCGAAGTGGGCGCCAAAGAGAGAGAGAGATGGGGGAGGGGTGAAGGAAATGGAAGAGAGAGAGAGGGGGATCTTTCTCGCCCGGGCGCTTTGCATTAATTAATGACGTTAGCGCATATTAATTGAGGCAAAGTAGCGAGCCGATAGGTGGGATCGCTTCGCCGAAACGCCACTTCGCCTTTTTTTCTTTCCTTGCACCGCTCGCTACGTCTATAAAGGACGAGAAGGGAAGCGATAAAGGGGTGGAAGAGGAGCATCGGTGCGGTAAAAGGCTGTAAGACGAGGACGTTTCTGTTTTTTTGTAACTATGATTTTCATTCTGGCATGGAATTTGGACATCATTTTGGAGTGCATTTGAACGGTGTCTAGCTGTCGAGGAATTCTGGAAAAACTGGATTTCGTAAAGTTTCAGGGGAAGATTAAAGAGCTTGAAAAAAAATGTGGTGAAATTGTTTTCCACGCTGAGAAAAATAACTTCATCAATCTAACCAAAATCATGGAGACGATAACCAAACCGTTTGGTGAAATATGAATTCTCCATTTGTGTTTGGTTGAACCGACTACTTTTGAGTTAGAATGACTAAACATTTGATTGGAATAAATATTAGGTTCAATCGACCAGTATTTTGGTCAGAATAATTAAACGCATTCAACCAAACGTGTTTTGTCATTTTGACCCTAATCGTTTTTTTCAGTGTAGTTACTTCGATTATTTATTTGACTTCAAGTTAACGGAAATCATCATATCGGAAATTCCAAGGGAAATCCACCCTGTCTCAACTCCCCCGAAACCACTCCGATTTCGAGAGCTCCGTAAAAAATATCGAGCCACAAAAACGTCCCATCTATCAAATTTTTAAATTAACCCCATCTCGGTCACACACCCCGGCTTCGCGTGGAACGCCCCGCGCACCTACACCGCGTACCCTTTATCGCGCTTATTATATTTCGTCGCGCTAGCTGGCTGCTCGATCGACCGCGTTATTCGAGCGGGGCGCGAGCCGCGAGAAAGCGCGCGCGCGCGCAACAAAAGCGAAACGATTAAGGCTCGGTTCTTAAGAGGCAATTATTGGGTCGTTCCGTCGCGATTCCCCGGCGCGAACGCGGGTGCGCGCGATTTTTATACGACCGAACCCCGCCCCCTTCTACGGCTTTATTCGCCTTTCGGGGTTTTACTGCGCGCGACGACGATTTCCGAGCCGCGCGCGCGCGCCGCGAACGAGCTTCCGGACGTGTAATAAAGTGCCTCGACGGCGCGACCCTCCGGAATATCTCGCGGACCGCCGAGCCGGGAGTGCGCGCGAAGTTGAATTTCGAACGAGCCTTTCCGCGCCGCGGTTACGTCGAAGCATGAGGGGGTGAGAAGGTGTGAGAGGGAGAGAGACGCTAAGGGGTGAGAGAGGTTCGCACCTACTTCTCTCCGAGAGAATAGAGAGCGGCAATACGCTCCCGAACCCGGACCGATATTGTATTCTTATCGGCATATTTGTAAGCCACTCGGGAAGACAATTTCCCCCGAGAAGATATGGAGATTCGCGAGGAAGGCATACATACATACATATATACCTACAGGCAGCCTCTTCGCGGCTCGTCTCGTAGGTGATTCGAGAGACACCCGCGCACACGCCCCGGAGAGATTATACGAATCAGGCAATCTAAAACCGGCCCGAGGCTTTTTCTTCGTCCCTTTGTCTCGCGCCCGAACGCCGCGTCCTCTTTTTAGTTTTCCCTCGCTCCGTCTACTACGCGCGCAGCGCGACTCCTCGTCACCCCGGCAAAGTGTTTCCTCCTTTTCTCTTTCTCTCTCTCTCTCTCTCCACTTTCTGTTCTCTTTCGCCTTTCGCTTCCTCCCCTCCGAGAAAGGCCAGAACAGCGAGAATTCGTGAGGGGACGGATGAAAATCCGACAATTTTCGTCGGGTGGAGGAAAAAGGAGATACCTACCCTCGACGCGCGCGGGTTTGCTTTGGAACCGAAGATGTTTGGTTAGCATGTGCGCCTAATGGCTCGCGCCAAATGGATTTTTAAGCTTTGGTCCGCGCTGCGGGGAGTGAAGGGGGTGGCGCGTTTTATGGTTCACGCCGTTTCTGTGCGAATTTTCGCGGTGCACTTAAGGAAAAAATGGGTGGAAGAATAAAGGAAGAAAGAATTAAAGAAGAGCCAAATATAATTAGGCGAAACTGTACACTGAAAGAAATTAATGTGGTTGTGACAACTATTTTTGAATCAACTGCTCAAGTTTGGTAATAAGCATTAGTTTTTATAGTCGTCCTGATTACTTTTAATTACCGCAACGAAAGAATTGTTGCGATAATAATTATGTAAAACTAGTGCTGATTGCAAAACCGGTGCGGTGGAATCCAAAATAGTTGTCAAACTACTTTTTTTTCTCAGTTTAGCACGGGAAAAAAAACCAGCAATTTTTACTGCTTCTCATCTTCAAGAATTTGCATAGAAAAGACATTTCTATTTACTGTTGTAAACAGTACGTAGAACAGACCAGAATGACTGGTTTTTTTCCATGAACGAATTTCCGCAATCTTTCGAGAATCCAACGCGCCGAGCTTCAAGACGATATCCAACGAGAGCCATTCGAAAAATTCGGACGCATCCTTTCAACGATGGAGTCCTGCAGTCCGATAAACTGCAGGGGCGACTCCATTCGTGCCGCGGCGTACCACCGATTATACTTTCACTCCCTCCATCCAAGAGAGAAAGGGAGACGGAGAACCAGGAGGAGGGAAGAACTCTCAGATATTAGGTTTCCCAGTGCGGTTTTCAACCACCCACTCGATCGACTGATCGGTCGACTTTACCCCGGGGAAATCATACTAGCCTCGCGGACCCCTCGCGCGCGCCTCTCACCTTTCGACGTCCAGAAGGGAGCTGGCGCGCCGAGGAGGGACGTCCCTCCCTCGAAGACAGTTCTCGCCGTGTATTTTAATCGCAGAACTTTTTGTCTCCGCCGTCGATGACTCGCGCTCGATCCGCTCGGGAGACAAAGACCGAAGAAAAGACGATGAATCGCTCCGCGAGAGACGAGAGAGAAAGCGGAGGGTTCAACGTTCGATGGGCAAAGTGTCGCTCCTTTTCATCTTTGCCGAGGGATGGCGGCGACGCGCTGACTTCTTACATCCTTCCACGAGTCGCCCTCGCCGATCGCGTGAGCACCTTTGACGATATTATTAATTAAGGCGTTCTTTTACTCCGCCCCCGCCCCTCGCTCGCTCGACAATGAGCCGGCTAACGAGAAAAAATATGCGCGAGGACCGGCGAATCCTTTCTCCCGCGTACATGGGGTGTTCCACGATTCGTGATAAGCGAAGACGGAATGAGATCATTTATATAGTAGAGCTATGCGACATCGGTATTTTCGAAATCACAAACTTTTAATCCATATCAAAAAATACTTATTTCAAGTTACGTTCATTTGCTTATTCTCTTGTACCGAGAAAACAGTTTGTTAATGGTTAGTAAATGTCATTTTGAATACGGAGAAATAAATATGTTAATTGTTAAAATATTTATTTCATTCAAATGATTGCCTTGAAGGATCTAATTGTGTCGAAGAAATATTGTATTAGTTAACGAATATTTACTTGCTCCAATAAAGTGTTTATCTTGCCATATTCAGAGAAATATTTATCAACCACGAATAAATTGTTTTCTCGGTGTACGTAGAAAAAAAAAATCCTCCCGACGCAATATTATTTACCGCGCTGAACGTACGATTAATTTATTACATACGCGCAGAGCACACGTGCTTCCCCGTTCGGGTGAACTCGATTATCTCCCCGAAGCGAAACTGCAAAACGGAACAGCCTCGCGTGCCCTCCCGCCGGGCACTTCTCTCCCAGCGAAGAGCACCGGGGCCGCGTGTGATTGCTTATCGCGAATTACGGTACACCCCGTGTAACTCTCGCGCGGCCGGGCGAACCGAGTTTCTTTCCCCGCGAGTCGAGTCGTGAAATTACCTTTATCCGCTCGTCCTATCTTACCCGAGTCGTACAAGTGTCGCTTATACAGACGTGTGGTATGCAGCCACACGCGGCTAGAGAGTTGAGTACCTCTAGGTACTCGAGCGGCTCGCTGTATCCGCGCCCCATTACCGGCCCGCGCCTCTTACGGTAGTGGTGTACCGCGCAGGTTGGCCTTTCGCCGATCGTTATCTTAATTTCGGAAGGCAAGGCGCGTGGACCGGAAGTCGACGTTTTTTGCTCGCACCGCGATACGAGTCGAGAGCGCGCGCACTCGCGCACTCCCCCTCCCCGTACCCGCGATTATATATAGTTGTAAGCTCGCGGCGGGTTTTATATAAACCACTCGAGCACGCGCTTCAGCCGAGATTTCTCAAGATTCGCCGTACAGCAGAGCGGACCGTATACGCGAGCCCCGCAATCGCCGTCGCGAATTCTACGCGGGCTATTAGATCGCCCCAGACGGGTAAAAACTTTTTCCGAATTCTATTTGTCTTTCCACCCCTCGTTCCTCTTGCACCCCCGCGCACGGCGCGCCGGTCCGGCCACTTCCGGAAGTTCCGCCGGGCGACCCTTCTCGTAAGCGACGACGACGACGACGACGACGACGAGCGTCGCCCGTTCCTCCCGAACGCCGGGGACCAAACGCTAATCGGTCTAGACTTCCCAGCGCTCGCCCCTCTTTTTTTTTCCGGCACTCCTCGATTTTCTTCCGCGCTGTTTCTTCTTCACCGGCTGCCGTAATGGAGAACGAAGGAGACCGCGTCGCCCTCTTTTCTGCTTCTGCGTTTCTTTTATGGGTGGAAGTACCGATAGAGGGATGGCTTACGAGGGCGTAGAGTAATAAATACCATCGGGTAGCAAGAGTAGCTACGCGATTTGATATCTCGCATACTCGCGGATCGGTATCGCGCTGCAGTTTCGAAGAAGAGTAATCTCTGTGAGAATTAGCTCTTTTTGATGTGAATTTTCGATTCGGAAATAATTGTAACAAATTGTAGCAAACGCTCGGTGAGATTATCCGATGCCGAAACTCTCGAAACTCCCTCGTCGACAAGATTTCGGTAGCTCGAAAAGAAAGTTGCATCTATTCGATTTTTGTACAGCGAATGCATCGCTTCGGCCTATGAGGGACCCAACCGTACTTATCCTCTAATTGGGTACATTCCCCTCCGCTAAGTGGCAGCACTCCTCACCTTTGGAACCCGTACCCCGTGTAATCATTGTCTTATACATAATTGCATCGTTCATTATGCGGCATGATTGATAGCTCGACGGACAATGAACGACCCTTCTCAACATCCTCTACGGATACTCTCGAAATCAACTCGACTTTGAATAACTTTCGAAGGGGTTTATGTATGGCAACGACGCGCCTATTACTGCACTGATTGTGAGAAAAATAATTATGTTAAAACCGACAAAACATACCTAGTTCGACGCGTTTAATTATTCTAACCAAAATAGTGGTCAGTTGCACGACATATTTAGTTATGCCAACCAAAAAGTGGTCAATCTAAGCAAACAGATGGAGGATCCACATTTGAGGAGCAACTTATCAAACTGCGAATGGACAAAACGCGTTTTGATAAGTTGTTCCTCATTTGATCAAATGATTTAGTCATCATCTCCAGGATGTTGATTTGATCGACCAAGATACCTTTTTCTCAGTCTACAATCTCAAAAATAATTTCACGACTAGACAAATCTACCGATACGATTTTTATTAAAACATGACGCATCGTCTATCCTTTCTCATGCAAAGTTGAGGCAGAAAAGAGGTACAATGTTGCGGTAGCGCCATCGATTTTCCCCCCCACAGCGATTCGTTAAAACAACGGAGTGACGTAGGTCGGGAATAGGCAGGTGAGACACCTCCCGTCGCGGCGAGATGACGAGAACATTTTTCCCGAACGACCTCCGTCGGCGACGGGAGAAACGAGGGCGAAACGGGAGGACACGTTTTTCCCCGACTTTTAATAAAGTCATCCACCTGCGACGCGCTAATGGTAAATCTATAATGGCTCCGCAGTGTGCACCTCTCGACCGCCTTCCACCTCGTCTTCATCGTCGTCCTCCGCTTCTTCTCCTCCTAGCGCCGCTCTGCTCCTTCTTCTTCAAACTCATTCGCCGTCGGATCGCTCAGTTTTTACGGCTCCTGCCCCCACCCGACCGTCCCACCCTTTCTTCTCGCCGGCACGCGGGACGAGCGCTCTCCTTCCCGGAAACAATCCCGCGAGAGAATCAAAGATCGGGTCGATCGGACTTTTTCCTTCTCTTCTTTTCACTCGGAGCCCCGCGCGCGCGAGAATCCGGGGCTCTCGGGAGAGAGGATCGAGTAATAATCCGCCGGCGGTGACGAGGGAATCGGCGCCGCGAAAGAAAAGGCGCGAGAGAGAGGGAGGGAGCCTAATCTCGACGCGGGAACGACGGATATAGGGAGGAAAAATTGACGCGAATCCGTTGAGTGTCGACCGGTCGCACTCGCGCTCGACTTTGACAGGCAATTAAACGAGGCGACTCGGGGCGCGCGAATTACTCTTCCGCGGGAAGTCTCGCGCGGAGCGACGGGTACTTCTCTCGGTGATTTCAGGGCTCCCACTTGGTCATTTTTTTTCGGTCAAGTCAGTAGAAAGTAATTTTTAATTTTAAAGGTCTCATTAAAAAAGTAATTATTTTTAAGGTTTCGTCGAATAACTTGACAATACCTTCTCGCTGCTAAAATGCTGAAACGATTCGTATGAGTTCTCAGTTTCGTTATGATACGTACGTACCAAGCAGTCGATATCGTTGCGCGTTTCTTCTAGTATAAAAAAAGGTTTGTTAAAGTATTTCTTCGTTAAAGAGTGATTTAATTCGTTATCTTCCATATCTTACGATTTTCGTATGTTCTTATGAAAATAAATTATTTCGATTGCAAATCTCAATTATCTTCTTTCGATATTGTTTCCTCGAAACTCAACCGAATTTATTACAAAAACTATTAGATCACTTTTTATCCCTTCGTAATATTCGAACAAGGAAAGATTGGTCGTTTTTTCAAATGAGGAATAATTAAAATTCATCTTTTTTTAAACTTCTGACTGGATAGGAGCCCTGTGATTTTTAACGTCATAATGACGGGAAAAGGTGGGCGTGTCCGCAGTGCCGACCGCGCGAGACGGAGTCCGGCGCGCTAAAATTGGGAGGGAATTTTTCCCGTGATATCTTTTCCGTCGAGTCATTCGCCGCGTCGTTCGCCAGCTTATCGTGCGTGTGTGTGTTACGTCGGAGACTTATATCCGCGTCGTGGCCGCGAGGCAAAACGACGCTATACTCATTGTCGATAAGGTATACACTTTCACGGTAGGTATCGTTACGGCCAAAATGACCGTTATCGGAAATGTCACTCGCGTCGTTTTGCCCTTTACGGCCGACGCTACGTGCGTTTACGATAGCCGCACTGCGACGCTTATCGTTTCATGAACAACATTTCTCGAAATCGCCTTCACGACTGTGCACAGATATACTACGCGTGTGGTCCGCGCGTCGAGAGATTCGGGGGAGTCGAAATTCGACCTATGTATATGAATACCGCGTTATTGTCGTCGTACAATTGGTAGTGCACCGTCGAATGACAATGCGATTTCGCTTTCGTACGAGATATTCTCCAAAAAAAACATCGCCGTAGAACTTCTCGTGCGAGTTATACGCTATTTACACAATAAAAAAGTGGTGTTAATTTTTAACACCATTTCACACCGGTGTGAACCTATATGTGCCACATCTGCTGTCATTCAGTCTTATGCCTTTGTCGTCTGACACCAAAACTAGTCTATATAGGTCCACGCTGCAGAATTTTTTACAGTGTATATTTCTATAGCGAAATTTATGTATATCAGTAGCCAAATTTCAAAAGCGACGCGGTCATTGAACGTGAGTCAAGACGTATGAGTCCCGCGAAACGCTTCGCCACGGAAATAATCGAAAGTGACGCTACAGAGGCGGAGTGACGTATGAAATTCGCATGCGTGCCCGATAAGCATGCTTTACGCGTGGACGCGTGTATTGTTCTCGCACACAGAGGTGTGCACGCATACGCTGCGTCAACGGGAGAACGGCAATTGTTGTCGGACAATTGAAAAACAAGACTCGCGAGTTCTCCATATGTATGTCAACTATAATTCACGTACGGTCCTTCCGACAATACCTTTATCATGCACCGTGCCTGCATATGCGGCTAAACTTACTCGCCAGGAAAGGAACTTCAATCACTGTTATCTCATTATCTATGAACTTTTGGCCTACATCGATACAAGACTTTGTTATAGATAAAAATGTTATCTTTAAAAATGTGTTACACCACATGAGGCTAAACTTACTCGCCAGGAAAGGAACTTTAGTCGCTATTAGCTCATTGCCTATATTCGTATAATACTTTTTTTGAAAATCACGTTTCTATCTACAATAAAGTCTCATGTTGATATAGACCAAACATTCATTCATAATGAGATAATAGCGATTGAAGTTTCTTTCCTGGCGAGTAAGTTTAGCCTCACGTGGCCTTAAATATAAGCCAAAAACTCGTTGATAATGAAATAATAGCGATCGAAGTATTTTTCCTGATGAGGAAGTTTAGCCTCATATGATGTGCACCTGTCAAACGACGTACGAATACGTCGCGGAATATTCTATTCCGTGAGTCGATGAACACCCCCTGAAAATTCGACCACGATTTGAAAACCGAGGGGGCGTCCTCTGTAAATGACATTTTCGCAGCCCCGCGCGAAGAGACGCGTCTCCAGGGAACGTCTCGCCTCGGAAATAATGAGAAGTAGTGCGGGAGAATGAGTTATGAGAACAGAGGGGTGCCTAACGCGCCACCTTCGCATGGCTTATCCAGAATGATCGTATTATTACACTCGGAGCTATATCAATTTTTTTTACGCGGGATTGGGAGCCCCGCCACGCGCGCGTTCCGGGAAAAAAAAGGGTGTATCGATGTTTCATCGTGGCTTGGAAACTCCCCCAATTTTAATACGCTCGAAGATGTTTAGTAATTAATGGAGAGCGACATTTTGAAAGAAATAATTCTAAGAAATCTTCGGTTTAATAAAAAATGCTCCATATATTACATACATTTGTACACATACGATATTCCAAATTACAGCCATCCCCTCGAAGCCGTCGTGTCAAAAGTGACAGGCCTATAATCTCGAAGAGTGTATAGGTATACCTCTGGGAGAATGATGTTCCACGTATGCTCTCTCCTCTGGGTACATCGTAACACTCGCATAACTCGTTAGACAATACTGGAAGCGCGCAATATGCAACTGTCTGCCAGCTCAAATAAGCATCCACGATATGACACTTGAGACAATTTGAATAAATTCTGAACGCGCGACATCCGAATAATGCAGCGAGAGTAGGTATACCCCGCGAGAGCGACTTTCGTCAACCCAAAGCGACGAGGACGTATGTGAAATAATGGATCCCGAATACAGGGGCCCACGGAGAAAAATGTCCCCTGAAAACGTCGCGCTATACGACAGCTATTGTAGACGAGCGAGAGACACGCCCCTCTTATATCCGCACGACAATCTCGACAAATTCTAGACCCGAGCAATTCGAGGCGTACGGATACGCATCAACTAGGCGCGCGACTTCCGACGATTCCGCAATGACGACGCGTCCCGCGCGGGAATGCCTCCAGAAAACGCGCGTATAGTCTCGCCGCGGAAGTAATGGAAAGTGGTGCGGAAGGGATAGGAGCAGGGTATGAGAATTGAAGCGCGCGAGGTATGCTCCCTCGCGCGTCTAGATTATTCATACATGCAGACGAGCGTTGACGCGAGCGTCCCGTATGACCGCCCGGCACGTGTGCGTGTATGGCTGTACGTCGGAGAGCGCTACGATATGAGAGAGGAGGGGAATACACGGTCGTCTCGGGCCGCGCGGCAGGCGGGTGTATAGAAGTACGACGGGTACGTGGGGGACATGTTTTTACGGTAGATAGCGATCGAGCACGAGTCGGATTCTTCATTCCGCGCAGGGAGCCTCGGACCGGCTCGACGGCAGTCGAGGAAGAGACGAAGCCGGGGCCCGGCCGCGAGGATCCTCGCGTCCAGGAGGCACGAAGACTCCTCGGAATTATGATAAATGTCGCGGCTGTGACGCCGCGATTTTATCGTTCGATTTATCCCCCCCGGGGAAATTCGCTTTACATACCAAAGTAGCCGCTTTTTCTCGCCTCTCCGGGCCCGGACCGCCGGCGAGAGACGATCGCCGCTTCGGTGTTACCTATAGAGCGAGCACCGCGCTCTCCTCGCTGTACTCGGGGTACCTCGGCTCTGTGCAGGCACCACTTCGTATGCGGTCCGAGAAGCTTCAGCGCTGACCCTGATATCGAACGACTCGACGTGACGGCGAGCGAAAAGAAGGAGCTCTCTCGTGGGTCTTCGCCGCGAATATTGACGTTGGTATCGCGCGAATGGTGAAGTTGTGAAATTCGGTGTTTCAGCGTTAATTTTTTTCACTGTAGATCCAGTACATTTGGACGAGATTGATATATCTACCCCGCATTTTTTTCTTAATTTTTCATTGTCCGCCTTATCCGAGTTGGAAAACGATATTTTGAAGTGCAGCTTCGTCGTAGTCCCGTAAAACTATCTTGGCGTTTCCGATGACGTGACAATCTTGTAAAGAGAAACGAGCTTGTAACTCTGCGAATAATTATTTGTTCGAACAATTTCTCTTTCGTCCGTCATTGAATATGCGTACAAATTACAAATTAGATTTGAGAATACGAATATTTGTTCACGTCAAGATCGATTTGCGACCGAGTGCGCGCGCCGTACGAACGAAATTTCACGGGAGATCTAAAAGCAACGATTCCCAGCCGAGAATCCCCTCCCCGCGTAACGTGGATAACGAACCCCCGCAAGGAGAGAATACCAATTCCGAGGCATAATCGAAAATTGCAACACGTGCGCACCCATGCGCAAACCCGTCCCACACATCCACTTCCAGACAGACGAGCGGACCGCGTGTTGCGCGCACGCCCTTCCATCCGACGCACCCGTGTCTACACCCTTAATCGTCTAATTTTCAGGTCTTTCTCCCGCGCGCGCGCGAATCCCATCGCCGCCGCGATTCGTGGAAAAATTATTCAACCGCGAAACGAGCGGCTATTTCTTCCCCGTCGCTCCCCCTCTCATTCTTCTCGCGCAAAAGGGCTCGAACGGCGAGAAAGAGCACGCGAGAGAGACGAAGCAAAGGGGGGGGGGGGGGCGAAGAACGCGCGCGAAGGGAAGTGTATATAGAATACGCGGGAGGGGGAGAGCGCGTGCACGGGGTAAAACAATTACCTACCCTCGCTGCGAACCAGGGGCGCATTTTCACTCCCCGAAATGTGGGAAGGAAGAGGCCACCCCTCCCCGCGAGAGGTATGCGAACTACCCCCCCGACGGAGTATATATATTCTCCATCCTCTTGGCAAGCATTACCTCACTCCCCATGGGAGCGGAAGAAGGGAGGGTCGTTTTATGGGCGCAGGAGCATGTGTAGACGCCGCGGAGGAAACGGACAGGTGGAATCGGGGTATCTCGCGTGTACGCACGGGGCAGGCGACGGCGTCGGACGCGGATGGAATCGATATGGGCGCGCGCGCGATGTTGAAATACGGAGACGCGGTCGAGCCGAGTCGGAAAGAGGCACTGGACGTTCGAATTCTTTAACAGTTTCATAAATTCAAATTTACGGCTTCGCTCTCCTTTACGCCTTCTGCCTCCCCTCCGCTCTCCCTCGACCCTCTTCTTCTTCTTCCCCCTTTTACTCCCTCGTTTCTCTCGCGTACCTATGAATAATTCAACCCCCACTCTGTGGGATATACGTACACGCCGGTCCTCCGGTATTTTCTGTAAATTAAACGCCCCGTCACTCGCCGCACGCGAGCGCTGCGCAATTCCGGTGATTTCGATTTTTAACGAAACGCGGAAGTAAGTCCGCTTCGTTTCAAGGGAAAACCGCACAGCGGTGCGAGGTGTTCGTTAAGCCGATTTCGCGAGGGGAAGCGTTTCCTTTCCGCTCAATTCGAGTACGCGTGCAAGAAGAACGAGGGACACCGGGAGGACCGCGCGCGGATTTACTCGAAGATCCTCGAAGACTCGATTCGCGCCGTTCTCTCCGTGAATATCGCCCTTATGTTTTCGTTTAATCAAAATCTCGCGATATAATCGCGCTATCTCCGCTACGCGTTTCGCGTGCCTTCTTTTTTACCGTCGAGGCTTTCAAAGTTTGCGAATGAGAGACACAACACACCCCCCGCGGGGATTTATTTAAATCGGAATTGGATCGAAATGGCAAACAGGTGCCGCATTTATCCGCGTCCAATTAAGATTTTTTAATACGATCCCGCAACCCAAGAGATCTCAGTTGCAGGTATACCCATTCTCCGCGTTTCCTCTCTCTCTCCTCCGCCGCTCCCTCGCCCCCGTCTCAATCTGCTTATCGTCCGGAGGCCGATATTTCAAAGCCTACAAATAGGAAATAGGATCCCCATGAGCCCCGCTATTAACTACGAGTTTCGACAAGGATTGGTAACGGGTTGCCACTACCGGCTAATAAATTGTCGATCGTACATCTTTTGTCCCACCCTCTTCTCGGCGTCGAGTAGAGGTAGCGGGATATGCGTGTATAATTTCGTGTATATACATACATCTATGTATGGCGGGACGTGCCAGAGCCAAAACATAAACACCGTTACGTGGTCGGCGGTCGAGTTCGAGACTCGCACGCACGCGCGCGCGCGCGCGCAGGCTATCGGGATGTACAGGGTGCTTGCGCGAATGGGGCACATATGGGAGACGCGTGAGTGCGAGTGAAAACTTCTATTAATCAGCACGGAGGAAAAGGAACTGCATGAATTACAATTTGACTGTAGTATGAACTACGATTCCACCCAGAAAACTTTACAGAATTGCACAGTAATCACAGGTGTTTTTCCTGGGGAACTTATAGAAATTCCTGTAGAAAAAGATATTATATCAGGTTAAACTAGTATTTGTACAGTTGCAAACTTATAAATAGGAATACGTCCTCTATACAAATTCTTGAAAATCAACTCGAATTTCAGCGCTACTGAATGAAACTGTAACAATTTCTGATTTTTTTTTGCGTGCAGCTGAACATATGAGTTTCTCCATCGCACACTCAAACCGGTGGACCAGTTTGAGAAGAAAAGACAGGCTCTTACGCCTTCATAGGGATATTCTGGCTCGCAGTAACGCCTCCCCTACGCGCCCCGTTCTCGTAAACACCCTGTATGCCGGGATTGGAGAAGCCGCGGGCGCGTTTGTCGAGAATTAGTCGTGTATGAATGCGCCGCGAAGGATATCTGAAATTCAAATCGACTCCCCCGTGAAATACGCGTCGAACCACCCGCCACATCCCGTTTGCGGACGAGTTTTACGGCGGTGGTCGGTGTATCGAGGAGTGCCGTGCGCGCAAAAGTGTCCTTCGCCTCTTCGGTCTCTCTAGAGCGCAGGAGAGATGCATCTCTTCGGCGCACCGAGACGCGATATGAAAAATACGCGCGAACATGGAATTCCAGTACTTCGACGGGCCGATAGCGAAAATCGCGAAGCTGTTGTTTATCGCGCGCGCGTGTGTATCGAGCTTCTGTGTTTGCTGGGCGGTAAATTTATCGGGGATTGATCGAGTAGACACGCTGAGAAAAATATTTTGGTCAATTTAATCCAAAATAAGTCAGTTAACCGTATAATCATAGTGGTGATTAGTTTATCCATTTAACTAATTATTATAATGCAGTAATTATTATAATGATCCAATAGTAGTTTTTTTAGTCAATTTATTATCTCCAATTCTGGGAGACGATGGCAAAACCGTTTGGTAAAATATGGATCCTCTCCACTTTTTGATTACAATAATTAAACTTTTGGTTGGAATAACTAAACATTTGATTAGAATTTGGTTCAACTGACGAGTATTATAGTTAGAATAGCTAAACGTGTTTAACTAGATTGCGCTTTGTCATATTAACTTAATTATTTTTCTCAGTGTACGAAGACACTCGAAGAATCCGAAGCACGCGTCGATCCTCGCGAAGCGCATCGCTACGGGACTTCCGGTTCTTGAGTTTCATACTTCGAGAAGGACATGTGGACGGAATTGAAACTCCGATATACGGTCGATGATGAATACGAGCTCTCCGCATAGCATCGACCGAGATATCGAGAGTTCCGAGAGCCTGTTCTGCGAACGCTGAGTTTCTCTCTTTTTCTCTCTCTCTCTTTCTCTCGATACCTCGATGAGCTACGGTATCGGGAGAGTGAAGTGACTGCATCGAACCGCTCAAGTGTCGGGCTTCTATGGTTGGCTGCAGGCAGTGCGTTTATCTGGAATTAGCGGAGTACGAATGCACTTGCGATGCTGGAAATTCGGCGATGATCGAACGTCAAGCCATGTGTGTCGTATTAACTGTTTTCTGCATGTGACGAGCTTTATCGTCGGTATACGGGTGAATACTCTAAGTATAACAGAAGTATTATTCGCGCGGAGAGAGAAACCCATACGATATACTGCTGATAAAAGAACTGACAATGAGCTCGATTGACATTTCGGTAATAATCAAAATCTCTAAAATCGATCGCTCGGCCACCCTGTCTTATGTATTTTTTCACGCTGATTGCGGTTATCGAGTCGATATCTCAAAGTTAATATAAAATATCAGCGATTTCACGTACGAGGACACTACTTTCCTCCCATAAAATCACCGATACCTCGTCATCGCGAGGACCTCCCGGGCCGTCCCAATTACCGCGGTGCCTCTCCAATAGCCTCTTCAATTTCTCTCCTTTGCGAAAAGGTTTAAACCGCGCGGGGAGAGAGAGAAAGAGAAAGTACCCCGGCACGAGTTCCGCGGCGCGACGGTCCTCTCGTGCAAGATACGCACTTACATACATAAGTATTGTAACTAACGGTCCCCGGCTCGACGTGCACGCGCGTTTATATATCGCAGGTATCTACTTTGAGATTTCGAGAAATGCTGTCTTCTTTTTTCCACCGGACAACACGCAACCTGCCGCGGTATACGATTCGTGGAATGCGACTCGTTCCGGGAAGCGAAACGTCGCCGGGGCTATTAGTATTAGCTCACGTGTGCGATATCGCAGTATCGCTCATTGTTGCTATACCTGGAAGAGCGATCGGGAGTATGGATATGGAATTCGTAGCGAGCTCGATAACTCAACGATCGCACCTCGACGTAATTATTGGGTCGTGCGAATGGGAAAATGCATTTTTATTTTAAATCACGTTTTGTCCAGATACTAATCGATTCGATACCTGCCGCTAGTGATTAATGAACTTTTGAAGTGATATGGATAAATAAAAAATCCCAAGGAAAGATTAGAAAAAAACGAATCACTGATAAATTTATTTATATATCTCTATATAAGTGCAAAATGTCCTTGAGACGATACAAAAGAAGACAAACTCGATCCTAAAAAATAAATCTTCGTCCCACCGCTATAATTATGCTCCGAATGCACCGTCGAACCCAACAACAAGCCGCGTCACGTTAACCCTTTTAATACATATCTCTCTCTCGAGGGCCACGACAGGACGTTGTTGGGTTCGACAAGACCAGAGATTCGTTCTATGGGTCACCGCCGCGCGCAGCGCATACGCAGCTAATAACGAAGAGTTTAAAAGAGAGGTGGCACATCTAGCGCCTAGTACACATCCTCATTTAAATGAAATAAATCTTGTTACGAGTAATTTTCGGGCCGGCGGCGGTGGCGGCAGTAGCAGCAGCAGCAGCAGCGAGTCTAAACGACAAACAGAGAAGGAGGAGGTCCGCAGGCGGCTCCTCCGTCGCGCTACAGCCGCAGAGAAACTCGCGCTGTGCACCGCGAAGCGAATACGTTTCGTTCCGCGCCGAAGACCGCTCGCGCGCCGCGACTGAAGCTTCCTTGGAGTAACAAACAGCGCGAGTTTCGAGATTTCCTCGCGCTAAATCCGGAGGGACCCCGTCGACCTCCTCGCGCTCAATTCCGAGCCCTCTCGGACGAATAAACGTCCGAGAGATCATCGGGCCACGGGAGCTCCGGAGAAATTAGATACGGTAGACTCGATTTCGACGTCTCGACACGCTCGGCGGCCCTCCTATCCCGGGCCTCGTCTCTCGTTAAAGAGGGCCGGAGGACACGGAGAGACCCTCTGCGCCGCCGCGCGCGTCCTCGATTCGCATCGCGTTCGTGTGCAGCGGCGGTACATCGAGGGCCGCAAATAAATTTAAAAGGCTCCGGTGTAAAATATTTGAACGTCCACGCGTACACAAGGGTATTATGCTCCGTGCTCCGTTCTCCGATCCGGACCCTCCTCCTCCTCCCCCTCCTCGGCCTCCTCCGCTGAGAGATGGCAGGTCGATGGAGAGGTGGAGTAAAGAGAGAGGCCATGGGCAGGTTCCTCTCTCGGGGCAAAGAATTTTAGCTTCGTTATGTCCTTTTTTGCGTTCACTCATTTTGCCGTGTCTCGAACCGCGTCTCTCTCTCTCCGCGGTGCAGCGCTGATCCGACGGGGGACTCTTTGGGATTTGCATCGGGATCATTGCGGAGAAGGACCCGGAGCCGAAGATTTGCTTTGGGTCAGGCTAGGTTGAGCGTAGATGAGAAAAAGAGGAGATTCGGAGTCCGACCGGACACGGTCGATCGACTCGAGGTCTAGCGAACCGGAAGACCGCGGACAACGGATCGAGGGAACGATCCGGCTCGGATCGAAGCTACGGGCGTGTCGCGGAAGAATTGAGGTGGATTTTGTGTCGAGAAACGGCGACGTTTTGAATTTGTTTTGATAGGCTGACGTTCGGAGAGAAAAATTTGACCTCTTCGAGTGAAGCTGTTTCTTCGGAGCAGTCCTAAGTGTGGGTTGGGATTTTCTTCAATCGAATTAACGTCGATTTACTTTAAATAATGATAATGCTTAGTGGAATACTTAATATTTATTTGGATCAGATCAATATACACCATCGGATCGCGCGGGTCAATATTTATTTGGGACTATCGACGAATACAGATTATCCGAATGGTTCTCTCCTTGAACCGGAAGATCGTAGACGCGGCCGATCGAAGCGAAAATCTGGAGCAGATCGGAGATACGGGGCTCGTGAAGGAGGCGAGACGGACGGTTTATGTTGGCGTGAAAAATAAATTCGTTGAATCCTATTTCAATCGGATAACACTCACTCGGGATACGAGAAATCGAACGTGTGAGAAATATTTCTAACTGTCGGATTGATATTCGTTATTGGGACGAATGAACATTCACTCCAGCCCGTTGAAAAAATGCGTGTCGACCAAAAATCTTTTCTCGATAAACAGGAGAATCCGAATCGATCGATCGAACTGGAAAATTTGGAGCAGATCGGATACACAACGATTAAAAAAGGAATCTAAATAATTTCTGTGACGTGTCACTTGAACTCCGTTTAATTCAGTGTCGCGGTTAATCGGGCAATTTAAATATCCCCCGCGGTCAGCAGAGATTTATTTCTTTCGAACGAACGTTGATTCGATTTTTACGATGTTCCGTCGAATCGATTCGTTCGAATTAAATAAACATTTACTCGCGACCATTAAAGAGACATCAACCAATCTTCAACCTCGACGAATGAAAGAATTGCGTCACAAAATTCCCAGCCGACCGGCATCGAAGAAAGAAGGGCGAAGAAAAGAGAATTCCTCGATTCTAAACGTAAGTCTATATGACGTCGACGTGACTCACGCGTTATTTTCCAATACCGATGCGTATAGAGTTTCCGTTCCTCCGTTTCGCTATTTTCTCCCTCGTTTACTCCACCGGCGACAATTAGAGTCCCGCGCAAGGATGTGAAACTGCGAGACGAAAGAACACGAGTCATTTACGCAATTGTATGTCGCTGGCAGTGCTGATCTCGTAATTATACTGAGAAGAATAACCTGATCGATCGAACCAAAATTCTGCAGACCATAAACAAATCGTTTGGTGAAATACGGATCCTCCATTTGTTTGGTTAAATTGACTATTTTCTAGTTAGAATAACTAGACGTGTAGTTGGAATAACTACATGTTTGGTTTGATTTACTACACTGTAACAAATTCTGCGGTGTGGACCTATATAGATTACTTTTGGTGTTAAATAACAATGGCATAAAACCGAATGACACCAGATGTGGTACACGGAAAAACATAAATTGTAGCGTTTACAAAATTTGTGGTAAAATGTGGGACAAGGCCAATTTATTGTTACGATAACTACAATTTTTGCAAAAAATCACAGCTGACGCTTGCAACTTGTACAAGTTTTACTATAATTTTTACTAAAATTGCAGTTATCGTAGCAAGAAATTGGCCTTGTCCCGAAATTTGCCACGATTGTTTTTCCCGTGTACATATAGATTTACACCGGTGAAATAGTGTTAAAAATTGGCACCGCTTTTTTACCGTCTAGTATTTTGGTTGGAATAACTCGACACTCGTGTTTAACCAGACACGTTTTATCATTTCAACCGAGCATTCCATTTTTCTCGCAATCAATGTGCTCCGAAAATGAAAACTTACCGAGTACGAAGCTCCGGTAGACTCGCGCGTTTTTCGTGGAACCACGTGCGGAAATACAAATATCCCCGTGAGAGAGAGCGCCGTGCGAAGTGACGATTAAAATCCCAGAAAAAAATTCGGTGCGAGGCGCGCGTGGCGCGACACTGACGGAACGTCGCGGTGAACTATTTTTCCGTCGTCGGAAATTTCGCCGCGGTGCGTGAGAACGTCGGGTAAACGCGGAGCACAGTTTTTACGGGGGCCCGAGGGAACACTGCGTGTCTTGGAGAACGGATCCAACAATCGCGAGAGGTTGCGTTGCGTCGGCGGTTGCGCTGCGCCGCTACGTACAACCGTCCGGGTCGGGAACTCGCGCTCAACTGGTCTCCGCTCCTTGGCGCGGATTCCCCTCGGCCAATCAGCTTCGAGACTGCGCGGCGCGCGAGTAGGTACGTGCCTGCCCCCGGTCAACCCCCGTCAGAGGGATCCGGCAGCCTCCTTTATCATGGAAATGCCGGGGGTCGTTGCACCTACGTGTGCGTTTCGCGCGTGTGTATAACACTCGTCAATTTGTATCGTCGTTTACTGCCTTCTTCCGGAGCTTCCTTTCTCCCTGGATCGCGCGCGAGGCTCGCGGTTCCGGATGTCCGGCGGAGCCGAGATTGTTTTGCGTCTCTGTGCGAGTCGTGCGGACGGTGACGGTGCGATTTGCCCTCGCGTTGTTGCGTCAATCCGTCGTATGAGAAGGTGTCGTTTTTCTTGCGATTGTTGAAATTGAAATCTTTTTACAGATCAGTTGTGTGTCGGGGAAGTTGGAGGGAGGGAACCCAGAGAAACGCGTCAGACCTTCCCCAATTTTTTCTCGACCGCGTGAAAAACTCGGCGTTGGGCATGGGGGAAGACAAACATTATTTTCCCGCTGTTTCTTCCTCCCAGTAGATACGCACCTTAATAGCCAGACGCGCGCGCGTTGACACGCGGAAGGGGAGGTCCGGGTCACGAGAGAGGGCCTCGGAGATTTGAGCGCGCGCGGAGGGAGGAAGAAAAACCGTCGACGGTTCGTTGACAGGGCGTGACGTATGTCATCGGGTGACGGAATCCTAAAACAGCACGCGAGTTTTGGGGTGCGCGCGCGCGATTCCCGCAGGGCGGAGGGAAAAAATATGTTTTCAATTAGTCGGACGACAGGGCGCTTATCGCCGGCCGCAACGAGCAACCCTTATAGCTCTCGGCCGCGGATCCCGCGGTCTAGCTGCGAGCTCACCCCACGCCGTCTTTCTCTAACTGTCTTTTTCTCCCTTCTCCCCTCTGTCTCTCTCTCCCTTTCCACCCTGCACCGCGTTTCTGCCACTGTTTAGCAACTCGAACGAGGGTTCGACATAATACATTTTTCCACCCTGGAATACTTTCGCCGTCCCCCTTCGGC
This sequence comes from Xiphydria camelus, assembly GCA_963678675.1. NCBI lineage: Eukaryota > Metazoa > Arthropoda > Insecta > Hymenoptera > Xiphydriidae > Xiphydria > Xiphydria camelus. The sequence continues at coordinate 29,842,223 of OY783195.1, forward strand.
CCCCTTGAAACGATAGGAGCGATACTTTTTGAAAAGGACCTCCGATGCGACCGCCCTTTATACTCGGGCACGCACGGAGTGTCTTTTCAATGGAAATTTTCAAACTGGTTTCCGACACCGTCGAGCGTAATGATACACTAAATATATCAAAAGTGAGTAATGTACCGGCGAAGAAAAATGTATCGAGTCGCGTGACGCAGCCTGGGTGATCTTCCCCGTGTGCGAATTCTTTCATTGAGAAAAATAATTAAACTAAAATGAAGAAACGCATCTAGTTTGACGCGTTTCAGTTATTCTAATCAAAATACTGGTCAGTCGAACCAAATATCTAGTTATTCCAACCAAACAATTTGGTCATAGTCTTCAAGATTTTGGTTAAATTTACCAAATTTCTCTTCTCGGTGTAAGATTGGATAGTCGATATAAGTTTCACTTGTTTTTCAATCGTTTCGTGCGACGCTATACGTCTGATTTAGGCTTCGTTATAAATGGTACCTATATCAATTCGAATACTCGAGAAATTAGCAGCGGTACGCAATACCCCGGTTTACCTTACACGTTCGAGTAAGCACCGTCCTACACGCGAATGCTTGGTACAGAGCAGTAGAGATGGGAAGCGATCGATCGATCTGAGAATTAGCCACGCTTAATCTCGGCGGCGCAGTCAAGAGCTCGAGTCTCGATTACTAATAACGTCACTTAATTACACACGTACAGCTCCGCGGCATGTGCTCAGGGAATTAGCAGCGATACGTAGGTATTACTCGACAAGTCGTAATACCCTGGTTTACCGTATACGAATAAGCACCGCACCCGCGATGGAATCGATCGGTCTCGCTATTGACCGCGCTCAATCACGACAGGACGACCGAATTCGCGTGTCTCTATAACTAATAACGTCGCGTATCACGGATTAGGAATATCGATCCGGATACTCGAGAAATTAGCAGTGACATGCGTACATATTATTCGATGATTCGTAATACCACAATTTACTCTCTACGCATACTAGTACAACTACCCCTATCTACAAGGGAGTAGCTAGGAGAGGGCAATCGAGGCGTCGGACGATCGAATCGATCGGTCATAGCTTCGCGTCTGGCATCGAGATCTCGTAAAACGTATATCGCGCGCGGATACAATATTCAAACGATGACAAAAAGGGTATCGATTCGGGTGATATATCGCTTTTTCCCTTTCACAATCTCTCTTTGACGCTCCTAACGAAGTTACACAAATCGAACGATACGTACGTTCTCCTGATGGACTGATCGTTGAATCGAATCTCGCGTTACTTACGGGCGAATGGATGTGGTCCGTTCATCTATAACGCGGAGAGAGAGAGAGAATTGTCTGGGCTACGAAGTAACTTACTACTGGGTGATAAATAAACTGACCTATAATTCGTTCATATCTACATTAATAAGTATACTTGCTATACAATTAATTTAATTTCAATAAATTAAAAACAGATTGAAAACGAATAATTAATTTATTTTCTCCTTTAAATCGAAATGCATCAGTTGAGTCTCATGCGCCATATCGATACGATTTTATTTCATAATTCTTGACTTAGGAAATTATAATACGCGGTCGCTTTTACGTAAGTGCGTACTTCGAAATACTGTATAGATATAGGTACGCGGAAGGCTAAATTCGACGTCGCACTATTAATTCGCAAAAACTAGCCGAGCGAGCCGCGGCCTACCTTCGCCGCTCCCCCCTCTCTACCTTCGATCCTACAGTATACGCTACGCTCTAGAGCCGATAACACGCCTCGCTAGTCCTTCCGTTATCTACCAATAATTTGACACTTTTAACGTTAATTAAATTAAAGCTCGAGGAATCCATTAATCAGGAATGCAGTGATAGAGTGGTTGTGTTTTAATGGACATCCGTTAATACCGATTCACCTAGGAAATAGTTTATTACTGAGTAATAAAAGTTAATTCAAATATGGCGAAATAAATATTCCGTTGAGGAAAAATTAATATTCGTTAACTATTGCAGTATCTGGTTATCTCGAATGAGAGTTTTGAAGTGATTACTCGCGAAACAATTAAATATTGTAATAGTTAACAAACATTTGTTTGCTATAACGAAATTCTCGATCCGGTTGAAATTGTGGAAGCCAGTACGTCTGTGATACGGCGATAGTGTACCTGCACGGCACGTACTGGTGTTATATACAAATATTAACTCTCTAAACAATTTTCCACTTTTTATAAAATCATCCAAGAGAACGACTGTCGCATCAAAAATGCTGTGCACGTGTACCTACGAGATTCAAGGAAAACAATTCATTTAGGACTGGAAAGCCTGGAAAGGTAAGGCAATTTTATTCTCAAATTTCACTAGTCATCATGACTAAACTAGACCCGAGGCGATCTGCTCGCATTGAGAAAAATAACTTGGTCAATTAAACCAAAATCTTGGAGGCCATGACCAAACCGTTTGGTGAAATATGGATCCTCTGATTATAAACTGATTATTTCCTAATTACAATAATTAAATATTTACTTAGAATAACTAGATATTTAATTAGAATAACGAAATATTCGATTAAACTTACTAGTATTTTTGTTAGATTAACTAAATGTATCTAATCAGATAGCTACGTTTTGTCATTTTAACCAAGTTATTTTTCTCAATGCATGATTCACGATACAATCTGAGCTCGTGGTATCTCAACCACGCATAGCAGCACAATACGTGGCCAATTCAGGTGACAGACATTCAAATCGATCGTTTCTACTCAGTCGCGATAGAGCGGACGTCACACCGGCCTCTGTAAAAAACCAGAAACACCGTCGCGACGACGTTGGCGCCCTCCCATGTTTTACGTTACATCGAGTGCGACCCTCTCGAGGTTTCGAAGCACGGCGCCGAGAGAGGCTCACTCGTTTACGTTTCCCCGCTCCTTGGGATTTTAAGCGGCCGACTCCCCACCAGAATCTCGTTGCTCTTGCGTAACTAAGGAGGTCCGCGAATGCGTCTAGACGGTTGAAGCGCTATCGGGGAGAAGCGCGCCGTCGCCCGCGTCCACTTCCGCGCGGATAGAAGGCGAGCAAACTCGCCAGCGCGCTATCGGATCGTCCAAATAGAGTTTTAGATTAGATTCGAACGAGCCAACGTTGCGTAAAGATCCTTTAATGCATTCCGCGCGTTAAAAACTTGGTTTAAACTCCCTAAACGAGTTACGAGAAGTTGCAGCCCCGGATATATGTATATACATAATTATATGTAGCTCGCCCCCTCTTTTCCTGCGGGACTCCTTATCGGCCAATTTCGGCTTTCTCTCTCTCTCTCTCTCTCTTCTCCATTCTTTTCGCTCGTACCCACGTTATACCTCGCCTCTTCCGGTCGGGAGAATAAGGCGGAGCGGAAGAAATTACAAACTCGAGGATCGTCTCGCCGAATCCCTCGATATTTATGAGCGTGATGTACATTCGCGCGCGCAATGCTCGCCTTATATAAGGAGTATGAATTTAGAGGGGCACGTGTGCCTCTGGTCTTGACTTAAAGAAACTCGGAAGAACTCGCATTTTTCTCAATCTGCCGTCGGGCGGGTGTGATGCATGCCAGCAAGGGTGTCAATTATTTTATACCGAGTCGAGGATGCGGGGAATAAATATCATTTTTGATAAGAAGACTGTCTTTGTCATATGTGGAACTCGTATTACGTCTCGACGGGACTAGAAATTGCGATCTCTCGAAAGAACGAGAGAAAAAAGGACACTGCGGAATTCGATACGCGATATATGAATGTCTCGAAGACTCAATTTAAATCCACCCCCCACCGAGAAATGTCGTAACTTTTTTTATTAGCAACCATATAGAACCCGTGTTACGAGAGATAACAGTATCTACACGGCCCTGAGACATATAAAAGTGGTAGAACACATAACCGCCCTCCGCGCGAGGGAAAAGCATCAAATATTCGGTGCCGTCTCGACCCACCCTTACCAGCCGTGGTAAGGTCACGCCGAAATAGATATACAGGCGCCGCGCGAAGGAGACAATTTGCCGCGGAGCATGTCGTAGCAAAGCGGTAGATGCACGATGCACGGTTAGCCGGGATAATCCCTGGATTTCTCGGCGGTAAGAGGGAAGCAACGAGAGAGGGAGAATTGTTCGGGGGAGGTAGATGGCTCTCGCTTTGGAAGTCTTAAGTTTCTTGATTCCGAGAACCGCCCGAGGTGCGTAGATACCTGCAACGTCGTCGCTGCGCTCGCGGTGTCGTCGAGAGACGACGACGAGAGGTGGAGAGATTAGAGAAAGAGGGAGGGGGAGATAAAGAATCTTCCTGACTTATGGCGAAGACTTTCGTAGGCAACCGATGGTTTAGGATTACACTCGACTCGACGAGCGGCGTCGGGACAGGTTAATTCGTCTTGCGTCACGGTGCACCCAAGCCGCGAGGCGGAAACGTGCGAGGCGGGGGGGTTTGAAAAATCGTGGCGTTTTGTCGGCCTCCACCCCCTGCGATAGTCGATACGGGTACGGATAACCGTGTACGCGCGTAGATACACGCGCGGACACCCGCGTCGAAGGATTTGCGTGACGCGCTTTTGGCGATTTCTCGCGTGTCCTTTGCAAAGAGATTGGATGGAACTTTCTTTTTCGGGCGATCGACCTCGACCTTCGCGGGACGATTTTATAGCGTTTGGCTTCCGGTCACGCAGATGGCGGTATACCGAAATTGAAGCAGTTTTTGTCGAATCGCTCTCCGGATGTCGCGCTATCGAAGCTCTTATGGGAGTTCGCCGGGCGAAAAAGTTCTGTATATTTTGTACATGATCCATATGTATAGATTTGGTCATATATGGATTATACATATTAACCGTATACGAACTGTATATGAATTACATAAATATTCAAAAATCCAAATATTGTCCTTATATGGTTAATATAGAAAAGATATATAATTCATATATGATCAAATCCACATATGGACCATATACAAAATATGTAGAACTTTTCCATCTGAGTACACGGAGAACAAATTCCATTAGAGATTACGATGTCAGCATCGCATGGCAATATAAAACGTTCTGCATAACTTCTCTCAATAACTGCTATGAACGTATTTTTTTCCTAGATGCTAGCATCGTAAAATTGCATGATAGCATCTAAAACAAAAATACAGTCCGCAGCAGTTATTCAGAGAAGTTATGTAGAATGTCTCATACTGTCGATATGGTCCGGTCATAAGATACTGGCATCGTAATTTCAAATGGAATATTTTCTCCGTGTAGTAGTACCTAATGTTGCAATCTCGGATAGTCCCGCGTTCGATATATCCGGTCGGCGCGCAAATGAGCGAGTGAGACGTGAAGCGCGGACATCGATAAATGCGCACGTCCACGGTCACGTCCTTCGATAACGAGGTATACCTCTCAGATCTTAACGCGTCCCCCGCGCGACGGTTTATCTAAATGAATTCGAATTCCACGCCTTTGGAGAACATTGGAGAACGCCAGGCGGACCGAGAAGACGCGGGACCGCGAGCGGACCGAAACTAGTCCCCGGACAAATGGCGACCACTTTGGCTTATCGTCGCGACAATTTATTCCTTTAATTTGTACGCCCGCTTAATTAATACGATCACGATTGCCAGGTCGAGGCTCTCACGTTTTCGGGCATCGCACCGAGCGGCTCTGTAACGCGCGGCTCGTATCGAAATCGGCGACGCGCGTTTCACTCCGTGTATCTACATAGAGAAAAAGAATTAGTTGGATCAACTGAAAATTACTTAGGGGGTCGCGAGTAATGATTTATTTATGTGTATGAAATTGTTTAATATATTAATTAGATATCTTTCTTACAATGGTATAGAATAGTATTGTATGTGATTGCAAGGAAGAAATATTTAATTAATATGAAAAAAGATTAAATCGATGTAAGTAAATAATTATTTGCGACCCTGTGAGTAATTTTGAGTAGATCCAATTAATTCTTCTTCTTTGTGTACGTCTACGCCACACCTAAACGCGCGCGAGAAAACTCGCGATAAACACAAATTCCAGCCGTGCATAATCGCACCCCTCCTAATGAAATCATAAGGCCTCACCGACCTCGATTCGAGGCACGATCCGCCGATTACGGTAAAGACACCCCATCGATCTTGTCGGGTAAGATGGAACGTTTTGAATTCGTGGCGATCTATGCCTATATATATAATATATATATAGTTCCATCGACCTTCTTTTTTATGCATCGATCCTACCACGGATCCTCTTTCTACTTTCCCACGTTTCGGACTTTGGTACACGCGTATCTAGATGGGCGAGCATGCGGGGAATGAATTGACGGGAGAAAAGGAGAAAGCTTCGGGGTGGGAATTCGATCTATGGAGAATTAATTAGAAAGAATATCACGCGTATCTCTCGATTGATTCGAGAGCAAAATCAGCGAATAAGTACGAAACATTATTCGAAGATGTCTACACCGATAAAACAATTTATTTGGAGTTAATAAATGTTTGTTTGAATTAGGGGAAATAACTATTTTATTGAATTCATATTTGATATTGAATTGATATTTATTTGGCACAATTAGATCCTTTGAGGCAACCGTTTGAATGAAATAAAACATTTTATCAGTCAACATATATTTTCTTGACCTAATGAAACATTTATTCCTCCGTATTTAAAATTGCCTTTATTAACTGTTAATAAATCATTCCCTCGGCGTAAACGTATCGGAAACGTGTTTGCTCCGAAGCACGCGTGAAGGATAAATTCACAGTATTCTCCGCGTTGCAACAAAAATCTCTAGACGCGCTCGGACCGTTTTTCCCCGCGACTTTCGTACATCCCCGACCGTAATACCGAGGCAGCAGCGCGCCTGGAGCACAATACACGTCGCGCGCCGAAACGAAACGCAGAAACACAAGCCCCGCCATAGAGTCCAGGCGACCCTTGAAACTCTCTCGGCACGAGACGCATAAATCGTGCGTTCATCCCGTTCATCCCGCATCAGCCGAGAGCGTCACGATCCGCGCTGAGCGAAGCTAAAAACTCGAGCGAGTCGAAAATACGAGAGCCATTCATGCCGAACGTGACCGGCGCTCCGTTGACACTATTACCGGACTCGCGTCCTCGACGGACCGTTTCGAGAACGGGACAATAAATCGGTATTAAATCGGAATTACAGATCGTATCGGACGTTAATAACCGAGCGTGTCTCCGCAACGGGGCCGCGGCTTAAAACGCCTCACGGCCGGGATATTCCGCGCCGTTTAGGCCTCTCACCTCCCTCTCTACTCTGCGTGTAACTCGCCCGGTCATCGGGTGCGTATATACGCGCCGCCTACATTTACGTCCGCGCTTATCGCCGATACGAGCCGCGCGTACTTAGGCCCCGCTTCCTGGCCGCCCTTTATCGTCCGAATCGTTTCGACGATCATCGCGGGTCAGCCGTGCTACGACATATGTGTACATACATAAAGTGCGTACACACGCGCGCGCATTGTGCGCCGCATCCCCGCGCGCTAAGTTCGCGCGGCACCCCGAGTTACTGTACGGCATGGCTCGTACATGCTAATTTCGAGCCTTTTCAGGAGCGATCGTTTAGAAGGGTCGGTTCAAAACGTTCGAACAAATCTTCGCGTGTCAGCGGCTCGTCACTATCGGGCGGGATTAAAATCCGGTTTCGATTCAGAGCGCGCGCGCGCGCAAGCACGCTTCATATGGGGTGTCGTCGCGCGCAGCGGTGATAATGAAAACGGAGCCGATCGTGAGAGGAGCGCGCGCGTGTAAGCGGAGCCGAGTTCTGCGGAATGGGTGCGTACGTTTGGTACGTTGTGCGAAGGAAATGATTTATTCGTACGCGGATCCGCGGTAAAATTTATTTCTGGCGTATATCATATGAGGGGCTAAACTTGCTCGCGAGATAAAACATCTTCAGCCACTATCATCTCATTACCTATGAGCTTTTGGCTCATATGTAAATGATACTTTTTTAAAGATTACATTTTTATCTACCTATAACAAGGTCTTATATCAATGTAAGCCAAAAATTCAAAATAATGAGATAATAGTGACTGAATTTTCTTTTCTGATATTTGCGCTAAAGCTTCGCGCGGAAAAGCTTCCGGGCGGACGTATATTTGTTCCTAGCCATTCTCGCTCGCGCGTCCGTCAAGCAACTTTGCGCTCCCGATGCTATCCGTAAATTGCTTGTGTGCCCATTGTCCCTAAGATTGCCATTTACCGGTTTAGTGCTCCATTGTACGTACGGTGCAGAAGTACAATACACCGGTGCACGCGGTACTATCACCGGGGAGCAGCGCACGCGAACGATTCACGGAAACTCGTGCGTCAGTGTCAATATTTCCCAAGTTCGAGTGACGCGTGTGGAGAGTCGTGAAACCGAAACGGCCGATGCGTCATTTACGCGACATCGCGTCTAATATCGCGCGCGTTCCATCGCCGCGAGATTGGCAAAGTTACGACGGGAAAAGAAAAGGGGTGCGAGTTTAAATTAATATCGCTGAAGGGAGCGGCTGGTTCCGCGCGGTCGAGTGGCAACGTTTGTAACGTCATACAGCCGCGTACGACTGAATTGCAAGCAACGGTGACACCGCCGCAAACGCCGTAACGCATTGATTATAACGTACGAGGCGAGACCGTATATATATAGGTATGTATACGCGTTGCAATATGCAGGACTCTGGCTGCATTCATCGTCGGTCACGCCTCGTTGTTACGTCCCGTATCTCTGCATCGAATTGACAGATGCAATTCAGTCGCGCGATAAAAATATTATTAAACCCGCAATCCTTCGCTCTCGGCCGGATATACGGGCGTTTTTTGGGAAGTTAATGGGGGAATATTTTAATTCGAGCAACTGCGAATGAATGTCGCGGGTACGAATTTTTCGGAAAATGGTTCGACCGAAAAGCTGGATGCAGAAGCGCGAAATGCGGTGCAACACGAAAATCCGAATAGCGCATACCGCAGCTACACGCGCGACGTGAATCCTGAAGTTTGAGGGTATTGTGAACCGCGTTTTGCGTGTGAGATGATGACGATGATGGGATGGGAAGTATAACTTAAGCTTAGGGATACCCGCGAATGAGCCGTGCGAGGTTTTCGTGGACGAGGCGAGATGTTTCGACACTTTATCCGAAATATCTACCGTGCCTTTTTTTGCGTAATTGTGGTCATAGGACGATATGGTACGTAGCGCTTTGTAGACTGTAGGATGTACGCTATTGGTTAGAGACGCAAGGACGCCGAACGATTGGGCTCTGTCTATCGCCGACAGACGTCAATCGTCGCGACAAAAGTTCCCTAGGCAAGACACACGTACACGCCCCGTTACACACTCAGGATCGATCTTCACACGCTGCAAACGAACAACGGCGGAATTTCCAACCAACCACGACGTTCCAGCCACACACACACGCTCACACAGACAGCCATCGCCGCATCAGTATCTCGCATCGTTCATCCTGCATTCTGCAGTACTCACTGGAGGGGGAGTACTGTAGTGGCCCAGCTCCATCACCACCAGATGGCGCTGTCTCTCCGTCCTTCTCGCTATTCGAAGGCGGATACAGTTTCTATATATACGGCGTCCAGCACAGAGCGTCTAAGGCAGGAGTTGGCATAGCCTTACTGACAGGCCGACTCCAGGACGAGACGCTCCGGCTGGGGCTAGCTTCCGTCATTAATCATAATAATTCTTATTTTTGGACTCTCGAATAGTATTCGGAGATTGATTGTAAAATTATTAGACAGGATTCTTTCAAAGATTCTAAAAATGTCGACGAGAACTCGAAGTATGGAAACATGCGCAACGATACCGAAAGTTATCGTTAGAGCTTTAACGAGTTAGGCCTAACTCAGACGGTGCGAATTTCCTGCGACCGTTTTGTCGCACTGCTGTCGAGAGTAGCGGAGACGCGGCAAATCGGCATGGAGTCGCAGTAAAGCACTCAGACGGTGCGACTCGTCGATGTGACAGTCGTCTCCGTTTATAAGATATGACTGACCACGGCGTGCCTTGGTAGTTTGAAATTCGTACTCTCTTAGCCTAGGCGAAAAGGGAGGTTTTGTTATCTCAAAACCGCGGAAATATCGGGAGAAAGTTCCCGGGTCCCGACGAAAAATCTCCCGCGTTCCCACGCAGTGGTCAAGGTCCACGAGGGAAAAAACGGATAGAAAAGAGGTGATATATGACGGGAGTGCAGTTACTGCGAGACGCGGCTCGCAACGACCCGTCCAGTAATCGACCCTCGAGTGAAAGTGCGCCGCCTAGCCGGAGAGATGCAAGACCGCGAACGCATCTGCAGCACACGTTTGCCGAAAACAAACCGTAACGTAAAAAAGTTTCGACGATTGTGCGGAAGCGAGTTGCGTCGATGTTTTATATTCCACGTTTCTATGAATAACCTGGACGCCTGTGGTTTCCATCAATTTCCTTAAATTACAAGGCTTCCGTTATGCGTGAAGCGGCACTGTGATGTATGGAACAGGAGAGCTCATCGATAAAAGTATTTTTTCTTACACTTACCAGCACAAGCTAGGAAAGTGGCGCAAAATTACGGCAAATTACGTGGATCACGATAAGCGAAGACTTTGATTTACTTTGACAAAATGAAAATCAATTTACTACAATATTTCATATAGGTATACACCGAAAGAAAAATGTAGTAGATTTAACTAAATCGGCGGTTACGGGTGGGGAATGCAGATCTAGTTATTTGGTTCAACTGGCCAGTGTTTTGATTAGAATAACTAAACACATCAAACTAAATGCGTTTTGTCTCTCAACCCTAATTATTTTTCTCAGTGTTGAATTAATAATTGAGTCGAGTGGACTACAGCCTATTTCCTTCAAATAGCCGTTGATCGTTATAACCAAATTTATTACACGGAGCAACTAATTCTGCATTTCCCACATGTTAGCGCAGATTTAATTGAATATAACATTTTTTTCTCCCAGTGTAGAAGAAATAACTCGATGCTCTCTGACGTAAATTTTATCGGCACGATTCTAATTCAGTTTGTTCGCGTTTCGTAAGTCAGATTTCGAAGCAGAAATAGCTTTATATAAATTTGGGTAAATCCGCGCTCCCTGCCACGAATGGGATAGCCTCGGTCCACTCCCAGAGATTGAGATTAGGGTCCGCGTAATCTTCGCGACTGCCATATCCGCACTCTAATTACGAGATGCCCCAAATTGTAGGCTCGCTCTATTGTCCGAGAGCTTGCGGCTTGTGTCGGGCACTGTACAACTGGCTCGTAGTGACCACGTTGGGAAACCGCCCATCGCAAGTTGGTATCATAGTTTCGGAAGCTCGGCTCACCCGGGGAGGCATCCCTTTAACCCTCGGCGACGGAGTTAAAGCGACGAGATTTCTCCGGGTCGTAACTTGTCACCTCTCTCGTAAAATGTCTCATATTAATCGTATACCAAGGGTTGCATTCGTATGTAGTTCCATTTCGAAGCATGAAACTTTATCACAGGATGATATAGGAGGGTTTAGAACGGTATTTCAGAATCGTTAGTTCGATATCCATTTATCAAAGCAATCTCAGGGGTGTAATTATTTTACTTTTACGTTGCAGGGATTTATCATAGGACCGCGATGCGGTAGACTATTCGGTTTAATTTCGATCACTATTATCTCGTAAACTGTGAACCTTTAAGCTAAATTGGTATAACACTTTTTTGAAGATCACATTTCGATCTGCGTAAAAGGATTACACCAACATAGGTGAAAAGTTCATAAGTAACCAGATAATCACGATCGAAGCTAATCGGAATAATACCACTCCACCTTATAAATAGTCTCGTATCAGTGTTGCCATCTGTTGGGCGGACTAAAATTGACAATTTCCACTATCGATAAGTATACCTAGGTAGAAGCTTGATACAAAAGTGATTACTCAAGGAATAAAAAATAAGTCATGTTTTCAATTAAAACAATTTTAATACAAGCGCAGCATCTTATTCTATAATAAAAGAAGTCATATCATTTAAAAACTGTGCTCCCCAGTGTTATCTACGACTGATTACACGTTTCATTTATGATAGACTGATGTACCGACTGTTGAATTCTATTCTCCATTATTTCCGTAATGCTCGAAGAACTTTAAATATTCAAATATCTCTTATAAATTGTGCTTCTCAAAATGTTTGCCAACTGCAACCTCGTCTGTAACCTGACTAGCGAGTTTTGAAGGTGGATCACTTGGGATAAGCAGAAGCGTAGCGTATCTATAACAAATTAAACAATTTTATCAATCAAAATTTCCCATTATTAAATTCCAACGATCTTGATTTTTTCAAATATCGATCTCCCTTATTATTATGGCTATATTCCCCGTGTTTTTTTCCAAAGTATGTAAATGCCTGCAACCCGGTGAGCTGACATGTAAGGCGAGTAGTCGGTCATGAGGGTCACGTAGGCTACATAAGCTAACCGCAACGCACCTGTTACCCGAAGGGCACACGTGATAGACATTTCTATTCTGTATATCCTGCAGAGTGCGACAATTCTGCACGAGCGGCTCGTCATTGACGTCATTTAAAGTGCGGAACTCCGCTATCTGAAGAAAATATTTAAATTTATAATAAATCGCTCGACGCACCTCATGGAAAGTATGCGTAAAGAAGCCTTGATAAAATGAAACTTAACTATTATCGATTAAAATTTAAATACTCTTACTTGTTCGGAGGATATTCCTATCGGTTCCCTGGTAACAATCCAAAGTATGCAACTGATGTTACTTTCCGATGTCATAGATCCCCAGTACGCAAAGTAATCTTGGGTAAATGGCCTCAAAATAGTCGTCATTGGCAGCAGCGTCTGACGAGTCGAAGTGTGAGGATGCTTTATGAATGGAAACGTCTCGGTAATAAAATCCAGGGATGCATTAGGCAGTGACTGTAACTGCATAAGATCTAGTTATGTATTTCCTCGATAGAGAAAAATTATATGTATTTCTTGGGATTACTTTGAACAGATAAACCAAAATAGCGATGCCGTCGTTATGTCTCATAGCTACTTCTTGACTGAGATAATCGCTTTTGAAGTGAACTACGTGCATTTCCATTGGCATGCTGGAAAGGAAGTGTAATAAGAGAATAATTAATTTTCTACCGTTCATAAAAATTCGCGTCACCTTCCACCGTCGACGTGATGCTCGCTTCCGGTCATTTCGTTGATCCCCCAGTGAAAATGGATTTGGGAGAAAACGTAATTTCCTAAGAAAGGACCATCGGTGATATATGGACGTTCTCGTTGCCATTTCGCGCTCAGGATCACTTATAAATCAAACGTACAAAAGCTGAAGTATTTAATATCCGTTTCATTTTCTCTTTATTTTTCCAATGACCAATTATACTTTAGCATTTCACTGTTTTATACTACGTGTTACCGGTGTGTCCTGTATTGGTTAGTTTCAATTTTTTAGGTGGTACGTCGTAATTTGACCACAGCAAAGGATTCAATGTTATCTCTGTCATTTTGCTAACATTCAAATTAATGGGCGATTCTAATCGTCCTTCACGCTCGGCTAATCCTTGCAGATATTTAGCATTATCCAGATTCGTTGCATAGAGGTCTGTGAGGAAAAAAAAATTGTCGAAATAGGAAATGGGATAAGTTAACGCGATATCGTGAAAAAAGGCGCGCTTACCTTCTGACGGTTCCATAATGTAATTTCGACTGAATTATTTCTCAACGTTAACCTTCAAGTCTGACGTTGATACGTAACCACTTTTTACGAATCTTGTATCAGTTTCTCAGTAATAAGGAAGACTGTGTGATTGGCAGCACTCTGTAATTCGCTTTTGTTACATTCGTCTCTGAAAATGCACATTCACGTGGTCGGTGCAACTTAAGAGGTTAACGCAGAGAGAGAGAGAGAGCTAAGATCTTGCCCGATATCAGCCAGGAAGACTCAAGTGCCTGCCACTAAAATGGACCATCGACGCACGATCGGTAAATCCGAAGAAGACAACAGATTCTTCTACAAGAAATGTCCTTCGTCAATTTGCGACGTATCCGACGGTCCCCTCGTGAAGGACGACCACTTTACCGAGGATCCTCGTTTAATTAACTGGAAGAAATGGCTGGCCGACCGTCAGAAACATTACCAACGGTACAAGGCCGCTTCGGGTCGTCATCAAACCGACTTAGCGATGAACGCTTCCGAGAAATTCCGTCCCTTGGTCGAGATGAGAAATCTGATGGACTACGCGACGATTCCCGTTCCGGCGGTTCCCGACAAGTATCGCGGCAATCCCGGATTTTGGGCGACCCCGGAATACCTGTCCAACCGCGGCAATCCCTGTCTACCCAACATCGGACCCGTTCTGACCAAAAAACAACTGAACCTGCCTCCGGAATTGGCTCGCGTTAACTTGCCGACGCTGATAGCCAAGGAGAAGGACTTGATCCCACCGTGCGACGAGGAACCACTTTGGAAGCGAAACGAATACCTCTCGAAGCGTAAGCGAGAACTCGCCGAAACGATCTCTCTGTTGGAACCGAAAAATCGCGACGCGTCGGCGCTGATAATCGAAGGCCACAAATGCACGAACGACACGAAGTACGTGCCCAGGATCCCCGTGATATCGATCACGGATTACGACGCTGAGCAGGAGGCTAATGGATGCGCCGACCGCTCCTCGGAAAGCGTCGTGATCCTGAAGATACAGGACCTGGAAATAGTCAGAGACGAGGAGCTCCTGAAACGAGCTACCACAAAAAAAGACGTCCCAGAGACTTTGACGCAGGATTTATCTTTCCAAATCGCCAGTGGCGACAGAACCAAGCGCACTTTGCGTCTGGAGAACAAAGGAAACGTCACCATCGCTTATCACTGGCGCGAGGAAACCTTTCAATCGCCCGCGATGCCGTTAATAAGGACCTTCCGTTCCTTCCACTTCGATAAGAACACGCGTTTGATCCTACCCGGACAGATCACCGAATTGACCGTCTGGTTCGTAACCAGGAACTCCAACATCGCCTCCGAGTCCTGGCGAATCGTGACGGAGCCAACCTTGCACCCCGCGCCGATCGTGATTCGTTTCTGGGGCTGCAGCACGTCGCGGCAAGGTTCGAAGGACGATCTGGACGGCCAATCGATCGACGAATACTTGGATCGCCGAGTGCGAGACTCCGCGATTCGAGAGATCCTCGACGACATCGTTAACGACGTGAGACCAAGGGAGCTACCGCTTCCCCCTTACGAGACGCTCTTCGTCGAAGCGGAGATTTTCAAGGCCAAAAATCCCGTCTACGTCTACCACGGGAAAGAAGTCAATGAACTGCGCAGGATCTACGAAAGCGTCACCACTCTGGATTCGCCCGAATGGAGCTTGTCGTTGCTCGACCTGCGGGATGTCCTGCTGCGAATGAAGGAACCCGAAGCGAGACACGAAACGCTGCTTCGCTTCAGCGAACTGTGCCGAGAATGCCTGAAGCCAAATTTGGTCGCCGCGATTGGCAACACGAAATTCGCAACTGTTTACAATATTATGTGTTCCTTCGCGAATCGTTTCGAGGTCGAGAGTGAGTTCTTGAAGGATCATTTCTTCCCGAAGGAGAACTTGTCGACGGGTAGTCCGTCGGCGGAGGACGCTGCGGGTTCGGTAAGCGCTTCTCGCGCGTCTCTTCACTCTCTTTCGACCGTCACGCCACGCCGGAAGCGATCGCGGAAAAAGGGTCCGACTTCTCGACAGCAGCTTGACTCGATTCGGAAAATCTCCTCCGCCAGGGATGTTCCGACGAGACGAGATTCAACGCTCGTCAGCAAACGCGACATCGCTCTGTATAGAGAAGTCCTTTTCATACGAATATATGGGTTATTAATGGATACGATAGGTCGAGCTTGTGCGGCGATTGACTCACTTAATAATCTGAACGAGTATGACAGGTAGTTCTAGGTTTTATCGAAGAGTATGCAGTCGATGTATGACTAGGTTTAAAAATACCTATATACCGAGCGCAGCATCGATTGATAATCGGCAATCGAACGTACAATCTGTTTAAATATCAGGAGGTATTCTTCTCTCGCGATATATCCTCTTCATCGATCGCCCAAAATATCTTTTGGCCACGTGACAATACTTGCGGCTTACAATTCGACGAGATACACTCTTCTTCCTGGTTCCGCAACTTCCGAAATTCCTCCATCTGTGGAAAAACTTCAGCTGGGGAAACGGCGCGAAGAAACAAATGCATCTCCGCGTTACCTGAGACAGGCTTATCGGTGTGATCAGGGGAAAAATGATCCATTTGACGTCTCTATCGAACGGGGGCGTGGTGGTAGATCCCTGGTAAACGTAGTAGCCCGTAGATTTTACAGCATTTCGAATCCAACATAACGCATCTGCAAACGAAAAATGGGAGCAAATTTTAAGATACCGTTTGCTTAGACAATTCTTCGCGATAAACTCACTTGACGGTATCTTGACTTCGGACCCAACATTAACGATGTTCTTCAAGTTGTCGGTGATGTGGTCCAGTAAGGGGTTATTCCAGAATTTGTATTTGTCGGTAACCTGATAATGAAAATACAGCTTCATGTATTCGAAAAGTTGAAAATTAACCGTCTCTCATTACCAAGAAGAAATATGCGAGAACTGCGAGTCCGTCTTCGTGTTTTTCAGCTTCCTCGCAAGTTAGATATTTTCTGTTCCAATGGATCAGATGTGCCTCCATGGAGTACCTGTTTACAATTAATTAATAACGAATGACAAGGGACTGTCTAAATACCAAAATCGACGACGACGATGGGATATGTGACGCGAGATTTCTCACCAAGTACCATTGATCGAATGTTCCGCGCCATTGCAATTATCCCTCCCCCAATGAAAATGTGCATTAAGAAATTCGTACTCCTCGTTAAAAAGTGGACCACCCGAAATCGTTGAAGGAATCCTATCGCCGCTTAATATTATCTTGGCTAACAAATTTTAATATATTTTTGTATAGAATCAATTTTCACTTAATTATAAGTTGGATGCAGTGTTATGAGAAACTCTTGCAGGAGAGGAATAACATCTTTAAAATATATTCTTTTACCAGCTTAAATAAGCGATCAGATATTTGAACCAAGTACAAAAGAAAAAGCTGACCTGTGAACCCGTCGTTAATCATTACGGCTTCCCCGTCATTGATCCAATGTCCATTTAGAATTAGAGGTGGATATCTCACTGGACACACTGTGCCGTCGTCTATATTAATTGGCGATTTACCGTCCTCTACGAAACATAAAACGCGTCAAGTTCCATTCACCCACTACGCTTTAGTTCGTACAATCGTAAATTTTCACTAAAATATACCCATCATCTCCGCAAATTGCAAATTGATGAAAAGAGCGTTAATTCAATCAGACACGATCACTCATCGAAGTTAGTTGAGACGAGAGAATGGCTCCACGGAAATCATACTCCCTCGCTTTATTCTTTCCACGAATAGTTCAGATTAAATTTGGAATGGAGGTGGGATTCTAAATCGATGTAATTTTAAAATAGAATCTTATTTTTAGTTACTATTTTTTTATGGTTGGCTACGCATTTGAGTTGGCTATTCTATCCTAGATACAAAAGCATATAGTATTTAAAAATCTCTTTCACATCTATGATAATATTAATAGTAATCGTTGCGAGTTAAAAATTAATGAAAATAGTGTTAATTTGACCCAGTACGATTACTGATCGAAGTTGATCGATAAGAAAAAGCCGTCCTCTTGAAAATCATTTTCCTTCGCTTTATTTCTTCCAGGAATAATTCGCATTAAATTTGGAATGAATTGGTTACGTTGATTTGAAGGTTACTGTGGTTTCTGCCAACGAGAATTTTTTTCTTTAGTTTCCCTCAAACAATAGACAATCGCGCTAACGCTTCTTATCACGGTAACTGGTCGCGACAAAGTTAGAAACTTTTATAGCTAGTCGTTATTCTTCATTCTACTGCGCTATTCGAAGCGTAGAATATTCGCCTTCCGTTTAATCGATGCGGCAATCTGCGGTTGTTCATAATCGGGTCCAACTTGCTGTCGTAAAGACTTCTAAACGCGTTCGCCTGTAATTAAAATTAATCCTCGAAATCTATATTTAGTTAGCCGAGGAAGTTTGGTGTAGTTTAATAAAAATGATCGGATCCAGCGTACTTGACGAGCAGAGATTTTAAGGGGTCTATCGACGATTATCCATGTGACACATTCATGAGTAGGAGGTGTTGTAAGAGAACCGGCATACGTGTAATATCCCGGAGAAAGGCACGCGTCTAGCATCCACCACAAACAATCTATTCAGTAAATTGCAATGATAGCTAATTGTTGAATTCAAACATAGTCTCACATATGGAAAAATTAAAATAGCTGTGGAAATGTGACAAATTCCATTTTTTTCGAACTATCGCTGCTACGCACCAGGAGGAAGATTTACGCTGCTTCTTGTCCTCTTAATTTTTGGCAAATAATCAGTGATCCTCGCAAAAATTGGATTATCCGACACTCCAGGGCAACCAACTACCTGAGCGAGTATAAATAAATATGTAATAAGGAATTATGAAAAATATTTATGCAAAGAAATAACTGCCTACTTGCAGAAAATATGATAAAACAGCCATTCCGTCGCGCTTATCGTAACATTTATCTTGTGACCCATATCGAGTGTTCCAATGCATCGCCTGGGCTTCCATGGAAAACCTGTATTTGAAATAGCGCATTGGCAATGCGGCAAATTCGTATAACATAGAATAAGATACAACAGAGAGAATTCAGGGAAAATATTCTAAAGCTTAAATTCTATTTAAATCTTCAGTTTATTGTTACCAATAACCATCTACAGAATGTTCGGCACCCTGAGAATCACTGCCTCCCCAACGAAATTGCATATTCATGAACTCGTATTCATTATCCTTAAAAGGACCTCCTCTCAATATAGGAATCTTTCTGTTGCCTCCCAATTCGATTTTAACTGGAAACGACGAAGGGAAAAGAGATGGATAGTATCAGAAATTCAGAGGAATTAATGAATGCAGAAGTGTTGAAGTTCTTGTCACCCGTTCGACCGGTATTGGTCATCGTCGCAGTTCCCTCGTTCAACCAATAGCCGGTCAGTAATAAAGGTGGAAACTTTTTGGGCCAGGTATTGACTCTGTTCAAATCGACGGGTGATTGTTTCCATTTCGGTAGACCCGATGACGACGTTGACAGCACCGTTGCAGTCTTTTCCTCTCAGGAATTGATTATTCATTAACTTAAACTTTCGAATTGCTGAAGTCTTGTATATATTTTGCTTATACTTATGCCTCGCTTGTACCTAGTACTCATACACACATGCCCAGTAAATGTATCCTGCTTATTTACAGTAAAACTATGCATGCACGATGAGGGAATGTAAGTCGCTACATAACCAATATCTTTTCAAAATGCGTTAATTAGAATGTCATGTAACTAACTTGATTTTTTACTTCTTCGCGATATCATTATTATGTTTTTGTACCTAAATCGAAATTTTGAAAGACATGTTCCTTAAATATATTTTAGATCTAAACACTTCTTCGTATGAAAGTTTTTGAAATAAGGAATGTTCAATTCCTTTTTTTCCGAGTCGCTTTTATTTCATCTTTCAACGACTTCAGAGCATTTCATTAAACTCATGTAGATGACCTTATCGTGATCTTATTGTATATAGGTAAAATCTTTCCTACCAATAAATAGGTATAGGTAATGTTCACCTAATATGTTATAGGAATTAGGTGAAATAAAATAAATACCAATTATTTAAAGAAACCGTCCAATTTATTATGAAAACTATGGAATAACAATTTTACGCAGATTTACTTGTCATAGAATGTTACATTCTTCGTACGATAATTCGTAAAAAATGACATTATTATTATCAATTAAAACATTCAGCTGACGTAGTGAATTAATCGACCGTTAAGAGCTTGAACCGGCCGATGATTCTCGCGGATATAATTTCCTTCTTTGTCGTGTAAATCCCGGAACATCTTCGCCTGACTTTCCGAAATTCTGATCGGTTCGGGGAATACTATCCAGGTGACGCACTCGTGATAAGGGCTGGTCGTTAAAGAACCTTGATAGGTGAAGTATCCAGGTGTTTGACACGCCTGCCTCATCCAACAGAGGCAATCTGTAGAATGAAAAATCCATTGAAATAATTCTACTAAAATAACTCGAAATATAAATTTTAAATCTGATAATGAATCATCATACATAAACGATTTGAAGAATATGATAATAGTCATCGGAAAACTTACTGGCCGGTACATTCACGGACGTCCCCGGTTTTATGACTTTGTACAGACTATCGGTAACTTTCGAGAAAAGCGGATTCTCGTCCCAGGCAGGAAGTTGATAGACTTGCAGGAAGTAAGCGCAAATTGCAATGCCGTCTCGTTTATCCCAGCATTTATCTATATAGTTGTATTTCCGATTCCAATGAATGGCTTGCGCTTCCATGGTAAACCATGTGCCGTTAAGCGTATGCTCAGCCCCCATGCAGTCCGAAGCACCCCATCGGAATACCACCTCGGACAATTGATAGATATCGTTCTCCAGTGGTCCACCGTGTATCGTGGCGGGATTTCTGTTACCACCCAGACATATTTGTACTGATCAACAAAACAAAGACATTAATTGATAGGGAAAGAGTTGCAATTCGTTCCACTACTCACATCTCAAAGTGGAGCATTCTCTAATTTGTTAATATTGATTTGAGATAAAGGTGAAATGCGAACAGGAAGGTATAAAAATTCCTCGACAAGTACCGGTACTTCCGGTGTTCGTTAATTTGGCTCCACCTTCTTGGCTCCAATGTCCAGTCATCACGAGCGGAGAATATTGTATACCGATCGTGTTATCCTCATCCAAGTCCACAGGGGATTGACTCCATTTTCTATCGCCATCTGCGAAAGATAACGTTTCATCATTCTACATCAACAACGAAGCGATTTGTGAACGCGAAATTCCTTTACCGGTGTAGAGCGCCATTATATCACAATCTTCTTGTTACTTCCCGATGGTTCGTTTGAATATTACGAAGATTTAACTCATGGTTGCTACCAATGAAATAAAGACAAAGAAGCATTTATTCGAAAAGCAGAAAGAAACAAAATAAGGTGATATATACAGGCGTTACACTTCAGATGGTATTCGATACAAATAAATTCGAATTTCCTTTATTTCACTCCACTATTTCTTTCCTTGAATTTCTCGTAAATACTTTCTCGAATGTAGTATGCAGGTACAGCTGAACTGAGTACAGTATCATAATATGA
The DNA here is from genome assembly GCA_963678675.1 of Xiphydria camelus. NCBI lineage: Eukaryota > Metazoa > Arthropoda > Insecta > Hymenoptera > Xiphydriidae > Xiphydria > Xiphydria camelus. Next base: position 29,863,506 of record OY783195.1, read on the forward strand.
TAAATTAATTTACTTACGCTGGCTGAAATCGAACTCACCAACCACGCGCGGACTCAGGATATAAAAAAATAAGAGATAATAGCACCTCATGAATTCTGTTAAATTTTTCTATTATAATAAATATAATGGAAATAATATATGTATTGTGTATTCCACGAATGTTATACACCGCACGTTTCGCGGGCATGATATGCTTGTTCATCTATTCGAGAACAGATAGCGCTTCCATCGCGGTATTACTTTGTCGAGTTCCACGTATTGATCCGTTCTTTTTATCACTGGTGTTGCAGATGAGAAGTTCATCGCGTAAAAATGGACGAAGATGTAAATGGTGACTCTGACGAGGCGCAAAGGGAAAAATCACAGAAGAAAACAGCAAAATATGATAGCGGTGCGGCGGATTTAGAGAAGGTTACAGATTATGCGGAGGAAAGAGAAATTTCTTCATCGGACGGATTTTCCTGCGTAAGTTAGTTGCATTTCCATGTGGCTTTCATAATTTACAAGTAATTGCTTATTTCATAATACCGATGTGTATTTAATGGTATAAATTAATTACTTCGTGGCCATTACAGTAAAAAAAATGAAGTGAATATTACAGAAATACTAGCGCAGTATATATAACGTCACTCTAACCTGCTTTCGCCTCTATTTGATTCAAACCAATCGTCCACACTGCGATTCAATGGTCCTAGGTACCTATATTTAATGTCTAACTCTTACCTTTACTGCAGGCCTTGAGTATTATTGGAGATCGCCGTAACAAAGAAGCTGCCGAGAAAAAGGCAAAGGAAAAGGAATTATTGAAGGTGTCGATCAAGAAGGAGGATGTCGATCTTATTGTAAGAATCTATAATAATGAAACAAGTTACTATTTATCGACATAATAAATTAAATGGCACAAAAGATTTATTATATGAGTTAGCTTCAACTTTTATATGACTGTTAATAATTTCAATTCTTTATTTCAGATGAGGGAAATGGAAATAAACCGTAATTTAGCAGAGCAAACACTCAGGGAACACAGAGGGGATGTTGTAGAAGCTCTCATCACATTGACCAACTGAACCTTAGATAATTAAGCCCTTTCTTCTTACAATTCCAAAATTTCCTTTGTAAATTGTGAGCAATATTGGAATCTTGTAAGGGAAACTTTTGTTATGAGTATTTATTAATAAAGATTATGAAATCGTCATGAAATATGCGCTCTGTATTTCCAGCCTTACAAATGTTACAAATATAGAAGTAGTTTTGTATAACATAAAATTTTTAAGAAAAGGAATGAAAAAACACCCTTATTTTTTGGATGATTTGAGAATCAATTTAGGTAGCCATTTAATAAAAGTAAAAATTCTACCTCTTAACTTGTAGAAATCAGCTCAAAACTGCTCTCGAATTTTAACTCAAGATCGTATATGTATCCTTCAAAGTATTTCAACATTTACACAAATTTGGTGGTATGGCTTATATCGGATTAGAGCACTTAGAAAAAAAGGACTTAATTTTAAGGACTTTAACTCATTGAGTAAAAGAGGATGTATACTCGTAGCGCTCATGCACTCATCAATTCATCCCATTCTCTATTTCACGCGTAGTGAAACAAAGAATATAGATATTCAAATATTTTCACAATGTCCAAGTAAGCAACATCTATCCCACTATGAAAAACAAGTAATCCACATCCTAAATTCTGATATCAAACTCGATTATTATTCTATCAAAGTTTCCAGAGGCACCTTATCTTATTCGCAAAGTATCATTGTGGTAGTTAAGGTCAGATAAAGTGGATTTTTCCACTCTGAGCTCTTCTCGTCTTGTCTTTTCCTCTCTTTTCTTACAGATCTTGACTTCGCAAAGTGTGAGTAATACGTTAAAATATTATATGCTTGTTAAAAAATGAACAATTTAAAATACATCGATGGTATTGAAAAGCGGGTGTACAGCTGTTGGCTGTTATCAGTTATTGCTCCGATATCGCGTGTATGTACAATACGTAAGTGTATATACACACATCAACAAAATGGAAGGCCTTACCAGAGCCTGGTAAATGTATCTCAGCCTTGTAAGTCCCTGATAATAGAAAGAATAAGACGTTGATTTCGGAATCGGTGACGTTGACATCGGTGTCTCTTCGATTTTCGTAAATCTACCATGAGGATTTCTTTCTACGGGTTTTCGGGATTTTACCTAACGTTACTGCAATCAATTAGTGAAACAGGTGAGTTTAAATAGAAAGTACTAGCAATTAAGCGCACCTCTTTCGTTTCCCTTTCATGCGATATATGAAACATAAGATAGCAAGTTTATTCGATCAAAAGTCTCTGAACTAGTTCGCCTTCCAATTGCTATTATAAATTGGCATTCCAATTCATTATTTACGACGTTGTAACCAGATTTAAGTGCTTAACTTTACTAGTGGTTCTACAAAAAATATTACGTAATGTAGTTTATACTTATAAATGGATGAAGCATTCGGACTTATTGCCCGCACTTATGAAATGTATAGAAAATTAATAAAGTATTATAATTTATAAAGACAAGGGCCTGCTCAGGGTTCACGAAAAGCCCACTGTACCAAGGCTGGGTTAACAAGTTATTTGGCATTCACGTTGTAATGCTTTTGAGTAAAAATATAGACATTCATTTTTTTATAGATTCGTTTCACCACTCTCTAGGACACCCACAGAACTTTGCTACCTTGGCGGCATACAACATGGCCTTAAATATTGAAACCGATAGCATCTACACAAACTGTTCTATCAGTTCTAAAAATATTCCTTCCTGCACCTGCATGGAATACATCGGTGATCTTCCAACCAATCTTCTATATTTCTAAGCTATTTGCTAAACGTCTCTTTTATCAGATATGACTATGAGATATGCTGAACCATTTGTACGTGCCACATTCGTGAAATCGTGTGATTTTTACATGGCTATATCTTACAGGGTTTGGACGATACACAATCTGTTGTACGGCACCTCGAACAATGTGCTGTCATTGTTATGCCAATTGTAGCTTAGCGTGCGGGTAACTACATACCTGTAAATATATACATTTACCACATGTACCACTCGTTGCATGCAGTCCAACCTCCCACAATGAAGCTATTTTGGGAAAAAGTTTCTCCTTGCAACTCGTCCTTAAAGTCCTTACAAGGCACTGTAAGACATTGTAGGGAATAAATACGATTCTATATGAAACTTGAATACAATTTCTATACGCATCACTCGAGGCCAATAAACAATATAGAATTGTATACATTTTTGATGAGTTTAAAATTACTTCAACGCGCAAATGTAAACAATGAGATTGTAGAAATTTTTAACGAGTTACAGCAAACAAGAAAACGCGGCTTGAAAAATCGGCATAATAAAATAATAAAATATCCAGGGAACAACATCTTGGGAGGTTGGACAGTATTGAGATTCCGATTATATATTTCTGATAGTTCTCTCTTGAATAATCTTACACGTGTATCTATCACTTTGCAAATTAATTATTTCATATCACGCGCCGTAATATTCACGGCACTTTCGAATTTCAGACAAAACTGGAAGCTAATGAATTTCATTCAACTTGGCATGTCCACCATACTCCTATTTGGTGTTATCGCCACAATAATTCTTTTCTTCAGAATCTGTACGAGGTACGGTATCATCATATGTGATTTCTAAACCAAACGTAATTTCATATTTGGCATTAAATTTCTCGTTCCATCGCATTAAAAGTAACGCAATTGAAACATTCTTCAAATACGACAGTAATACGTTCTTTTTGCAGTAAAAATCTTTTATCTAGAAGAACACCAGAACCGAGAACTGATTTGTTATCTACCGAATACGACGATACCATTAGTATTAGCTCCTTGCAACGGTATATTTCGGAGCGATTGCGAGATCGACCTCCGCGCTACAACGAAATTTATCAGGTTCCGCCGACAAACACCGACACGAACGGGGTGTGTATTCAAAGACTTGATACAGATGTTTAATATCCCTTAGTAGCTGATATACCAGTGTTTCACCAATCGCCCAATCAAACCCAAGCACACCGATTAACGGAAATGTAAATGCCGCAAATTTGATTTCATGTACAGGTAACGATACCAGAGGCACCGCCGGCTTACCCACGACTACTGGAGAGAGAGGATCGGACACCGGCCCCAAATATGATCGATACCAACACAAATGTAGAATCAACAATACCTCGCAGGCCTCCAGTAGTTCATCATATGTAGGTGTATAGTTTAGGATTTTTCGGAATATAGATCCCGTAAGGTAGAAAGTGAAATTGCAGTACACTTACTAAAGGCAGTTTTGTGTGGCTACACGGAAGCAGTGGTCGTTGAAACTTTCGTTGAGAGCCAACAGCACCCGCGAGAGGTTGACAGGAGAAGCTAGCGCAAACGAAGTTAACAGTATCGATCCACGACTGTGTAGCTCCTTGGAATCGCTAAAATCATTTTGGTATATTATATATAGGATAGCAAAAAATGAAATGGAAGAAAGGAAGAAGTAAAAATGATTGATCATTTACCTCGTTTGGAAGAGATATTCCGCTTGATCGGTGGTCTGCAACCTGAAGACATGTTGTTTCTTGTATAGTCTGTCGCTTTTGTGGCGAGTGCGTGATGAATGCGTATAGCATTGTGCAAACTGTCATTGCGGAAGCCATGCTCGTCTTTGTGCAAGTATAATACAAGTACTCTCAATGTACAATAATACATTTTCCAACCTCGCTTTCCAAATGGTGCTGAAACACAAACAGAAAATTAGAAATTTGTTTCCATGCGATCCTGTAATGTAGAACGACCGATCGTGCGTCTCGCCGACTTACTCTTTTTTCCATTTGCGTCGTAACAGCACTTGCGCATGACGTAGCCCTTCTTGAATTCGGTCGCACCGGTGACGTTTGGCACATCGAGAAATGGATTTCCCGTACCAGACAGCGCTGGACCATCACCCTGCTGTATCACCTGAGACGCCGTCTCCTCTCCTTCCTCGTCTCTAATCAGTTACGATCGGATTGAAATGCGAGGTGGTGATGTTTTTTTTATTTGTAGAACAAAATTGGGTTTAGATTTAACGCGAACTTACAATGCCCACTCGAGAGGAGATGACTTGATCGCATTGTACAGATTTTCAATGAATTCCGAGCATGACATTTTTCGACCGATATTCTGCCCGTGAAAAGATCGGTATTGAACTGCATTATAGCACATATTAACGTATGAACGGCATCTGAAGAGAAATGGCCAAATGGCTAAAGCCAAATGAACATTGCGGACTGATCGAGTTTCACGAAGATTCACGAGGTATCGAACAAATAAAGTGATACCTTGAGAATTAAAACTGCCGGGATTACAGTCGAGATATCTTTTGGAGAAATGTACAAGAACCCGTTCTCTCTCTTGAGTCTCTCCGGTTAAAGAGAACTGAGCAAGGAACTTCCGCAGGGCCACGTCCAGCGTGTCCCGTTCAAAGTTGAAATACCTCAAGTACTCTTCGGCTACGGCTCTGCTGAAGTCATTGCTGCAAATCATGGATCAAACAATCAGCTCGAGTTTTTTCGTGTTCAAGTTCTCGTTTCGCGTTATCCTCGATGTGCATTGAGCACTCCGGATACGTTTCTACCATGCAAAACGAATACTTCGAAAAGCGTCAGGGTACGTAACGCAAGGACGAATGAAAAGCAAAGAAGTAGGGTGTACTTTTTACTGAGATGTCTGGAGACATCGGATTTTTTAAAGCCGTCCAAAGAATATAGTCTCTTAGCCAGCCTGACGGCCGAGGGAAGATTGACAGCCTTGGGACTGTAGTGGAAGCTGTGCAAACTCTCGATGTCGCTCTCCTCGTCAGCGGATTGGGGGGGGGGGGGGTGACGCGCCGCTCTTCTGTTGCTCCTCAAAGGAAACCAGGTTCGGCATCTCTCTCTCGTCCTCGCTGTCCTTCAGCTCCTGTAGCCGTAAGACGATGCTCGCTCGATCTCTTGGCACTCGTAGGACTCGAATTGCGAGTCACGCGGTTGTCAGAGCCGAGGGGTTCAACACTCACCTGATACCCAACGAATTCCGGAGCGAGATTAGCCGAGTTCGCGGCCGACGTGGTGCGCTGAGCGGATTGCGTCGACGGCGGAAAAGTTTCAGCAGCGACGGCGGGGATGGCTACGCCGACGGAATTCCCTTGCCGCCTCGTTTGCCTCGGACTCGTGTTCCTACCGGCAGCGGAATCTTTGTCCGGGCCCTTCACTTGAATCACTATCCTATGCTCACTGGTACCGTCCTGGCTCGCCCCGTAGCCAGAACTCTTCAGTCTCCTTTGAGGCGGTTCACTCGCGAGTATCGTGGAGTCACTGTCACTGGAATCACTGACCATGATCTCGCACACTGAGAATATCCACGGTCTCCTCGTCGTTGTAATCGGGGTTGGATATGTTGCTGATGGCCTCCGATTGACTGAGGTCGCCGTTCGTCGGGTGGAAGGGGCTGGGCGCGTAGGCACCACCGACGTAGCCGTCACCCGAGGATCCTAGCGCCGATGCGCCCGTCGTCGTCGCAGCCGTTGCCGCCGTCGCCGCCGCCCCCCCCCCCGGAAGTCGGCAGGGGAAACCTGCGGGAGCCAGAGTTGGAGGACATCACGGAAGAAGACACCGAGGTCGGGGAAGCGGGCGAGAGGGACCGCTGAGGACTGGTGCCCTCGGTTGAGGAACTACTGGAAGATTGGGAGGAGCTGCCGTTCTGGCAGCAGGAGGTTCGCTCGAATCCGAACATGAAAAAGATGAAGACAATTCGCACGATAAAGTTGACAAGCGTCGTGAAGATAATAAACGTGATCCGAAGAAAGACAAGAGCGGCAGCGATAAGAACGACGATGCTGGAAGCCATTCTAAACGCAAGAGAAGTCAGAGCCCAGAGTTGGATTCCGATTTGAGAAGGAACAGAGAAAGGAACTTTCACGGAAGAAGAGAGAATATAAATTTCGACGAAGATTATTACGAGCGTCATGTACCTGGGCGCCGTTATTGGGATAATGATAGGAGAAAAGAGAACAGATACGGAACGACCGATTCCGACGAAGAAGTGGAAATCGGCGAACGTTTTTACGGAGAGAGACATCGGGATTCCTCAAGATCCAAGGAAAATAGGCGCAGAAACAAAGAACGCGGGACTGTACCCAAGAGGGAAAATAGAAAAGAAAATTCACCCGCTGATAAATCTGCCGAGATACTGGCATCTCAGAAACGTACCGTCGATCTTCTGACATCCAAAACTGGTGGCGCGTATATTCCTCCCGCAAAATTGCGTATAATGCAAGCAGAAATTGCCGATAAATCTGGCGCGGCCTATCAGCGTATAGCTTGGGAAGCTCTGAAGAAATCCATTCACGGATACATAAATAAGGTCAACACCAGCAACATCGGCCTGATTACCAGAGAGCTCTTGCGAGAAAATATCGTGAGAGGAAGAGGCTTGCTGGCACGTTCGGTCATACAGGCTCAAGCTGCTTCTCCGACGTTCACACCGGTTTACGCAGCTCTCACCGCGGTACTCAACTCCAAGTTTTCCAATATCGGTGAATTGCTGCTCAAGAGGCTGGTGATTCAATTGAAACGAGGCTTTAGACGGAACGATAAACCTCTGTGGATTTCTTCCGGCACTTTTGTGGCTCACCTGGTCAATCAGCGCGTTGCGCATGAAATTCTCGCTTTGGAGATATTAACGTTATTAGTAGAGACGCCTACTGACGATTCAGTAGAGGTGGCAATCGCTTTTTTGAAAGAATGCGGTATGAAACTGACGGAAGTTTCTAGAAAGGGTATAGAAGCAATTTTTGAAATGTTGAGAAACATTTTGCACGAGGGACAATTGGACAAACGAGTTCAGTATATGATCGAAGTCATGTTTCAAATTCGTAAAGATGGTTTCAAGGACCACGAAGCTGTTAGCGAAGAACTTGATCTTGTAGAAGAAGGAAATCAATTTACCCATCTCGTAACATTGGACGAAGCCACGGATTCGCAAGATATACTGAATGTATTCAAGTTTGATCCCGATTATGCAACCAACGAGAACAAATACAAGGAGTTGAGCAAAGAGATCCTCGACACTGACAGTAGCGGTTCGGAAGGAGACGGCGAGGGAGCGGATAGCACGGACGGGGAGGACAGTTCGGACGAGGAGAATGGCGGAGGGGAGAGAGGATCAAAGGAAGACGTCATAGTTGATAATACCGAAACTAATCTAACCGCGTTGAGAAGGACTATCTATTTAACCATTAATTCCTCTCTCGACTTTGAAGAGTGCGCTCACAAATTGATGAAGATGCAGCTGAAACCCGGACAAGAGATCGAGCTGTGCAACATGTTCTTGGATTGTTGCGCGGAGTTGAGGACTTACGAAAAGTTCTTCGGGCTTTTAGCTGGTCGATTTTGCTCGATAAATAGAGTATATATACTACCCCGTTCGAACAAATCTTTAAGGATTCCTACGATACGATTCATAGACTAGATACGAATAAATTGCGCAACGTATCCAAATTCTTCGCTCATTTGCTATTTACAGACGCGATATCCTGGGAAGTCTTATCTTGTATTAAGTTAAATGAGGAGGATACTACAAGTTCTAGTAGAGAGTATTCATTAAAATTCTGTTTCAAGAATTATCGGAATATCTCGGGCTCGCCAAGCTAAATCAGCGCGTGAAGGACGTAACGTTGCAACGAGCCTTTGAAGGACTTTTTCCACGTGACGATCCAAAAAATACTAGATTTGCTATTAACTTCTTCACGTCTATCGGTCTTGGTGGACTGACGGATGAGCTGCGACAATATATAAAAAAGCCAATAGCAGACTGCGCGTAAATCGACCGGTGGGAAAGCGCCTCGCAAACAACTCGCGACCAAGGCGGCTCGCAAGAGTGCTCCGGCGACCGGCGGTGTAAAGAAGCCTCATCGTTACAGGCCTGGAACTGTGGCACTTCGTGAAATTCGGAGATACCAAAAGAGCACGGAGTTGCTCATCAGGAAATTGCCATTCCAGCGGCTTGTCCGAGAAATTGCCCAGGATTTCAAGACCGATTTGAGACAGAGAAAGAATTAAAGTGAAACAACAGAAAAAATGGTTTTACTTTTAAGGAAACAATGAAATTAAATCTTTGCCAAAAAAGAATGTTTAAAAAACTGCCATTTTTGTGATAAAAAATACATTAATGTTATTTCTAAGAAAAAAAGTGTTCTATGTTTGTATTAATAAAAAATATATATCAGGTTTGAATATAAAAAAAAATTTTGCTTATTTTTCGGTCTGCAAAATACTAAAAATCGGTCTGGAAAACCTAGAAAAGTCAGGGAATTTTTTCAGCCAGATTCTGTGGCCACCCTGTTAAATCATCTTTGCGATTCGTTCTTCAAACCACTCGGCCCTTTTCAGGGCCACAATTTGATCTCTACGTAAAATTACTCAAAGCATTTCTGATGTATTTTATTAAATGATTTTAATTTTATAGTTTCGAAGCTAATATTTCATCTAATTCTGTATCATTTAATTTGATGATATTAACTTTGAAACATTGACCAAGTAGGTGTGCAAATTAACGTCTACCAAGATTTAGCCACTTTTGGTATAGCTCAGTGGCTGAGTGCCAGTTTTGGTATTTTGCGATTTTAATTTCAAAGTAAAAATAAAATGTAATAGAGTGTAGAAGATGAAATCCCGTGCGGATAGAGATGACGTTTGAGAGATCATTGCCTAGAAATATATTTTATACCTAGGCTTTACTTTCAAATCGCGAGCACTATGTTGCTTGCTGTGGTACCGAAAGGAACCTACAGATTTTCAGGTCCATACACACATGTACGAATTTTGCTTATCAAAGTTTCCACCAAGACTTCCAGATAACATCCTATCCAACGTTCAGTTGCGTGTTTCCTATTTTTTTAAGTAATCAAATTAAACGACTTATTCAAGAAACTGCAAGATACTAAATATTAAATGACGCTTTTGGCAACATGGAAATCAAGTTCCTAGCTAACAACGCAGTTAATACGTCGCAATACGTCCTGAAAACGTAAGATCATTTCAATGCGAATTATGGCAAACACTGCCGAAAACAAATTTCAAGTTATCGGCCATAGGTATCGGCGGTTGAGCGGTTTGGGCTCGGACATGCGATACGTATATGTAACTGTCAAAAGAAGTCAATATTGTTTTCCATCATTGTATATATTTATTGTACAAACAGTAATAAATGATTCCTATGATCATCAAATAATAGCCATCCTTCCATACAGTTATTTCGGACTTTAATTCCGGTTACCGTTATTCCGGCAATCAGAATTTCTGTGGACACTGTAGATTTTTTGTATACTTTGAAAATATCTTTTACCGATAATTCCTGGAGATATAAACTAGTTAGTATTTAATATTCGGTCGGAAAGTTCACCTCTTAAAAGTAATTCAATTGCAGCATTCCAACTGTTCACGTTACAGATCGAAAAATAATAAGTACAGGAGTCGGTGTAGGATTTGCTTTCTTGAAAAATTAAGCCTTTCGACGTAACGTAACGTAGCTTCTAGCGTTTTGTATCAGTTTATAAAATATAGAAGTTTGATAAAGCTGTATTGTCACACGAGACTTTAGTGCCCGGTACGCCAGATAGACGTATATCTACAGTAGAATGTGAGAACAAGTAACGAGAAAAACGTACCCCCAACCCTCCTTCCGATCCTCAGACTATAATAAATGCTGTCACCCCGCGTACAGTGCACTGGGCAGCAATTAAATAATCCCCACAAATGAATGTTTGCAAAAATGATCAATGCTCACGTGTTCGCACATCTGGAGCACTACTGTTCGTGTTCCAGAACTTATCATTCCCACCTAACGGACAAATAGATCGTCCAAGATCGCCATTACACGTTACAAAGCCAACTTACTGATTCGTCGTTGTCCCAGCTGTAAAAATCATTCGAACTTCGTTATAAAAGGAATTGAAATCACTGTGAGTTCTCCAAATTATATAATGAAAATGTAATTTATTTGATGTGGTGCAATGACTTAAAATAAATGGAAAAATGAACTTCTGTATGAGCTGGGATTGATGGGCAGCACTATACACTAGAAGCTACCACTACCAAACCGTACGCTACGGAAAGCTTCGGGTTTAAATGCAACGTACAATGGAAGTGTATCGAACAGTAGCGCAGTGGTAGCCCCAGACACGTTCGTACTGATTTTTATGATGAGGTAACACTTGTCTTACTTGTACTTAGTTTATCAAATTATCCAGTCATACGCTCATATATTCTTGCTGCAGATTGGATTTTCAAAGAAATTTTTCCTCGAATTACTATTCAGATAACACAGTAAGTATTTGGGAGAGAAGCGTTCGGTACTACAAATTTTCTTAACTGTCCTGCAGTCCCGAAGCTAGATGGCTAGGCAGAGCGTTGACTATCCAAATAAACGGAACAAGTTTCTCCGCGATCCCTCTAATAGCCGTCTAATTGATGGAAATTCTAAAGCAGGGAAAATGGTGTTTAATTAAATTCATATCCGACGCGATGTACAACAAAATGTATTGCTGCGACCAGTGTACTGTTGCTAAAAAAAAACTAAGACGGGACGTTAATAATCTGTGGAATGCAAAACTGGTATCGGACTCGGCGGATCAAGTTCGATCAAATTTCAAATTCGTCGCGTCGTTAATTGTAGTAATTCTTGGAAAAATATTTACGTTCGGCTAGAGGGAAAGAAGATAAATCGACGAAGCGTAGCATTCCAACTCTGAGACTGCGCGGACGATGGTCACTGCTAATTAGATAACTTCACTGGCTGTGGGATCGCGGTCGAAACGGGGAGAAAGAGGAGGGAAAGGAGGCGAGGGTACGAGGAAAGGGATAACAGATACAGTTGCAGTAATATAATGGACTTATCACAGAACATGTATGGCATTAATCTTCTCCGTCGTTAATGTAATGGTAGGTATTTAATATTTAAGACCTTCGGTAAAACTAGGGTATGGAGGATCGGGAAGCCAGTAGCAGTACTAAACAATGATCATTGTTGTCGCTGGTTGCCCATAATTCAATGTTCATTCACCACGCGTAATTTGAGATTTAATATTTAGTTACACAAAAACGATTAATATTCCGTACTATATAATTGACTAACGTTTATTTATACAATTTTATTTAATCTTCATCCTTTCGTTATCTTCTAATAACGCGTCGTCGTCATCGTTTCAAAAAATGCAACTCGTAACATTTTCAATGTATGTTTCTCTCCTCCTGTGTACAAATACAATAGACATTTCTCATAATCAACATAAAATTTGCATAAATTATGGACAACCCTAAATTCAATACAATAATAATTCGAATCTATTACTTGCTACAATTCTACTACGCGATAGTCGAGAAAGAACGAAAAACAAACAGGGACAAACTGTGCCGGGGAGGGATGGGAGGATTCGATCTGCAGACAAAAAATATACAAAAATACAGGGCACAGATTGCGTGTGGCGTTAAATCGGTAATTATAATTAATAGTTACACATATCGAGAGAAAGAGATCATAAAAAACACTAACTAGAATCAATTTTCTCCTTTTTGTGGAAGAATCTGACGTTCGTAATTAAAAATCACTATCGGTAGTTAAACAAAAGTGTCCAACCCCCACGGCGCCAGGGGCCGCCATTTGATCCGTCGACAAAGGAACAAAATATTAATCGTCTGGCCGACGTCTATCACATCTTTCTGTGTCTCGTTCCGTGGCAACTGTATCGAGAAGAGCTCTTCTACTCGATCTCTCGTCTTGGTCCTCTCCGCGGCTGGTCTTTGCTCCGTCGGACGTTCTTCGGCGTGAAAAACCCAATCGGCGAGACCAGCACCCCTCTAACGCCCAAGACGCGCCGAGATTGGCGCGTTGGCATTAGAGGAACTCGGAATGAACACTCTTTACGCGTTTCAGGAATCCCCTCGAAACACAAACACGCGGTTAGCGCGCGCCGATGACGAGTCGATTCGACCGAACGATTTTCGGTGACGATCATGGGTGGGTGTTTTTTTAAGGTGGGCGAGCGCGGGTGTGGGTATATGCAGCATTGTCACAGTCTTTTTCTACCACCGACGCTCACTGAACACAAGAGTCTGGCGAGGGTGCGCCCCGCATACCTACTGGCCGTGTCTCTTCGATGCTCCGTCGCGCTTCACCAGTTCGAAGTGGACCAGAAGGCGGCGCACTAGGAAACATTTATTTAGCACTAATCGATCACTGTACACAAAGTCAAGAGGGGTGCAAGAGAGGAGGGGGCGAAGTGGTGGTCGTGCCCGGTGTCAGAGGCGATTGCTTTCAGCTCTGCTTGACTCGCTTTCGCGGCGGACCGATCGGTGGGATTTGCTGGGTCGCCAGAGCGCGGAAGGCCTCCGCTATCAAGTGCGGATGCGAGTTGACCATCGACTTGAATCCTGCGGTGTCCATCACGTCCGTCGCGTGTCTGCAATACGAAGCGCTCGGTGTAAAGACGCGAATTCGGGGTACATACGGAAGACGAGAATGTGCGTTCCGAGAGCTTCGTCTTATCGTACATTTGACGTAACACATTTATCGGAACTTTTGATACGTATGAACGAGATGCCAACTTACGTATTAATGAAATCTATGGCCTGTGCCTTCAACTGATCGGCACTGTGAAGATCGGCGAGGATGAGAATGTCCGCCGCGTTCTCGATTGCTAAACTCGTGCACAAGGCTTCCTCGCACATAACTTTGAGCCTCTCCAGCGCGTACTTGTCCGCCGCCGCTAAAAGATCGTCCGCCATTTTCTCCAGATTCGCCGCTTTCCCGGTGTATATGAACCGTAACATCTCCCTCAGGACCTCGTGATCCACGTCGGTTATGTCCACTCGATTTTGCTTCCGTTCCTCCATCTCGTGCTCGAACATGGCAGAGAACACTGGACTTCGGGCTGAAAGCACGAAAGAGAACTATTAGGATGGAAATGGCGACAAAGTGACGTTCGCGATATCTACTTTTTTTTCTCAAACTCCGAGACGGAAATGGTCTCTCCAAAATTCACGAGCCGGAAAGAATTAATCGCCTCTTCCAACGTAGAATTCTTTCCCGTACAATGACTAAGCAAATTTCCTTCCACGGTGTTGCTTCCTTCTTCCTTTGTCCCCACCCAGGACGATAGGCACGTTAAATATACTCACCGGCGAGGATAGCTTTATGCGCCTGGAATTCCCTGCCGCACACGGTAAGCGTCACGTCGCTGAATTTTTGGTTTTCGAAAAGTAGTCCAAGATCGTCGGGCAGCCGGCATTCGGGTACTTTGAACTGTATCGTATTGCTCTGCCCCGAAATGTTGACGCTATCCGCCACCACGCTGACCTACGGTGGTACATCGGATTAGCGATCTAACGGCGGGCACGGTTTGTGTAGTAATTAAATAAATGTAACAATAACATACAAAGGTATATACCTCACAGAATATCGTGAGTTTATCGTCGGGTAATAGTCCGTTGGCTTCGTCCAGGAGGAAGTCTCTTCTAATGAATTTCTTGAAACCCCAATCTTTCCCTTGGACGAACCTGTACGCCCGTTGGCTCTCTAAAAGCAAACACGGGAGATGTTGGAAGAGAGATTATGAAATTCATTACTTCACTAAATTGAAAGGCAAAGGAACGCGTGCTTTAGAAAGGCAGTTTCACTGCGCTCCAGCATACACCGAATACAAGTTAAAAGGTTTTAGACCAGAGTTTGTTTTTGATTCCCGCGATAGGGGCAACTTGAATTCAAATTCTCGACAACGAAGTATTTATATAGGTATTAACTGATAATTTGACTCACCCATAGCTTTGGTTTCTTCCCTTTTGGCGTTAAGAATAGAAAATTTGAACTTTGCTCTGACTTCGGATTTGTTGCACGAAACGAGAAGGAGGTACAGAGACAAGTAGTCTTTGCTTTCCTCGTCTAGACCTTTGGGGTTCACTCTTAGGCACCTGCGAATACCGAGAAGAAGAGCATTACATTCCGTCCCGTCAATGATTAGAATACACTGAGTTATCGCGGGACAAACCTAGAGACTACTTAGTATCAATTTTCGTCGGTGAACGCACGATCCAAACTCGGCGATTCGCGAAATAATGACAAAGATAAACGACTTTTACAAACGAAAACAAAGAAAAGAGGAGGCAGCGCCTCACCATTTGAGTTTGTCGTTGGCTCCCGCGGAGAACGTGGACGACTTGAGGACCTCGCCCATCTCCTCCCGGCAAAAGCTGAAGTTGTTTATCGTCCACATGTAGCTGAACTTGACCACCTTCACCTGTGCACACAAGACCTTCAAATGCGATACCCCGTCAGAGCCTGTCCCGTGGAGAGACTAAGTTAATCTAACTAGACTAAAATTAAACGTTGCTTCATTCAGCGAGAACTCGACGCGCTCCTCGCCGCTCGGGAGGAGCGCGTCAAACGTCATTTCGAACGGCGACGCGAATACGAATGACGACCGACGAATGTGTCCTCGGCTTCGGAATCGGCCACGATTCGACCGCGTGCGTTAGACGCGCAATTGCGGCACGACCGCCGTTAACACCGAAAGGCATTCGTGCTCGTTCGCCGTTGTAAATTATATTATCGCGCGTAATTCGACTCGATTCTACCTTTGCACTGGCATATTGCGTGTACCCGCCGAGAATATCAACTGCACATTTTTATGTCTTCCCCGATACGAGCAATATTTATAGCAGGACGTCGCTTGACGTAATCGAGTTAACGCCAAGAGACGTATATTCTCATCGCTGTCGACGTCTTCGTCGTAAATTGTATTATTGTGATAAAATAGAATATGCTTTTTAACAGTGGCGTGAGCGACACTCCACATGTAAACTCACTCTATTCAAATTTATCTAAGATTACAAATACGGAAAACGCGATTGAACGGTATTAATCAATTTTGTCGATGGTATCGAATCTGTCTAACATCACAGTCTACACACCTCGGGTAAACTTCTTTTCTTGAAAACCTGGGTGGTTGATCGAACGCGAAATGTCCCATATATTACATTAGGTACGGAGAATATCGCGAGTAAATATTTTTGATATCTTCTCCGAGAAAGCGAGCAATATTTATAGAACGTCTACTAGAGTTCGTGACGTCAATTGAGGTCGTAATTGGAGTGTTTTCGGGAGAACCGATGCTGCTATACGATATAATTATACGGAACGTGATAAAATAAATCGTGTTCTCCGAAAATCCAGTGTCCCGACATTATTAGCAATATTTGAAATGCCAATGCGAATCGATCGAGCCGAATTCGCGACGCGCGTATAAAAGCATCCAAAAAAAACAGAGCAAAGCTCTGAAATAAAGTAGATAAATCAATCCTCGTCGTAAGATGAGAACGAATGTACGGAGCACCAAAAAGTAGAAGCTAACAGGAAAATTTTCGGGTCCGTGCTCGAAATCTCGTCGAACGGCTTCGACGCGCGCACGCCTCGCACGTGCCGTTGCGAGTCAGGGTCGGGGGAGGAGCGAATGATCTCTTTGCGCAATCCTTTTAAAACGGTAAACATATGCATGTAGTTGGCCACACGTACGTATAGTCAGGCGCGAAACGGTACTAAACCGATAGGAAGAGCCATTGTACGTATCCGCGAACAATTGAGTCTCGCATGCCGATGCATAATTTCCATTCATCGGGTCAATAAGTTTTTCGATTCGAACGTAAAAAGATTGGTACCGGTAAATTTTACTATATTTACAGTAGAAAAGGTACACACGAAAGTTTTCGGATGCTTTTACAGTGCGGTGCAGTAATTTTTCTCTTGAAGACATTAAATCGTGATAATTTACATTATAATTCACTAGTTTCTAAAGAAAAATTGTTCTCCAGCACAGCAGGAACATCCGGAAACCCTTACGTGTGCCCCTTTCATTGTAAATACGGTAAAATTGATTGATATCAGTGTTTCCCTGAATAAAATTCGACCGACCAAGACACGTTCGCTCACTCGAAATTGAGTGAAAATTGGAAAGTTTTCATTCGAATGACTGACTTGATTAACAAATTAACAATTCATGTACCCTTTCTCCCAATGCCCCCCGTTACTTGCTTTCTCTCGAAAATTATTCGCGGAGGCCGCGTCGCCCGACCGCGATAAGATTTCAAGTTATTTCCACGAGGAAGGTCACCCCCCACTTGCCGCGATATTTTCAGAGCGACCGTCCGCGCGGACGGCTCTGCGGAAAAGCAGTTCTTCCGCGCGCGGTTCGCAGCGAGATACGCGAGGGTGCGGCGGAGAGCGAAGGGTCGTTTTTTGTCCGCCACTGAAACGGCAATGCAACGCGGCGGCTCGTGCGGAACCGCCGCGCGATTACCTGCACACGGTGAGGACGAATCGGGGAGGTCCGCGCGCGAGAGGCGAAGGAGGAGAAAAGGAAGAGGAAGGAGAGGAGGGAAGGAGAACACGAGGTCGAGCCCCCCGAGGAGTCAACGCTCTCTCTGACGTCACGCGAGTTTGCCCGACCTTGGCGAACGGACCGAAGCCGCGTAGCGCCAAATCCACTTATCTATTTTGTTTGTCGAACACGCGGCTCGGTGGAGGGGGTTAGCGGCGCGGGGGAGGGGGAGGGGGGGAGAAGGACAACTTATCACGGCCGATATTGCTGATGGAACGTAACGACGCGTAGGTTGCACAATCGCGGGCCGAAGCGAAAAGAGAGAGAGAGAGAGAGAGAGAGAGAGAGAGAGAGAGAGAGAGAGAGAGAGAGAGAGAGAGAGAGAGAGAGAGAGAGAGAGAGAAAGAAAGAGAGTGTCAATCCCCTCGATGACATCTCCTGGAATCGAATTACAAGCGCGCCTTGTATCGTCGCTCGGTGCGGTGAGAGACGAGCGATTTTTCTCGCTAGCTCCCTTTTCATTTGCCACTCGTAGGCGGGACGAAAGTAATAAAGAACGAAGGAGAGGAGAATGGAAAGTTTTCCGAAAGAAGCGCCAGGTGCGGTCGATTGGAGAGGTCGGAAGGAAAGTTTCCTTTCTCGCTCTGGAAATCCGTGCGCGCGGCTCTCGAAGCAGACGTTTTATTCGTTCATCTCAATCGTGAGTCTCGAATTTATCGGAATACGTATCTGATGGATACATACGAGAGACTGGCGGTTATTTGATATCGTTTTCCGATCGCGCGGTCGTACATCTGTTGGAAGTTTTTCCTTCCATCTCTCGACACAGCTGTGCAATTAATTGAAGCGGATAATTGAGACTAATACTTTCTCCGGTGGTAAGTCCCGCGCGGAAAAGCTGTCGAGGCAACGCGCGAATCGCCAATTAGCGTCGCTGTATTTTTGAGCTAACTGAATGTGTAGAGAGAGACTGCCGGGTCTATAGTGTGTGCATGCGTGCTTTGATCTCTCACGTTGAACCGAGGCTACCGAATGAACGCCGCGCCGATACTTTGAATGCGTGATGCGTATAGTCGCTTTAATGATACCCAATTGGGCCATAATTGCGCAGCCTACCGAAATTCTATAGGTTTCAATTCGTTCGATTCTCCGATCAATGCAAAGGCCACGCTCTCTGAGGCCATACTTATGGTAAATATCGATATATTTATGGTACAAAGTGTCGTATGCCGCGATAATTCAATCTTACACCACATGGATCACGGGAGTGGTTACCACGAACTTTTCTCTGTGTACCTAATTAAATTCCCCAGCTCCTCGATTATTCCTCCGACTTGGAAACCACAACCGCGGCGATCCTCCAACGCGCGCCAAAACCCTTGAATACTTCTACTTCTACTTCTCCTCCTCCCCCTTCCCCTCATGCCCCTCCTCCTCCTCCTCCATCCGCCCGCGAGAAGCGTATCTTCCCACCCGGTGTTTATTGCACCATTACCTCACGGACACCGTCAAGAATGCTTAAGGTCGGCATTCGCTCATCGGCCGAACGGGTCGCCGCGCGAGAGTTCAACGAACGTGCGCGGGCAATCGCTGTACGTCGCTTTTTTACCGCGGCGCGAAAGAGAACCGAGAGTCGCTTTAGCGGTTCGACGCGGCCATTACCGCTACACAGACCACGCGGAGTTCGACTACCACCGACGACGAGGCTCGCGGCGCGACGCGGTGGCCTCCCGCTAGCGTGAAAACGAGCGAGCGAACGAATGTCGAAGCCATCGACCCTCGCATCTATAACGCGCGCGCCCTTGACCGTGCGCGCCACCTCCACCGCCGCCGCACCACCCCCCCTCCTGAATATCCTGGCTAGCTTTCCGCGCTCTCCGCCCCGCGTTACACCACGTAGCCTGCCTCCTCCTCGCGAGCCGCGGCGTCCTCGCGGGAAAAACTCGCGAGGACTCTCCCCGCCGCGGCGTTCGAACTCATCGCGAAGTGACAACGCGACGCGAAACGATACGAAGCGGGCGGCGATGGGCGATCTGCCGTTTCGCTGTGTCTGGCAGGGTCGATGACCTGTGCATAGTTAATCGGGTCTGTGAGAAATCTCGGGATTATATTTACCTACGTTACTTTTTTAAAGATGAAAATGCAGGATCCTTGCGAGAATGGTTATACTATAAGAATTTATTACTGTGGATAACTGTGGTATAGATCGAATAGGGTACACGGAGAAAAGGAATTAGTTGGATCTATTGAAAATTAGTTGCGGACTCGTAAGTAATTATTTATTTACATCGATGAAATTTTGTAATACATTGATATCTCTTCCTTACAATCACGTGAAATAGTATGCGATTGCAAGGAAGAAATATTTAAATGAAGTGAAAAAAGGTCAAATTGATCTTATTAAATAATTACCGGCGATCCCGCAAGTAATTTTTAGTAAACTTTAGTAGAAAAATCGGATCACAGGGCGAATCGGATCATAGATCCACATTCCTCATATCGTGTTGAAAATGAGCATTTCGATCGTTCGTATTACTTCGTTCCTCTCGAATGAAGTAATACGAACAATCGAAAAATGCTCTCATTTTCAATACGATATGAGAAATATGGGCTCGCGATTCGCCCCGGTCTACCCTACAGTCTAATTCCTACCGCAGCATATTCTCCTACATCGACAATCCTCGTAAAGACCCCGGCAAGCGAGCCGTATCGCCCGTATGTTATCAGCTGTCCGACTCAACCCCCTGCATCCGTCTAGACTCGACTACAAGCGCGCCCGAACGCATGCGACCGGTGGCAACGCCTACACCCTGTACACAAGGTGCATCGATACGGAAACACCAGTGCGTACTCAACGCCCACATGTGCAGTCGGATGTCGTTTCTATGGGTACATGCGCTGCTACTCGGAAAGCGAGGCGCGCGCAACACATACGTCGTCGCCTTCGCGCTATCTACTCGGGAATGTGCGTAGAAGTGGACGCGCACGCGTGTCGTAGGTATAATACACTGAGAAAAATAACTTGGTCAATCAAACCAAAATCCTGGAGGCGATGACGAGACCGTTTGGTGAAATGTGGATTCTCCACCTGTTTGGTTAAAATAACTAAACGTTTGGTTAGAATGACTAGATATTTGGTCGAACTGACCAGTATTGCGGTTAGAATAGCTAAACGCGTCTACACAGAGAAAAAAAAATAGTGGGTTCGACTAAATTAACGCTGTAGTCCCATTCTAGCAATTTATTAATTCAAGTATTATAACTAGATCTGCGTTTCCCTCCCGTGACCGCTAAGTTAGTCAAGTTTACCGTATTTTTTCTCAGTGTTGATACAGAGCGGAGGGGGCCACGATATGGAAGGCGGCGGGAATCGAAAAAGGAAGACGGGAGAAAAACGACGTTCGTATTTATCATTACGCATATTACCAGCTGCAGAATGGGAAGATCGCATCGACTCGTCGGTGAGGCTATTCTCATTGCATCGAGCTTGTCGCGAGCCTGCCGGTCGTCCTGCGCGTGAGAGAGAGAGAAAGAGAGGGAGACTCGACGCGAGGAGGAAGGATCGATGAGCCGCGTCGCGGACTTATTCATCCCTCCCGCCGTTGCCATAGGTGGGTACCGCGTCTCCCCCGAAGCTCCCGAGGTGACCGCCGAAGAAATCTCGCGGCGGGCCCCGGCTGAGGTACGCAGGTGTCCGAGGAGAGGAGCCCGTAGGTCTGCGCGCTCCGATCGGCTCGGAAGCGGCGCGCGCGGTCGACGCCCCGGGAGTCGTTCAACTCGTCGTCACCGGCCACGCCGATCGGCCTTGAATCATCCTCCTCTCGCGCGCCGGTGTTGCGTGTGTACGCGGAGCGTCGTCGCGAGTGTGCGCGCGCGCCGCGTAGAGTAAGTAGTCTCCGCGCCGTTCCCACTATGGCCCGCCGCCGCCGCGCGGGTTCAAGCACCAGACGCCAACACTTCCGGCATCTTCGGCTCGCGATCGGCACGTTGGAGGCGTCGACTGCCGACCGACACCATCTTCGTCACCGCACCACTGCACTCTCGGATACGGCGGTTCCTCGCGGTGGATGTCCGCGTGGCGAGATACGCCGAAGAGTCCCGGCAACGACGACGACGACTGTGCGAGAGGTTCGAGGCTCCGCCGGCCAACGCGGGACAATGACACTGGCGTCGTCGCTCGTACCGCACCGTGTCTCGAAAACCGACGTCGCGGTGTGCGGGCGAACGCCGCGCGCGAGAGCACGAAGCGCGTCGAGAGAGCCCCGGCGTGCCGCGGGAAAGCTCTACTCGGCGGGGAGCGTGGGCAGAGGGGCGAGAGGATGGAGGAAAGAGGAAGGAGAGGGAGCCTCTCGCGGAGAAGACGGTCACGAAACTCGACGAGACGCGAGACCCGCGCCGACTACCGGCCGCTGCGGTGTCTCGTTGTCTTGTGGACGACACTCGGGGGGGCCCCGGTGACGGTGGCTGCTATGCCTCGCTCGCGGCGCGGTCACACGGTCCGATCCTCGCGCGGGCGAACACGCCAGCAGCCATTACGAAAGTTAACTGGAGCATGGATCGACTTTCGATTCGAGCCCGCCGCCGCCACCGCCGCCGCCGCCGCCGCCGTCGAGGATTCTATGCGTGGAACGCGCGGCGCGGCTGTCGGCGTCTAGTTCGTAGGCGCGAGTTTCTGGGAAACGGTCGGTCGCTGAGGCGCGGGGGAGGAGGGCCCGGAAGAGCGAGAGGGCAACGCACTCGGCGCGCCACGGTTCACGCATTTCTGTGGAAACGCGTGCGTGGTAATTGAGAACACGTGGACGCGAGCGCTGACGGGAAGCACCGCGCGGGAGGAGGGCGGATAGTCTTCCAGGTGCGTTTGTACGAGCCGACGACGGTGACGTTGTCGCGGTGTTGCGCGCGACTTTGTGGCTGGATGACGCAGCTTCGCGATCCTCGCGGCGGACTGATTTCTTCTCGATATATCTTCGTACGGGGGCGTACGCGAAGGAGCGAGAGAGGGGGGAGAGTCGGAGGAATTTCATTTTTACGACGAGGAAGGTGGAGGGAGAATGAATGGGAATGATTAAATATTCTAGATGGACGCACAGAGAAAAAGAGTCAGAGTTGGGTGTATTAAAATTATATATTTAGATGAATTAAATCTTTTTTTCATATTAATTTGACATTTCTTCCTTGCGATCACGTATTATTTCACATGGCTGTAAGAAAGAGGTACCATGTGAGGCTGAACTTACTCGTCAGGAAAGAAGCTTCGATCACTATTGTCTCATTATCTACGAAATTTTGGCCTATATCGATATAAGACTTTATTGTAGATTGAAACGTAATATTCAAAAAAGTATTGAGATAATAGTGATTGAAGTTTCTTTCCTAGCGAGTAAGTTTAGCCTTATATGGTATTTAATTGAGTGTTAAAAAATTGTATTTATATAAATAATTACTTGCGACCCCGCAAGTTATTTTCAGTAGGTCCAACTGATTCTTTTCCTCTGTGTAGGATACATTTGCGGGGAGATGTTCGTTATGTAATTCCCTGGGAGGATGTTTCAGGAAATAAAGATAAGTCTGACCCCCCCCCCCCCCCCCCCGATGCTCCATAACATACCTAGCTGAATTAGTCGAGGGGACTCGTTGGTTGCGCCCGCACGTCGGCAGCTCCTAACGGATGCCCTCGAAACGTTTATACGTAGGTATACGCACAGGAGATTGTACGGACAATAAAGAGGCGTAATAAAGTATAACGATAACGTATTCGTCCTCCTTTCCCAGATAACGACCGACGTTCGTCCTCTTTTTCCCGATAAGAAGTAACGCGCTGCAGTTGCTACGATTTATTTCTCGATCGGTATCGAATTTCAGGAAAATTTCCAGTCTCAACAGAAATCTTCCAAACTCCATCGCGAACTCTCGCCCTCGAGTTACCCCGCGCCATTCGTTCGACGAGCGCGAAATCCGGCTTTGGAGGCGCGTTCTGAACCGGGGGAAACTGCAAGGAAACGCGGGGGTGAGGCGCGGCACGGAAGGACGAGGGACTCGCGTACGACGTAGTCCGCGATCGATGTGTCGCTGAACGTACTGCGTGGATATCTCGCACGGTGGAACGAGGAGGAGAATGGCATGGAGGCGCGCAAGATATCTAGTTGCAGGTCGTTCACTTCGCAAGGGAGCGAGCAGTAAAAATAGATCCGGAGCGCCAGGAGCGTGTGCTCTCGTGCACCGCCACGTTGCGTTCCGTCACCTCCGCTCCTCCACCTCCCCTCCCTCCCACTACCACTCCCTCACCTCGGACGCTCTCTTATTCGACGAGTGTATCGTTCTCTTTTGCATGAGTATCGACGATTTATCGGTATCTCAATTTTTTCCGGGATTCAGAGCATCGAATTATTTATCTACGAGGGATCTCGACTCGAAATCTAGTTAGCTGGGGAATATTCGAGGGCCAATGCAAAATTTCAAGTAAAGTTTCTTCGCGAATAAATGAATTCGAGTGAATCTTCTTAAAATTCGTTAACGCGATTGATCTAGTCGCACAATGCGGAAGAGTTTTGCATTTCTTAGAATGGGAGAAGATGTACATGTGGATTACGACATTATCCTAGATCGAGGGTGGAGTAGAATTGATCGAGACACTCGAAGTGGCCCCCTGGGTCCAATTTTTGGATTACTGTGCCCAGGGGTCACATCGGGTGACCCAATTAGCCCCACTTCATCCTAGAATTAGAACTGTCGCGACGCGAAGCGATGGTAAATATGTTTCGCGTCTTTGAAGCGTTCTTTATCATTCGCATTCGTCCGGCGAATCAATTTGAAGTCTTTTATCTACTTATTGGATTTCCGGATAACAGGTGTCTACACTGAGAAAAATAACCTGGTCAATTTAATCGAAATTCTGGAAACCATAACCAACCCTTTTGGTGAAATATGGAGCCTCCATCTGTTTGGTCAGATTGACTAATTTTTGATTAGAATAACTAAACGCTTGATTGGAATGACCAAACATTTCATTAGAATAACTTGATATTTGGTTCAACTGACCAGTGTTTTGTCAGGTGGCTAATAAGTCGAGTCTATCATACTTTTTTTTTCTCAATGTACACAGTTTTCTTATGTGACCTTATAGAATTTAGTACTATATAGATCTCACGGCTTTGCACAGTATAGCACCAGAAATATCGATAAATAAAGTCTGAGTAGAGTGTACGTACCTGCGTATAACACCAATTTTCTGCGACAGGGGTGTTGACTTCTGGCGGCGGGGGGCTCGGAACGCGGCTCACCGCCATACTACTGCTGCTGTGCAAGTTCGAGCTGACTCGCGACGTCTGAGGCGCACAGTCGCTCACCGCAAGCCTGCAACGACAGAGGCAAAAGGAAGGCGCGTTAGAAAAGACACCCGCGTTTTCTTTTTTGGCTGTCGCGGACAACGGTACGAGAGCGTTCTCGCGTCGGCGACGAAATAACGCCACGATTCGAAACGTATACACGGGACGAGAATAGAAGGGATATAAAAATGTGTAAAGGAGTGCTCTGTCGCTTTTCGGTATCTCTTGCTTCGACCGTCGAAGTAATCAAAATAGCGACGATCGATGACATTACTTCCAATGGATTCCTTTCACTTTTATTTGCAATGCAAGCATCGTTGATACGCTTAAAAAAATTCTGAGTTGTGGACCTATTGGAGCACTTTTGGTGTTAAATAACAATGGCATAAGACTGAACGATATACTAGATGTGATATACCGGGTGTTCACGCTCTTTTTCGAGTTTGCCGCATACGCGAACCACTAGTGATTCATGCAGCACGGTCTTCAATTAATAAATGGCCGCAGTGATAACGGGGAAGACTAACCGAGCCTCTAATCGGTTTGCGTACGTGACAAATTTGAAATAACTTCCACACACTCTCGGAGTCTGGGCGTGAACACCCCGTATATAGGTCCAACACCGGTCAATGGTTAAAAATTGACACCACTTTTGTACCGTGTATTACCCGATACACAACGACTTCTTCAATTTCCCCGAAACCAGTCCCCCTTCTCTCGCTCACCGTGAGACACCGAGCGACCGATCACCGCCGCCGCGAGAAAGCGGAAATGCGGCGCGTGTAACGCCCCCCCCCCCCCCCCCCCCAATACCACGCGTAGATATCCAAATCCGGAGCGCGGAGAATCGAGACCCCACCGCAGAGATCGGCCGCCGTGCCGGAGCGGCCGCTTCGACGGACGGGAGCCGTTCCTTTGTAAGCATAAACCCTGCCCCCCGCGATGGGTGCGAGTGCCCGCTGCGAGTCCTAAACCCACGAGGTCATCGACAGTTGATCGACCCATTCCGATCCCACGAGGAGCTACTGCTAATCGCGCGGCGGCGGCGCGGGGAGAAAGAGGGAGAGAGCGCGATACGCCACTCCCCGTCGCCCTCGCTTCGCGACGGAGGAGAACGAGCGACCGAAGAAGAAGAAGAAGAAGAAGATGGGTATGCAGGACATGCGACGTGCTCTCACGTGCGCCATGTACGGTGCCTCTTTGAGAGTACGTTGGCCCCTCTCGATCCAGGTTCATCGGACCTGCCGTGTTCAGCCGGTCGAAGCGAGCAGGTCCAACCACCGCGCTCGTCCTCTTCCGTTTTGAACTATCTGTCCAACGACCCGACCCGGCCCGACCAGCCTCTAGGAGCGCCTCTATCGCGTCGTCATCGTCGGCCCTCGCGTGCGGCGAAATCCACGCGCGGGGAAGAGAGAGAAAGAGAGAGAACGGAAGACGAGCCCACGAAGCAGTCGTCGACGTGGAAATGTGGTACTCGTACACGCGAGTGCGCTAGCTATGCTGCGCGTGGACCGTGAAGGTGACGTGACCCGGAAAAGTATTCGGTGGAGGAAAAAAAGGCGGCGAAGAAAAAGCGAAGGAGACGGCCGTCGTAATCGGAGAAACGTCCCTGTCGATGATGAGAACTTCCGAGTCGGTGAATTTGCTGTGTGTATTTCTGCGAGAAGTGGATTTGTCCGCTCGGAGGGGGAAAAAAAATAGCGAGGCGCGCGGTCGAGGCCGGGCGCTTTTTGCGTTTACCGCCACGGAGAGGCATGATTTATGGCAAGAGCTCTCTCGGTTTAGTTAAGAAAGAGTCGTTATTGCGAACTGATAATGGTGGTGGCAGCTAGCGGGCGATGCTGATACCGCGGGGAATAAAAAAGTTTCATTATTCGCGCGGAATACCTTCCGGGGGAAAGAGAGTTTTCAGATAAATCACGGGGATTCGTTGCACAATCGACGATTTACGTTGTCAAACCTGGGTTTCATCGAAGGATGAAATTTCATGCTGCTTACACTGAGAGAAATTTTGCAGAGGTTCGCTGCAACAACAACTTAAGTCGAGTTAAGTTTTTTTTACAGATTTATCGATTTTTACGTCCAGCGTCACATCAACTACATGCAGTTGCAGAGTTTTTAAAATTCACTGGGAACCTTGTAACTTATACCTCATGCAGTTGATATGACGCCGAACGTGAAAATTAATAAATCTACAATAAAAGCTTAACACGACTTAAGTTCTTACAGCGAACGGCTCAGTTACTGTGCGACCTAAACCTTTCTCTCGGTGTTCTAACCGCCGATTAACCCGGTCCCCGATGCTGTCCGGGGAGACCGATATTTTCTACCCTTCTTCGTCCGAGCATTTTATGCATGCGGGCGATACATCGCACGGACGCGATGTACGGGAATAAATTGCGTATCCTCTACGGAGATACATCGGTGCACGGCAGTATGGATTATGCAGATGCGTTGTGCCTTTATAGGCTGTTAAAAGCGGAGTCAGTGCGCCGGAGGAAGGTGCTCTAACGCGGGCAGCAACGCGGAAAGTATTTTCATGCCTGCGATATTTCCATAGATACGTATTCATGAATGAAGGGAAATGCATCGAGATAGGTGCGGAGTCCCTGCAGTTCGTGGAACTAAATGGTTTTTACGCCTCGCCGCGCGTACCACTTGCAGTCAAATAGGGTGCAATCGAGTTTCGAATCGTGCAGCAAATTTACTTGGATTTAATAACAAGTGGATCTAATAAGTGAGGAATATCGATTGGCGTTATAGGACGAACGAAATAACTGAGAGGTCGTTCACTGCTACTATGACATACGATGTGCTACCTTAACCCTTAGATGTATGCGTGAAAAAATGTATTCCTGTGCACATGAAGCGTCTCTCAGGCCCGAATGCAAATTATAATAGGATAAATTATATTTTGGTTATAAAATGTAATATTTTTTTAGGGAAGAAAATAATGTCGGATATTACAAATGCTTTTTCACATTCACTGAGCATATTTATCGTTGGAAAATTAAAATAAACATAAATCAATCGAGCATAAATTAAGAGTTATAGTATTTCTTTTTACTGCCGCACCGAGAAAACAGTTTATTTATAGTTAATAAATGTTTGCTCGAATATGGCGAAATAAACATTTTATTGGACCAGATAAATATTGTTCAACTATTACGATATTTAGTTGGCACAATTAGATCCTTCGAGAAAACCGTTTGAATGAAATTAATATTTTAATAATGAACGTATATCTTCTTGTCCTAACGAAATATTTATTCCGCTGCATTTGAAATTACATTTATTAACTGTTAATAAATTGTTTTCTTGGTTGCGCAGACCCGACCTATGCGCTTAAGGTTTAATTAAACTCGACTAACCATGCCTTTCCCCCGTTCCGTCCAAACTATCTCCCGGTGCATCCAACGCACTTCCCGCCCAATTACCGCGTCGAAACCGCGCAGCCAAAAGTTTTCTCCTCCGCGGCGTGTGTCCAACGAAGTTTCCGCCCAATTACCGCATCGGTGTTGTAACGCCGTAGAGATGCGTCAAAACCGCGGCGCTCCCCTCCCACCGACGGGCGAGTAAAAGTTTCACCACCTCGCGCGCGCGAACCGTCGCAAATCTCTCGCGCTCCTTTCGGTTTTCTCGCGCTCCGAGTAGCCGCCCGCGCGCGCCGATATATCCGGGCTCCGCGTTCGAACAGTTTCTCTCCTGGCCCTCTCACTCGGGATGATGACGTCTAACTTTCACTTCCACGGTTGGTAGGTATGCACGCGTGTATACGCACTGCCATTATACGCTGGCTGCCGCGGAGCCGTGCGCATGAAAGGCGTTCCCATGGGTCGATAGGTACACGCGTACGAAGAGCGCGACGACTGGAGCGAGTTCACGTCTGGAGGCGGAATGATGTCGAAACGTGAGAACGACAGCTTTCGGTATCTTACTGAGAAAAAAATTGGAAAAATTTGGTCAATTTGACCAAAATCTTGGAGACGATGACCAAACTGTTTGGTTTGATTGACCACTTTTTGGTTGAAATAAGTGAGCTGAGAAAAAATGTTGCTCGATCGAAATAAACGTATTTTTGAATAGTCCTAAGAGCATGTTTATTCGATTCGAATGAAAATCGATTGGACGAGTATAATTATCATTGACTTTTTTAATTGAATATTATTTGGATCAAGTCGGTATTTATTCGAATCGAATAAATGTGCTCTTATAGGACTATCCAAAAAACACGTTTATTTCAAACGAGCACATATTTTTCTCAGCGTAAACATTTGGTTAGAATTACTAAATATTTCGTTCAACCGATCGGTATTATAGTTAGAATAACTAAACGCATTGAAATAAATGCGTTTTGTCGTTTTAACCTAATTATTTGTCTTGGCGTATCGTTGTGCATATTTTCTCATACGTCAAGAAGCACGCGCAACAATACCGAAATTTGCCGTTAGAATCTTAACGAATCGCAGAATCGGCCCACCGAGAAGATCATTTTACGAGCAGACTTATCGCCGCCACTGACCGGTACGGCCGACGAGAAAGTATTCCCGGGCGAATGGACGTACAAAAACACTATCATTAGGAAAATTCTAAAAAAAATCGGTGCCCCGACGATTATTGCCGCTTTGCAAGAGCTCAAAATGCGGCACGCGCACGTATTTCGAACGCAAACTTTCTCCGATTCGGATACCGATTCCCAAATCTCGGTGTCGCCTTAAACGATCGATTCCCCGCGATCGCAGTCTACTTTCGCGGTTATAGATTCGATAGCTCGATTATATCCAGAGCCGATCGGGGCGACGGAGAAGGCGCGGTCGCGCCAGGCCTCCAGGGGAAAGTAGAACGGAGCGCGGCGCGACGGCCTGCTGGTGAAAACGAGGAAGTTAAGTGAAAACTACCTATACTCCGTTGAAACCTCGTAATTATAGTACCTGCGGTACGCGGGGGCTTGCCAAATCGGCCCGGGAATCCGTTCTGTCCCACTTCGGGCCTTCCTATTGGCACGGGTCTGAGGATGATTTTCTGCGAACCGGGTGTAACCGACTGGGCGAAGCCGCGGCGCGCGGTAAACGGTCGCGTTTGATCGATCGAATCATCGGAACAGTCCCCGCGTGAATTCAACGAAAGCTGCGTAACTCCCTATATCACGTGAGACTAAACTGACTCTCGCCAGGAGAGAAACTCGAATCACTATTATCTCATTATCTGTGAGCTTTTGGCTGATATTTGTAACATATAATACTTTTATTGAAGATTACGTTTCTATCTGTAACGAAGCCTTATATCGATGCAGGCCAAAAGTTCATAAATAATAGATAGTAGCGATTGAAATTTCTTTCTCGACGAGCAAGTTCAGATACGGTAAATCAGTCTTTCCGAGGCATTGTCCAAGCCGATTCGCACTAAATCCGAAATCAGTTCGATCCATTTCCGGGATCAAAATGCGTCTATCGCCACCACTACTAGGATACGATCACAGTCCATTACACACCGGAGAAAGTAAGAAAAGATTTCATCTCGACCCCCGATCGGTATTCGCCGGTTCCATTGTATAACGGACTTATGCAATCGACAGAAAGGCAACTATCCGTGACGCGCTGACAAAGAAAACATTGTTAATATAATTACAACAGACTCGCTCCAGTTTTCACTCCGCTCCGGATTATCGCTGCATTCGAAGCATATCGACCGTCTATTGTCGAATTCGATTTAGAATCGCATCCCCCCTCGAATTCCGACCCGCCGCAGAAACCCGGTCACCGCGAATGCATTATTAATGCAATCTCTGAATAAGAAATTATAATCACGAGTCTTCGATCTCTCGCCGCCGCGCTCCGTCGACCGCCGCGCGGCTCCGTAACCTTTTAGCTTTCCTTCCCGGTAGACTTTCTTCAAAGGCCTCACTGCCGCCGGCGCGGATTGCACGCCCCACGTGTCCATTACAGATTGCCCGGATACATTAAGTTAACGCCGCCGTCGCTCGCTTCCGAGAGCGCGCGCTCGCGATAACCGCGCGAGCGCGGTCTCTCGCCCCGCGCGGCGATGATGAAAAGAAACTATAAACTCCCCGGGATCGAGTGCGCTTACGCGCGCGAAGCAAGGTGGCAGAGGCGCGCGTTGTGCCGAGGCTACCGCGCACGCGCGCGCGCGCGGACGACAGCTGCGGACTCTGCGAGAGGCGCAGGTGTCCGAAAATCTCGAATGACAACCTCGCCAGCTGACACGCCGCGCGGCGTCGGGTGGAACGCTTGCGCAATCTATCTCGGGGTGGGTGCATGTGCATCGCGCGCGCGCTCTTGGAAGAGAGCGAGAATGAGTACAGGGAGATCGCGGCGCGAGCTCATTGCGCGATAGCCGTTTCGCGCGCTGCGCCTAGGTAATGCGAATTGCGTTGGAATTATTAAGGTCAGATTCGTATCGATGTGGGACGCGGCAGAAGCTGAGATTAGAAGGAAAACCGACCTACATCGAGCGAGCGTAAACGCATTGGCGTATAGGCTGTGCTGTATATAGGTATGCGCTGTTAAACATTTCTGTTTTGAATTCACAAATGCAAAAGTGTGGTAAAACTGCTAACAATTCGATGCGAAAACACAAATTTCATAAGGAATGTATAGGAAAATCATGATGAATGTTGTAGAGTCGCAATAAGATATCGTAAAATCACAATATTTATCGTCAACTCTCCCAATTGTTTCGCGAATTTCACTATTAGTTCTATAAATTTAATTCACAAATGTGCTGAAAGATTTTTAACAACTTCTAACGGAGTAGAGGGAAAAAGAATCAGTTGAATCTCTACTGTAAATTACTTGCGGGGGGTCCGAAGTAATTATTTATTTAGATCAATTTCATCTTTTTTCATATTAATCAGATATTCCTCCCTTGCAATCACATTTCACATGGTTGTAAGGAAGAGATATCAAATTGACGTATTGAAAAATTTCATTGAAATATATAATAAGTAAATAAATATTTGCGTCCCCGTAAGTAATTTTAATAGAGCAAACTAATTTTTTTTCTCCATGTACGCGTATTACGCGCGCTCACACACGCGTGACAATGCGTTAAACTCGCCGGCTTCCTCTGTCACGCGCTGTACAGTATGCGCGAGCCCTACGCGATTCGAAAGTGCGTGCGGGGTTCGCCTCGTTTCGCATATAGAGCCACGCGTCCAACGTGCGAGAGGGGCAAAAAGAGAGAATCGCGTACCGCGCCGGGGTCGCGCCATCCGATTTCCGCAGTATATATATACATGCCCGAATTTCGTCGAGCACACGCGTCGCGCGACTTCGGAAAGTCGCGCACGGCCGAGACGAATTCGCGTGGGCGCGATTCGCGAATTAATCGAGCGCGGGCCGAACCGGTGCAGCTCGCGCGCTCGCTCGCTGAACTGAACTCGTGAACCAGGCTGAGGTCGAGTTTGCGCGCGCGGAGCGGTCTAAATATTTATGTGCCTAGGCTGAGATGAATGGAACGAACGATGCGTGAATGGGTGCCTCCACCTCCCCACCCTTGGGGGGTGTGACGCGGAGCGCGCTCCTGTCGGAGTTTCTTTTCCGCTAGACCGCGTGCGAGAACCAGGACGGACGAGGCTTTCAACTCATTAGTGCTCGGTGTCATCTTCGGCTGCCAAACAATTTTAGATTACAGCTATTTATTTAATCGTTTCGGCAATGATTACAGGACTTGGTTTTAGAGAAGCTGTACTCTTTCTTTTAATAAAATTAAGCATTCGGAGAAATTGATTAAACGATGCGAAAATCTTTAATCTAATGTTTCAAATAAGAAATTGCCTAGTTGCCAGGTTCGCAATGAAATTCAAGCAGTTTTAAAGGACTTTCCAAGACTTTCTCAGGATTTTCAAGGATTTAAAGTGATTAATGTTAAGCTATATATACGAGAGATACGTTGATTCGCGAGCGAATAAAATGATCCATACGATGAAACAACAAGAATATGCATCGAGTGAACAAACGCAATGTTCCTATTCGCTAATAATTGATCGCTGACCACTACTCCATGCACCCAATCTACATTAGATTTCACTTTTTATTTAAATTCCGTGATTTCGTAAAACGAAAGATGAATAAAATTTTCAAGAATCTATAAAAAAAATTCAAATACATTTCCAGGACTTTCTAAGGATAAGCAAAATTCAGGCACTCTCTCTCTCTCCAAGGATTTCAATACAAGGACCACTAGACACCCTGAAATATAATGTACTTTGTCGCAAAGATGCAAATACAGTAATTGCTCGAGAATCGCGGAAAGTGCAGAGCGCGCCTATTTGAATCGTTATCGACGACACGCGTGCAATTTCATGAACCGTTGCATTCCATCGCATAAATTCTTTCGATCAGACTATCGCCCACATATTTACCGCAGGTGCACTTGACGACGAGGAAGTGGCGGTGGATCGCTTTCCTTTCGCGGCTTATCTCGCTCTCAATTTCTTCCTCCCCTCTTTTCCTTATTTATATATTCGAATCAACGATACGGATAATCGGCTTTAGGTCGGATTGGCTCGTTCGAACTCTGCTCTTGTTTTTCGATGGTCTCCCCTCCGGGCCGATCTTCCCCTCTCCCGCTCAAACTCTCCTCTGAATTATTCGCCGCTCCCTGCTTTTTATTTACGCTCTCGTTTCCCCAGCATCTCTCCTCCGCATCGGTTTATCTTAACGGAAGATTTTTGCGTCGCGCACGATTCGCCGCGTAAACTTCCACGTTGTACACAGCTAACAACCGAATCTAAATTTACTAGGTTTGGAACTTCGAAGCTTACAAATACCAGTTTGAGCTTAAACTTGGCAAAAGCGGACAAATCGGTTACTTGTAGGGGTCTGAATTGAAATCAAATCCTCCGAAGATCAGGCACAAGCTAATATTTGTAAACTTTGAAGGTCCAAACTTAGTATTGAAATTTCGACTCGAATATAATTCATGCCTCCTCCTCGAGAAGCACAAATTTAGACATCCCGATTAAAACGGATACGACTGACTCAAAATAAGCTCACACGTACGGGTCGACGTCAACCGTTCTTTTGTAATATCACTTCCACTCGTATCACGCGATTCGTCACGCACATTTCACTCGTTCGATTAACCCAACTCGCCTCTCGACGCCGCGACGCGCTAGTTATTTACAGCAGCATCGATCCACATTTATCGCGCCTCGAATTTACAGAAACGACATCGTAAAGCGTCGATTTTACAACATCCCACTTCACTTCGACCGCCTCCGCTCAACGCGCGCGGCACCTTGCACCACGAGCGTGGATGCGCGCGTAAAAGAGCAATTCGTTCCGCAGCCGATGCGTTCGAATGCACTCGTGCGCGCGCGCGCGAGCGGACATCGTGTTGCACGGATTTTACCGGCGGAATGAGTATACGCTCCGGCGCCACCCCTTTCCCCTCGCCACGCCGCAATCGCGCGTCGGTCCGAGTTTCGCAGGAAAGTTAATAGAAGCGGCGCGCGCGCGCGCGCGCGCGGAGTCAAGGCTAAAGCCCGTTCGAGCGAGTGTGATAAGACAAAGGCTAGGAGCTCTTCAAGGGCGCCACGCGAGCCGGGCTCACGGGCGTGCACGCGAATCCGCCGCGAGACCGATTCGCCGACGCTGAGGTCGTACTCGGAGACGTCCGTCTCCGCGCGCTCGCGTCGTCATCCGAGCGAGGATGCGACGGGCGCGACGCGATATGTACGCGCCGCACGTGACGCGCGCTTCGCGTGTGCCGCGTGCAAACGATTCGTTCGCGAATCGCGTTTACGTGG